>OX375875.1:36569319-37169319 GCA_947359465.1 Metellina segmentata
CGGAATATGTTTTCGTCTCGGGGAAATTCGAACAAAGTTATGTTTGCTCTTGTCCTTCAGCGCGTATATTTGCATATTAACCGAAGGGAAAGGGAAACCCGCAATAATTAGCAAAGTAATGAAAATAACTCCGAAAAGTTCTCCGTCCGATATATTGTGTACATTTCGTTAATAAGAAATGTTGCTTTTAATAAAGGCAAAAGTCTTGTTCGATCTGAGTGTAAGATATTAGAAATAAAACCAAAAAGAACACGGGACCCCGACGAATGTGGGTGGCGAGTCCCAGTAATGACACATGTTATGGCTTAAGTGTCCGTAATTAAATAAAATGTTTTGTGTTTTGTGTGTTTTGAGCAAAATTCGATACGACTTCTATATCTGCGACTGGTGGGAATTTTATTACGCGGGATGGAAAAGAAAAGGCGCTTATTTAAATGAGGCTGCGGGAATTATCTTCCGCTGAGGATATGTAAATGTGTCATTTATTCGGGTTGAAATTGTCACCACGGAGAGGAGGATTGCGTTACAATAAGGCTGTTAAGCGAATTGTGATAGATAGAAGAGTGCGGGAGGTGAGAAAAAATCGGGAAACTCGACACTGCGAGTGGGAGACAGTTGTTAAACCAACTTCCACTCGCCTTAAGTGCACGATTGGGGGAATGGAGTATCGGATTTCTTTTCGTGTTGTTCCTCCCCGAATCGCTGCAATTCGCTTTTCAAAAATTGAATTAAAAGTCATTCTGTGCATTTAACAGGAATTCGGAACACATTTCAATTTCGCTCTTTCGTTTCACTGTTGTTTTTTGAAGAATTGAAGAGGGTTCCCACGGGCTTGAGAAGCCTGATTTTTCATGTTGGTTTTCAACCCTCCAAGTGCTTTTGACACGAGATATCTCGTCCATCAAGATCTGACCGATTTCGCTAATAACGAGATATCTCGGCATCGATACTTTGCTGATTTTGAGTTGGTCACATTAAGATCTGATGAGTTTTTTTCTAATGAAAGGAGACAACTTACTGCTTTTCAACACTCCACATGCTTTCGATGAGATATCTCGTCCGTCAAGATCTGACTGATTTTGCTAATAACAAAATACCTCGCCATCGAGATTTTGCCAATTTTGAATGAAAGACGAGATCAAGATCTGACAAGTTCTCTTCCAATGAAAAGGGACGACGAGATCTTGATGGACGATATATCTCGTCCATCAAGATCTGGTAAGTTTTCCAAATGGCGAGACACCAGGAGGATAAGGGGCCTTTTACAAGCCAATAATATAAGATTAAATTCCTTAAAACATTTCGTTATCTGACCGTGGTTCAAAATTATGTGCTGTCCTCAAATCTTTCCTCCGTGTTTATCCTGGACCGTCACTAATATCCCGTTGCATCGCTCCAATGTGATGTTAATTAAATACAAACCTGAAAATGTTTTCAATAAATATTTTTACATAAACAGTACTTAAAGAGGCTGACGCGCTCGTCTGTAAAGACTGATTGAGTTTCAATTTACAAAGAGATGTCTACAGAAAAGAAGTGGAATGTTTTGTTGAGCAATAAAGTTCATGTCCCTGGCTCTTTGACCAGAGCAGTTGGAGTCGCTTGACTTCTTACCGGACATGACTACCTACAAAGACCCACGCTGAGGAGATCTGCTCTAAGTCCTTTTTGTGAACTGACGAAATTATTGGACACCACCTCGAAGACTGCCCAAAAAATTCTCGACAGCATAGTTGAAAATACAGGATGCGGCATAAAGAACGTTCTGATTTGGAACGTCAATAAAAAAAAATACAAAGCATGATAGAGAAAGAAATCTTTTATTCTTGAGAAGTGCACAGTATGCCATTGTCATCCATTCATTTTTGACGAGTACATCAGTTAAATGGCGACCGTCGATGTCGATGCAGTTTTGAAGTCTCTTTCGGAAATTTTACATTGATCTGCGGACCATGTCCCGCGGATTTGCCGGGATTTCTTGCGTAATTGCTGCCTGTGGGGTTATCTCTAATCAAAAGTGTACCAACACCGACCAACAAGTTTACAAACACTCAAGGGAGCAATTACGCAAGAAATCACGTCGATTCCTTTGGACATGGTCCGCAGATCAATGTAAAATTTCCGAAAGAGACTTCAAAGCAGCATCGACATTGACGGTCGCCATTTAAATGATGAACTCTTCAAAAATTAATGGATGACAATGGCATACTGTGTACTTCTTAGGTATAAAAATTTCGTTCTCTATCTTGCTTTGTATTTTTTTATTGACGTTCCAAATCAGAACGTTCTTTCTGCCGCACTTAGTACTTCAGACCGTGTTTTTTTTTACTGACTATAGACAGTGACATTTGATAACTCCATATCTGATTGTCGACTCATGGCCGAAAGGACGAAGGTTTAAAAACATCTTTTTTTAGCTTCCATACAAAAGCAGGGATCAATGAGATATGAATTGTAGATCAATGAGATGTGACCTTAGACACGTCACGTTTCAGTGTTGGTAATTTTTTTAAGTCAAATCCAATGAAGATATTTTTTTACACATGCTAACACTAATATCCATGGCACTTGATCTTGAACAAGTACCATTACTGAGTATCAAATTCACCCACAGCACCTGTGAAATGTTCTTCACTTCTCTCACTCCTTTCAACAACGTCATATCTCAAAAATCGGTGGTTTTTAGTTATGCTTGTTTTCAGAATGCCCTGAAAGAGTAGTATATCCATGCAAGATCGTCATATCTCACCGCTCAATTTTTAGCCGCTAGAGAATTGAAGTGATATTTATTTTCAAACATTTATTCTACTTTTAAACTTTAAAATCACTCTCCTGAAAAATCACGTTTTTTGAGATAGGACGTTGTTGAAAGGAGTGAGCGACATGTGCATTCATAGCTTAATTCCCTGCGATCCATGTTAAATGTAGCCTTTAGGTAGGTGGGTGTTGTATTTAACGCCGCACTGGAACAACACAACAGACTATTTAAAAATACCAAAAATACTCTTGATAAGGCCTTAAAAAAGCAATATTTTTTTTCTTTTCCAAGAAGAATTAGATCCATTGAAAATATTGCTCTTAGACATTTGCAGGATCAATCCTTTTTATTCAAACGCCACCTCGTAAAACGTCCGTTTAGTGACTGTTTGAAAACTGAATTTAACTCCTCTGACGGCTTCTGCCTCATAATTCCAACCTGTAGTCTTCCCTGCATCACTTCTAATCCGTTTTGAATTCCTTGACCAATTTAATCTTCTAAAAGGATTCGGTTCATAGATAGGACCAGTTAAATATTTCCAAAGAATTCAAGTCTAAGCAAAGGGCCAGCAAAATCTTTCCAAAGGAATCCATTACGTGAAAAGGACTTATGTAAATATTTTCAAATGAAAACTATTCTATTCCAAGGAAAGTGGCAATAAGGTCTTTCTAAAAGGATTCTATTCTGAAAAAGAAAATTATAGAATCGTTTTCCAAATGATTCAATTCTGAGGAAAGGACAATTGAATTTTTCTAATGGATTCAATTCCAAGGACAGGGCCAATAGAATCTTTCTAAAGGGATTTTATTCTGAGAAAGTAACCTATAGAATCTTTCCAAATGATTCCATTTTGAAAAAAGGATAGTTTAATTTTTCTATTGGATTCAATTCTTAGGAAATTGCCATGAAATCTTTCTAAAAGGATTCTATTCTGAGAAAGGAAATTATAAAATCTTTAGAAATATATTCCTTGCTCAGAAAGAGATTCTATTCTGAGAAAGGAAAATCTAAAATCTAAAGTGAAATGTTTTAAAAAGGATTCTATTCTGAGAAAGGAAATTATAAAACCTTTCCAACTGATTCCATTCTGAGGAAAGGACAATTGAATTTTTCTAATGGATTCAATTCCAAGTACAGGGTTATTAGAAACTTTCTAAAGGGATTTTATTCTGAGAAAAGAACCTATAGAATATTTCCAAAGAATTCAATTCTGAGGAAAGGAACAATGGAATGTTTCCAATGAATTCCATTCTGAGGAAAGGGTACATATAATATGTCCAACGGATTTTATTCTGCATTTTAACTTGGTTTACTAAAAACCTAAGATAAATTAGGAAACACAAAATAGTGTTATAAATATTTACTTAATATTTAAGGTCAATTGTTCGCAAAAACCTTTTCTTCTAAAACAAGATGCATTGACCTAAGAGAATTTACGTGATCACCTAATTTACTTGAAATCAGCAGCATTACTCGGTTTTCTATGTGAATTGAAAAACAAAAGAAATCCATTTAAATTTGAGTTCATTTGTTAATTTGATCTCATCTCAAACGTCGTGCTTACACAAAGGAATCCGGAGCTAGACTAACGTGATCGGCGCGACTCCATAATTTTGAGGCGCCCCCGGTGAGCCCGTTGACTTTCTGCATCGGATGACTGGATCTTCTTCGTTCACCCTCGATCTTTCTTCGTGTTAACGTTTCTATAAATTCTTCTTTTGTTTATTGTGCATATATTTGAACATTTTGAAAGTTTTGCGAAATTTCCACAGTATGATGTCGGATATTCAAAAAATTATTAAATATTTAAGTCTTATTTCTATTATTTTTTATAAAGCACACAGAGACAAAATAAATGACACCTCAAACGTCGTGCTCTCACAAAGGAGAACGTGGCTAGACTAAATTAATATGAGCGGTGGTGCACATTTTCGTGACTCAACTTTGCGCTACGATTGCATCATTCAATGACGTCAAAGCAAGATCAATGAGCATTAAAACATTCTTTGCATAATGCACTTTTGAACGCGAAATCGTTCATTTATGTATATCTACTATTGTTAAAGGAAGTGTTTGTGTGTGTTTGTCGTCTCTGTACAGTATTCTGACGAATACATGGCACTTACAATGATGAGATTTGGCACACATGTATTACGATTTTTTTTTTGCGATTTTCCTATATCGCGCCCGAATTTTAAAATTCATTCTATAATATTTTGAATTAATTTATTTGAATTTAATTATTATTGTTTTCTTTTGAATGGTAACGGTAGAAAGAGAACACGGATTCTAAATTTATTTTGTCCGTTTCATTTTCCGAGCAACGATTTCAGCGTAACAAATAAAGCTAAAACTGGAGTTATGTAGTTCTTTTTTCTATCTCCTAAATCGTCAAAGATAGAGTAAAAATTTCAACGAACTTTAAATCTGAGGAAAATTTTACATTAGATCTATACCTAAAAATATGATTGTCTTTATATAAATAATTTTTAAATTGCAATTTTTATATTTTTTCCCATACGAATTTGACCTTTGTTATCGGGAGATCACAGATTCCATTTCCTGCTTTTTAAATTGTAACTTTTTTATTTTTGCAATACGAATATGGGCGCATTAGACAATGACGTCATGACTTCTACGTTCTTCAGTGCTTTTTTTTCTATCTCAGCGATCGTTAAAGATAGAATGAAAATTTCAACGGATTTGACATCTCCGCAAAATTTTGTATTAGATCGATACTTAATATATTTGATTTTCTTTTAAAAAATAACTTTCCTACTGAATATCTTTGACATTTTCGCAAGAGATTGTTACGTCCCCCCCCCCTTATTAAATATGTTCGAAATTAAATGGGAATACGTAGCAATCACCGAGGTTGGCGAGCAGTGGCGATTGTATCTGCGTTGCCCATGGCGTTGTGAATTCATAGGGGACTCGTAGCAATGGGAATTCGTAGCAATCACCGGGGGTTAGAGATCAGTGATTCCATCTGACCCCACTTAAAGAACTGTAACGGGCAACGCCATGCTGGCCACGCAGTGGCTAGTCAGTGATATTGTGAACATCTTCTTACTTGGTAATATCAGGCTTGGGTTCATTCGTGACATAATGGAAACTTCGTTAATGACAAATTCTGTTTTGAGATGAATTACACCTTTATTTAATGACGACACACTCAGAAAATCTATGTACAGCAGGATGGATTTAAAGTGGTAGGAACAATCAGTTACACATTCTACGTTTCTAGCCGAATAGATGACACTCAGCGTTCTTTTGTGACGATCATCGTTCCTCTTTTCTCTTCTGTGTCTCAAGGAAGCGTTGCGAGTTAGTTCGGCTTAAAGTGCGCATGCGCGGATCGTGACAGATATTTTTCAATTTATTAAATTTTTCGCACTTACGCTTTTTTGTGACACTCAAAAATTAAGCGTGGTTTCCCGGTTTCGAAAGTTACGACGTATTCTACGTCGAAATGTACTGTAAATGCAGATTGGGATGCATTTATATACCACCCTGATAGTTTTCTCGACGAGGTGCCTCGTCGAAAGCAAAGCTGACCAGAACTCGACGGACGAGATATCTCGTCATTGGAAGAAAACTGACCAGATCTCCATCGCGTCCTCATCAAAACTCCTCAATGGATATCAGCAATTAAGAAAATGTGAAGATAATATTGTGCCGCGTGCCTTCTAATTTAATTTTTAACCATGGTAGGTTGTTGTTGTCGTGCGGGCCATATATGGCCCAGTTAGGGATGCCGTTGCCCCGGAGGGTTGGACTTCTTCATGCATGATACATCCGTTTTACAGGGAGGTCACTTTCACACGTCCATTCACTCACACATATCGTAACTTAGATCCCAATCAGAGGCCGATAACCCCTTGATCAGGTACACCCAGAGGTATTGATTTGGTATGGGAACATGGGGGACTTTGTGACCACGACCTATTTAACGTGCCCCAGTCACCATTAGTAAACACGACGGTCTTTAGACAGGTCAAGCGCCGATCTCGCAACCATCAGAATTACAGGCTCCGCCGAGGACAGAACCCACAACCCTTCCGATGCGAGCCCGACGCTCTACTGACTGAGCTACCGCGGCTCAACTATGGTAGGTAATTTGGTAATTTTTAATTATCGTCCTACTAGAGCGACACAACGGGCTATTGACGACGGTCTGGGGTCCAACCCCTTAAGGGAAAGATCCGAGGACAACCCCTCGCAATTTCGAACCACGGTCAGATGTCGAAGCAACACCTGAGCTGGCACCCCATTCTCCAAACTTCCTCACCAACCCTACGTGAGGACTTTCGGCCACGACAGATTTAAGGTGCACCAGCCGTCTCAACATCATACGCTTACGAACATCCATGCCCGGACCCGGATTCGAACCAGTAACCGTTCGATCCAGAGGCTAACACCTTAAGGGGTTAGGTACCTTTATAAACCATTATGTAAACCATATATATGTTTAAAATGACCAACTTTTTTGTCTAACCTGTTGAAAGTTTTTAAAAAAAAGTTAATTTTGTGTTGAAAAAAAAAATTCAATTTTTTTTTAATTAAATTTTTTTTTTATTATTATTTTATTTTTTGTAAGAAATGTTTTTAAATTTTCTAAAAAATCAAAACAATTATTATGATCTAATTTTAATGCTCTGTTTCTTAGTAACGTTTTAAAACAAACCTGGTGTAAAATTTCACTCTAGAACGGAAGTTATGGTTAAAAGAGTGAAGCCCTTAATCAAACATTTAGAGCCAAATGGTTTGTTTACATTTTGTACTTCGTCGATATCAGTGATCACAAAAATGTAATTTGACTACGCTCTATATTGCTAAAGCCATCTCCATGTACATTGTTTAATTAATTATATTTTTTATCTGGGAACAATGTATTTGACTTCTACTTTTAATTTCATTTGTTTCCTTCCTTTAATGCGAAAGAATTTCACAAGCGAATTGTTTTTAACGACGATATCTCCAAAACTGTGATTTTACCACTTGCGCGCAAGATTTCTCTGGAATGGTTGGTTAGAATTACATGAAATTTTAATTGATTATGTAAACCATATATATGTTTAAAATGACCAACTTTTTTGTCTATCCTGTTGAAAGTTTTTAAAAAAAAGTTAATTTTGTGTAGTGAAAAAAAAAAATTCCAATTTTTTTTTTATTAAAATTTTTTTTTGTAAGAAATTAAAAAAAAAATACAAAAGTTCGTCATTGTGATTATATTATACATTTTTAAGTATATAAAAAAATTCAGCTCAGAATAATAATTATTTTGCCCGGAATACTGCGCGCAATGCCCCATAGAATATTCTAACAACAAAAACAATACATTTCATTTTGGTCCAATTTACAATATATTTAAGAGGTAGTAATTTTTTTTAAATAGTTTACAAAAGATAAAGGTAGTTAAAATCTGCATACAAAATTTCATTTATGTAAATAATTTATTCATGGAGATATTAAGATTCGAAATGCAGTGATTTTTTTGCATATTTTGACATTTAAAAGGTACCTAACCCCTTAACCACTGTACCGGTTTTAACCATGGTAGAGGTTACTAAGTTACACACGTCGTCGTTAGTCTTGCCTTTGATACAGCAAGATCTTTGTGAATGGCATTTAAAGCACATCCGAAATCTCAACCGTCGAGAAAAATCCTCCACCAGCAGATATTTCAAACCTCCCCTCCCCAAATAAATCTCGTATCGCCGCTCCTTCGCTGCTTAAACAACAGACGATTGAGTCATTAAGTATGATGCATTAGCCTGGCAGCGAGGAGGATGAGAAAATGGCCTAATCTTCACCCAGACCCCTCCGAACCATGCAGGTCACGTGCCAAATGAAGCCCAAAGTCAGCCAACTTCTTTTAATTAAAGAATCCAAAATTTCTCCCCTACGACTTTTTTCCCAGCCTTAAAAAAAGAACTTAATGAGTCCATCTCAACCCTAATGCGAACGTAACAAATGGAGTATTCCGTTATATCTATGCACCCCCTATACGAGCATGCGCTTTATTCGAATATCTTGTTTGACTGCTCGGTGATCCACCCCTTCATAAATAAGGACACTTTTTCAGCACGCGCGATCGTCTGTATGTTTATAATTATTCTTATTCTTTTTAATTCTGGGGCAGATTTTTCGAAAAGTGGAATAATTTCGGGCGCTCCTTGATTTTTACCTCCTTCTCTCCCTTCTGCGACTTTTTTCATTCATTATTCATATCGGGTTTTTTGCCCCCTCCCCTTTGGCAGCCATTAGGTGATACTCGGAGATGAGGGGTGTTGCCATCGGAATAGAACGAATCTATATCTATATATGCATATTCAGATCGTTTGTTGCTGATGAGCAGGGAGGGAATCTGCCGAGTAAGCCCCCCAGAACGAGAATATTTCAATCTGCGAATTGGGAGGTTTTTGAAATATCGTACGTGATTACTGAAAAGTTTATTTGCTTGCGCGAAATTAATCTGGCAGTTAGTTTCAGAAAATTTTCAATTCTCGCTTTTTCTCTCCGGCCTTTCTCACTCGCTAGTCTTTTGTTTTGTTTTTGCTTCTGATCAAGAATCTTTTTCTATCTGATCAAGAATCAAATTTTCAGATTAGGCGATCTCCCGGAATCTTTAATCTTCTCGGCTTGCATGATTTCACCTGAATCATTTATTGCCCCCTCTTTAATCGTCTTAAGTGAAGGATTTGTTTTGATACAATAAGTTTTTGTTGTTTTTTCCCCATTCTTTCTCTGCGAAAAAGTCGATAAGGCTCTTCTTTTGCCATTCGCGATGAAAAATTCTCCCTTTTATGCTTTGCGAAAGGTTTTATAGAAGAAAACACATTAGAAAACGCCTGGAAGATTATGATTAGAAGTATGAAAACTTTACTCTCTGTTCGGGGAATGCTTGATATCTAATTTTGTAAATGATATTTTTCTGAAGTTAATATAAAAATTCATCAGCGAATGGCATTTCACCTAAAGATTCGTTCACTATATTACACTGTTACACATGAACCAAGGCAACGATAGGATGATGTCTTAGATAAACATGAAACACAATATACAAAAGAAAACACATTAGATTAGGATGATGTCTTAGATGAACATGAAACGCAATATACAAAAGAATTACACACAAGGATTACAAAGAATTACAAAATAAAACACAATAGAAAACGCCTGGAGATTATGATTAGAAATATGAAAGCTTTACCCTCTGTTCGGGGAATGCTTGATACCTAATTTTGTAAATGATATTTTTCTTAAGTTAATATAAAAATTCATCAGCGAATGGCATTTCACCTAAAGATTCGTTCACTATATTACACTGTTGCACATGAACCAAGGCAACGATAGGACGATGTCTTAGATGAACATGAAACGTAATATACAAAAGAATAAAGAACAAGACAGTGCATTGTAAGGCACAGAATCCAGTCAGAAGTTTGCTAATACTGAAGAATAAGATGTGCTTCACTAATCGTGTTAAAGTTTAAGTATGTATTATACATCAAAATACTAAATGCTTGCATTAACTTGCTGAAAACCTGCCCACTTCTGGAGTTCCATCTTTTACTGAAATATGCCGTTGGCTCAGTTTTGCAGGCTTTCAAGAACATGTCTTTCTCCACATAAAATTAGAAATTCGTTTCTCGAGTTAACCTTCCTGATGGTTGTCTCCATCGTCATGAACAAAACTGATCAGATTTTGATGGACGAGATATCTCGCCATTAGAGGAATATTGACCAGATCTTGATCTTAAAACAATAGGTAATATCATGATGACGAGTTATTTGATCAAAAGTAAAATTGGTCAAATATTGATGGACGAGATATCTCGTGAGGGCCACTTTTAGGGTTAAGGCGATGGAGACAGCTGAGGCGCAAGATGCCTCTTATATGAGCATATCAAACCTGTATATTATGCTTAAAAACATGACATAAACATTTAGACTGCGGCCGTTACAGCAGTTAGACCTTGATAGCGCCAAGATGGAATTTAGACTACGGTCAGTACAGCAGTCGGACCTTGAAGGTTATAAGAATCGAGCCAAGAAGGAATTTAAACTACAGCCGGTACAGCAGTTGGACCTTGATCGCGCCAAGATGGAATTTAGACTACGGCCAGTACAGCAGTCGGACCTTAAAGGTTATAAGAATCGAGCCAATAAGGAATTTAAACTACAGCCGGTACAGCACCGGTGGACCTTGATCGCCCAAGATGGAATTTAGACTACGGCCAGTACAGCAGTTGGACCTTGAAGGTTATAAGAATCGAGCCAAGAAGGAATTTAAACTACAGCCGGTACAGCAGTTGGACCTTGATCGCGCCAAGAAAGAATTTAAACTCACCTAGTACAACAGTTGGACCTTGAAAGTTATAAGAATCGCACAAAGAAAGAATTTAGACTTTGACCGGACTGAAGTTGTACCTTTTAAGGCTATGAGAATTGCGCCAAGAAAGATACGCGCCAGTTATATCAAGAGCCGTAGGCAAAAGGTTAATAAGCTTTTTACATAGCATCATTATCACGCCAAACTTTGTCTTTTGTGCACTTTGTCTATTTTGGCCTAACTGCATTTTTCCGAGTCATCATTTCATGCTTTACGCTATACAAAGACACAAATCTTGATTCTTAGAGGACATGCCTATTTTCATGAAAAAACAATCGAAAAACATTCGACTCACAACTCGATTTTTCCCGAAGCATCAAAACTTTGAACGTGTTTATGTAAAAACGTCAATTTTGCAAATTCGTGCCTTTGGAGTAGTGGTAATGATTCCTTTTATTGAATAAATTAGTTTTGCAGTCAACTCACTTTTCCAACAAACAAGAAGTACATGAGCTCCTCACTTGATGATGGTTATTCCAAAACTCCCAAAATGGTTATTCCAAATAGAACATCTTTATATGTCTACAGGAGTCTAGATGGTATTGGAGGGATCCTGGGAAAGTATCTATGGTATGGATTTGCTATAGCGTTTGCTCTTATTTGGCAATGAAGAAGCGAGAGTTACGTCGTTTCTGAGGTAGTAATATACAAATTGCGAGGATTGAAACCGAGCGTGAGAAAGAGGAAACGAAAAGCGAAAATAATATAATACTTGAGGATGTAACTGAATAAAAAGAGGTGATATTATGCGTGACATGTATATTCAGTAGCATTCCTTTACTGAATCTAATATTCTTTCAGAACTAAAACAATTACATACATCAAATTAAAATACGAATTGACAGTTTGCGCGAGTGTCAATATGCCAATGACGTGTGCCACAATTAATTTCTTACTGATAGATCCACAAAGAAGATCTTAGAACTGCTTTGTTACGTATATTATATCTGTCTAGAAGTTTTCCGTTGAGAAAAATTGAATCTTCAGAAGGCCGAATGCATGAAAAATCAATTATATAGATACATGTCCTTACTAGCAGTTTTTCCAAATAGGTTTTCTTGAGTGTATTATTAACCTTGAAGTGTGAAGAGTCCGAAACGAAATATTAATTTACTTCATTTCATTTTATTAGTGATGTTAATTCAATTTTACATTTGTTTCTATTAATGTCATACTCTAAAACCATTTGTTTTTTTCTCACAGAAGTTATTTAGCCTCCGGATCGCATTGACTGTTAGTTTCAGTCATCAATGTGACTACTTTCTTAAATTCAAAACATAGCTAATCAAAAAATTTGGAAGTATATTACGACAAACTATTTTTGTTCTGAAAATCAAAACTTTAGTCTCAAATTACTGTTTGCACTTATATTCTTATTTGCTGACTATTTGTTTCAATCATCAATATTACTTTTTTATTATTATTATCACCCTAATTACTTTCTTAAATTCAAAACATAGCTAATAAAAAAAAATTGGTAGTATATTAAGGCAAACTATTTTTGTTCTGAAAATTAAAACTCTAGTCCCAAATTACTGTTTGCATCTTATATTCTTATTTGCTGACTATTTGTTTCAATCATCAATATGACTACTTTCTTAAATTCAAAACATATGTAATCAAAAAAATTGGAAGTATATTAAGACAAACTATTTTTGTTCTGAAAAATTAAAACAATATTCCATAATTGCTGTTTGCTTCTTATTAAATGGATATTTAAAAAAAAACCCGATAAAGTTACCAAAGGGACATCAGGAGTTGTCTTGAGTCAATCCTTTGGAGGGACTTATCTTTTCAATCAGCCGACCAACCGGTATAGTGGTTAAGGTGTTAGCCTCTGGATAGGAAGATTCCTGGTTCGAATCCGGTCAGGGCATGGATGTTTGTAAAAGTATGGCGTAGAGGCGGCTGGTTCGCCTTAAATCTGTCGTGACCGAAAGTCCTCACGTTGAGTTGGTGTGGAGGTTTGGAGAGTGGGGTGCCAGCTCAGATGTTGCCTCGTCATCTGAACATGGTTGAAAATTACGTGGCGATACAACGAATGGCTTAGGCTGGAAGGTTGTTGTATCTCATGAAGTAAGTTGTTGAATCCTCATTTCAATCAAAGGTTGTGTTTCACAGGTTGTTTACTCATGAACGCATCGTCCACGCATTTCTACTCAGAATCAAAATGATAAGTGGCTTTGTCATGGTATAAAACTCGAAATGACTCAAAAAAGGCTGTTTGGGGAAAATAACAAAAATGCAGATTGCTGCCTTCGGAGTGGTGGTAGCGAAATGATGACTATGTGCCTCAGAAAGAAATGGATCAGATTGGTTCCTTTGCCTCTCAGTGGCAAACGATCATTTTTCTCCAAGCTCTATCTGACCAGCTTTAGGGGAAATTTGGCCTTGTAGGAACATTGAGTGACATAATGGAAGCGAGATATCAAACGATAAATCTATATAAATAAGAATGGAGTGTTTGTTTGTACATTCAATATTTTCGACCCATTTCAAGTTTTCTATCCGTTTTGGACCCTTCTGATGCCGAATCCGCCTTTTTCTCGTTTGGTGTCTGTCTGTCCGTCTGTCTGTCTGTATGTTGTGCCCTATACACATCCACGCGGTTTAAGATATTTTCATGAAAATTTGCATACAGTGAGTACTTATCTTCATTTAGTGAGTGGCATTGGTTGCGAAAGTCTGTCTGTCCATCTTTCTGTTCTATGCTCGATTTTGTGTTTGTGTAGACATCACATGAATTGTATTCCAGATATTTGATTGCATTGTATTTTATTTTATACATTATCTATTAGTTTAGTGAATGCAATATTAAACATTTCTTTATTGTCATATTTAGTTGAGTTTCATTCTAAAACACCTGAGTAAGTATACTTAAATCAACCATAATTTGGTAGTTTTGGAAAAATTGGAATGCCTATTGAATATTACGATTACTTCGATTGCTTTACCAGTACTGCTAAAAAAGTAATTATTCTTCAAAAAATTATTTTTTTTATGGAATTTCATCTCTGATACTTCATTTATTTCGAGTCTTATTTTTATTCTTTGCGCAATTTAAACGATTTCCTAATATTTGGGACAGACGATATTTTTCAATGAAACGAGAATGAACAAGATCGCGCGAGCAGTGATATTTTTTCTGGTTCTTTCGCTCTGAATTAATTTCACATTTCTAAATTTTGTACACTTTTAGTTGTAAGTTGTGGCAACTGTGCGAGATCAAGAGATAAAATTGAATCACAAATTAATATCTTTAGAACAATTTTTTGCGACATCTTTTATTTTGTTCTACTTCGCTGTTTCCTGTTTTAAATATTTATTATTTTAATAAATGTGTTTTCCTTCTCATCACACGCAACAGCACCACAAAGTATTAGACTTAAAAATGTTAGGTAAGTCAGTATAAATTTTCAGTAAATTTTAAGTGTAGTTATGCCATTATTGAAAGAATAATGCCGTTATTTAAAGAATAATGCCATTATTTAAACAATAATGCCGTTATTGAAAGAATAATAATGTTTATTAATCCAAACTGGAACTTTTTCCAACATTAAAAAATTCGTTGTAATAATGACAGGAGAAGATTGCAAAATTACACAATGTCGCATACCGGAGGCAAGAGTGCTACAAGTAAAAAAAATATTGTTTTGTTGACTATAAGTGCGAGAGCACTCGCCGTAAATCGTAATTTTAATTAATTGAGTTGAACATGAAAATAACTTAAGAAAGGGAATTCCAAATCTTCCTATAAATCGTCTTTTATAGTAGTAACCTTAGTATCACCTTTTGTCATTTTGTAACTTTGTCATACAGCAATTGTGCGATGTATGTGAAATGTATTACATGAATGGATATGCATGTGTAGGATTTGTGTCCAAAGTAAGTTGTAGAAAATATAACGATGGCGAAAGATGTTAAAATAAATTTTTACTCTACAAAAGACGTAAGTCATTATATGTTTTGATTAACTCTTCAATCTAGAGTAAACCAATTCAAACCGAGTAAGGTCGGGTATTTTGCTAGTTTAGAATAAAACTCTCGAAACGTAACAGAATTTGTATGTTTTTAGCATTTTTCGTTTATCCTGATACCGAATAGGGCCGATGTAGCCCAGTTGGAAACTTGTTCCTGCCAAAGACCGTCGTGTACATTTAAATCTGACGTGGTATCAAATTTCCTCAAGTTGGCGCGATGTTAAAGTTTGAAGAGTGGGGAGCCAGCTCAGGTGTGACCTCGGCGCAAAATTACAAGGTGTTGTCCTCGGATCTTCCCCATTTGTCACCCGCACCGTCACCAATAACCCGCTGTGTTGCTCCAGCCACATTCTTCAACTGTGGCAAGATAAATGGAACACAGATGACACAGGCGGCTCAACATATGATTTCTTCACGGATATCATCAAATATCATCCTTTTCATCAAAGATAGACGTCTTTTACAGTTTGTACAGGCCCATTCCCCAGCTATCGACACAGATCCGGGTTACCTCAAATCAACTTGCTCTTGTGGAATAGAGGGAACTCCAATGCATTATGCCTTGGATTTTCCCCTCACAATCTCACTTCACCTGCGTTGCCCACTGCCAGGACCAACCCAAGGATGGCTAAACCTAGCACTAAAACATAGGAAACGCAGAGAAAACATTTGAAAAATCCTTGATATTCTGACATCCCGCGGTTGGGATTTTATAGCAACGACATCAACACAGTTCCCATACGACCATCAAGAAAACCTAGCAGAAACAATGCAAATAAGAAACTAATAAGCACCCAAGGGAGACTACTAAATCAGTAAATCTTTACAAGGATATGTGCGGAGTCTCCCCTGGCGGAATGTGTTACACCAGTTCAATGTTAGTTATCTGCCTACATACCTCTCTCTCGCAAATATAACTTCATACCATCTTCATATATGCTCATGCCGTTTTGCTAGATTTTGCACAGTGGTAATAAAATATTATCAAACCCTCTTGAAAAGAGGATCCAGTAAATTCCATACCTCGAATTGTATGTGCTGGTGTTAGTATTGAACTAAAATTCAATGTTGGTAAATTGCAGAGTATAAGTGCAGAAACAAAAAAAAGAAAGCGAATTAAAACAAATTACAAACGCAGGATTATTCCGCAACTATCAAGATATCATCAACAGTAACACCGATTTGGGCGCGTAAAAAAATCGAAAGCAACAGCTTAAATAACGAATGAAAAAAGTAAGCAAACGATACTAAATCCAGTAAATATTTCATTCCGGCTCTTCTCCTTTCATCTGTTTTTTTTTTATGATTGGCGAAAAAAATGCCGTTGCATGCTAAATAGAATTATAAATGTTTTTATCGCCGTTTCGAATTACTTTTTCCGTTTGCCTGGAGTAGGGAGCTTAAATAGAATTTCCGGTTTTTGCAAACGTTTGTATGTGCAATGAGCTTATAAAACGAGCAGGCGCTGAAAAAGATGTCTGCAGCATTTAAAACTAGCCGTCGGGGTTGCAATTTGCGATTCTTTTTTATTTATGCGTTTTTTATCGTCCTTCTTAAAGAACAAATAAACGCGTACAATATATATGAATGAGGGCTAAAGCATTTCCTTTTGTTTTAATGTTGTTTTTAATGAAATGTGTGAAAAAACGCGGGTTAAACATTGCGTTCGATGCGCATTTAGAAACGATGCAGTTAGATAACAGTGGTAGGTAAAAACTACTTTCGTTTTTACGAGATACACACTACTGGAATAGTCGCTTCACAGTAACATGAATCGCTTGAGTAAATAATAAACATTTCCTATTAAAGAACAAATATTTTTGAAAGCAATTCTTCCTTTTCAATACAGTTTAAGAAGGTATATTTTCCACGGAATTTACTGTGGATTGTTCCGATGATCATATGGCAAACTAGAGATAGCGTACAGAAAATTGAAGACCAGTAGGGGAAGGTGAGCACAGTGTTACACGCTTTTTATTTTCAGCTGTGGCATCACGATAGGCATCTATATGAAGCAAACAAAGCTCTTAAAATAATCTTTGACCTCTTTCATACCATCTTGCATATCATTAAAATTAAAAAGAATAGCATTTATTTCCAGTATTTAATGTTTTTGGTAGTGATGTACATTGTAACACTGTGTACTTACTGTGGGATACAGTGTTACATAATAGTAGCAACAATAAATATAAGGATTGGGATTTTATTAAAATTCATTTAATTGAAATATACAGATACCTAACGATTCCTTAAGCAGGCTTAAAATAAAATACCACTTTTTATTAATTTACGTATAATTGAACAGCTTTAAATGTGAGGAAAACATTAGCAATGATTGTAGCCTTCAGTTATAAAGTAGATGATGAAATAAGATTAAAGAAATTGTTAACTTATTTTAAATTTTGATAGGAAGTTAAATCCACACGGAATATCAGCATGTCTGCTTTTCTCATTGTCCCGCCAGATGGAATTGATAAAGGAAGTATGGCAATGATTTTTGATTTTTCAAATGAATAAACTTCGTTTGTTCATGAAAATTTATAACGTGGAAAAATTCTTTTGACGTACAACACTTCAAACTCAACATATTGTTCTGATTCATAACTTTCCCAATGAAGAGAATTTTGTGTTCTTTAATGTGTCCTTCTTCAACTATAACGTAATCATTGTTAATTGTTGTCGTCTGCAGCAATGACTGATTCCAATTCTGAAAAAGAGATCTTATCACTATCAGCATAAGATGGTGAATCTTCATCATCTGTAGATGATATCTAGGTAGGCTTATGCCTCAGGTTCACTTTGGCTCGCTTCTGGAAAATGTCTTTCTTTTTAGGGTTTAGTGCTTTTTTCCTTTTCAATATATCCTCTGTAATTATATTTTTGACTGGCATATCAGTCAAGATCCAACATTTCACCCGTTATCTATTTTGTGCAGTTTTTCAAAGCGGGGCTTTAGGGAAAGACCTTACTTCTTAAGGAGACATAATTTTGTTAGCTTGTGAATGTTTCGAATGAATTGAACCAAAAAACTGTTGATCTTGTAAAGAAAGATTGTAAACATTACATAAAAAGATATGCAAACGAATATGGAGGAGAAGCATTAGGAAAAATTATCCAATTTATTTATGTTATCATTCATATTTATAATTAAACATCTTAAAATGAAAAATGCAGAGTTTTAAGAGTAATAAAATTTACATTGTAAAACATGTTTGTTTGTATTGTGTTAATTGGACAAATCATGCATGTAACAGTGTGCCCCCATTTCATTCTGTAACACTGTACCCCCATCTGACATAGCTTGTAACAAAAAAAATTTATGACTGCATAGTGTAAATTAAGATCATCCATTTTAACTCAACAGAACCCAAACACAATCAGCTTTACTACTAAAATATTATTCATTATAAAATAAGCACCACTCATGAATAAAGAGAATTTAATTACTAAAACATAATATTACTTTTAACATGCAAAAAAAAAATTTGCTTACAAAAATGTAACTAATGATGCAAATTCTTCAAAAACACATGGACTTCAGGAAAACAAGATGACTGACAAGATTGTAAACAAATTGAACCTAATTTTGCTATCACTTTAAAATGGAATTTACTGTAACACTGTACCCCGTGTAACCACTGTACCCCACCTTCCCCTACATAGTGCGACTCTCGCGAGACGGCAGTTGAATCACGAGGTTTTGAACGAGTCTATTAATTAAGTGAGGGGAATGATGGTAAGGGTAAACAAATCCCGGTACAGCTTCAGTTTACGTTTATCGCGGAGGCAACGGTCTTAGAGCTTTTTTGACGTACTTCTAATGTCACCAAGGAAAGAATTATTTCAAAATCTTTTTCTTTTTACAACGGAAAGTAACAAGCTTCAGAATCACATTTGTAAACGTTTTAAAAATACACTATCCTACAATAACAGACCGGACAGCAAGATGTGATGGTATAAGGAAAATATTACATGCTACGAAAAACACCCCCAAACAAGTAGTATGATTTTATGCAAATCCGCTGGAGCCCGGTCCATTATTGTAGGGTAGTGTATATTGCATACGTAAATAAATTATGTAAAAAGATATATAATACAACCTGAGACGACAGAACTGTAATGTGACATAAATTAAAATGAAAAAAATTCCACAACCGACGAAAAACCGTCAAAAGAACCGATGAAATAAAATAAAATAAATTTAAAGGTCCAATGAAAGCAAAGGATAGTTTAAAATTAAAATACTGAATGGAATCAAAGAAAAAATTTCAAACAAATCAATGAAATAAAACGATAGTTTAACGTGTTTTGAAAGAACTTTCTAGAATATTCAAAATGACAACTTAAACTTTCCGCTTGCCAAGACTGCCTTAAACGAAATAACCGTAATACAGATGGGTTGCCTTAACCTGGCCATGACTCGCTACTAAAAATGCGCCAAAAAAGCGACGGATTTTGTTTTTTAGTGTATGGTTCGGTGCCTAAAACGAAATAACAAGTTGGAACGGGTAAAACATACACGACAATCGCCATTTGTAACCTGGAGCTGCAACCGCGATCTCATAGCAAGTGAATCGTCTTTTATAGAAGATGTTCGCAAGATATTATACAAACATACAAGTTTTGTAATTTTTTTTTATTAGCGTCGTACTAGAGCAACACAACGGGCTACTGACGAAGGTCCGAGATCAATCCCCCAAGAGAAAGATCAGAAGACAACACCACGTAATTCTGAACTACGTTTAGTTGACCATGCAATTGAGATGCCACCCCACTCTCCAAATTTCCACACCAACCCAACGTAAGGGCTTTCGGCCACGACAGATTTAAAGTGCACCAGCCGCCTCTACACACCATACCTTTACAAACATACATGCGCTGACCCGGATTCGAACCAGGAACCTTCTGGTCAAGAGGCTAACACCTTAACCATAAGACCGCGCGCGGTTGGTCGGTATAAACATACTATAATTTCTATAAAAATATACATGAAAGAGCGGTCTATTTTATATATTCTATCTATATTCTTTTTGTATGCATTTCTAGATCAAATTGCCATTCACAAATTCATAATAAATTCAATGCTCTTGCAATCTCATCCCCTTTGACCTAATCAATGACTTTGCTGAATCTGCCTTCACCCACGCTCTGATTGCTGTTTAACAATACTAATTTTCTGGTACGGTTGACTTTAATCTCCACGCAAACTCAGACTTCAGTCGTGTTCAAGGGGGGTTGGGTAGGTTAAATCTGTCGGGACCTCAAAAATCCCCACGTTGGCATTCTGGGGGGGGGGGGGTTGGAGGGGTGCCAGCTCAGGTGTGACCTCGTCAACTGACCGTGGTTCAAAATTGCATGGTGTGCTTAGTCTTTCCCTTCGGTTGTGATCTCGGACCGTCACCAATAGCCCGCTGTGTTGATCCAGTGTTAATCAAAATACCTACCTACCAAGTAACTCGGAAATCTCATCGCTGGATCGACAATTATTAAGTCAAAATCATCCTTATGTTGTTACATTATAAATGGCCCGTTGTGTTGCTCTAGTACGATGTTAACTAAAATTACCATTACCTAAAAGTTCTTGTACTCCAACTTTAAAAATATTTATTGCCCGTGGTTTTTTTTAATCATTGAATTTTATCGCCTGCTTATAGTTTTAAATTCTCTTTAATTTTTATCGTTTGATTTTCTTCGCACTCGAGTTGATAATAAAGTTAAACGTCATTTTGTTCTTCATTGCAAGAAGAATTTATCACGTATTCAGAGAATTGCGCTGTTTGAGGCTTATTTTGAATGTAAATCATGTGAAAGATGTAAAGAATTTACCGACATAAATATCCAAATGATGCAATACCGAGTAAAGATACGCTATAATCAACTTATTCAACAATTAGTTGCAACCAGCCATACAAGTTATGAAACCATATGCATGCTTCAAGATTTTTTTGGCGATCATCTCAAGAAACCTTTGGTCAGCTCGTTCCCTGATCTGCGTTTCCCTGACTTTTTTCTGTGGGGATATTTTAAGAACCAAGTTTATGAAGATAATCAACAAACAAAAGGTGATCTGAAAATTGCCGTTACTCAAAGGATACAAGAAGTCACTCCCAGCATCTTGAAACGTGTTTCTAATAATATGCGCAAACGACTTCAGCTTTGTCTCCAAGAAAAGGGCGGAAATTTTGAACATTTATTATAAATGTAAGTCCAAATTTGTTTCCTACACTATGTTAAAATTGCTTTTAACCATAAGAATAAGAATAATAGTTTTAAAGTTAATTGATTTTGTATAATAAATTCACGAATCGTCAGCACGGGAACTTTTAGGACACCCTGCATATATACAAGGGACGCGGTAGTTCACTTGGATGAGCTACGGCATTGAAACCGAAAGGTTGCAAATTAATAACAGAGTCCAGTCAAAGACCTACGTGTACAGGGTGGTTGGATCAGGTTAAATCTGTCCTGGCCTCGAATGTCCTTACGTTGTTGTGGCGTGTAAGTTTGAAGAGTGAAGTGCCAGGCTCAAGTGTTGTTTTCGTCATCTGACACCATGGTTCAAACTTACGAGTTGTCCTCGGATCTTCGGGTTTGATCCAGCACCTTCACCAATAGCCTGTTGTGTTGCTCTCATGAGACGCTTGTTAACTACTACATACCCTCCAATCTCTCCATTCCCAGTTATCAATGCCATACCACGCAGCTTCACGTTCCTAAACCAGTATTCTGCGCAGACAAACCGGATACGGGTCTACCACCACAAAGCTGTCTTGGACAACCAGGGTATAGGGATGACAAAATCCCCCACCACCCTCTGCGAGCATGAAATTCCCAGATTTCGTAATAAAAGTGAGTTTCATCGCAACTTCATCAAAATCGCCTGTACGTCGATCCTCCGTGCAGCTGGTTATTAGGCGAGATGCCGCTGGAAAAGATCAGAGCGCTGTCACAAGCCTCATGCACTGCTTAACACCCCCTTCGGAGTCGGATCCGGCTCCCTTTGAAGAGGAAGAGAAAGAATGGAGCGAGAGAAAGAGCAACAGGACCTTCCGGATTCTCATTAATCATCCGGGAACTGTCAGGTTCTCCCTGGATATTTGCAAATCGCTTAAATCCCCATCCGTCTTTCCCTGAGCAAGAACCGCACGACGCTGTGTAGACGGAGATCCCGATTCGCTTGTAAATAGAAGCAGCGAGAGCTGATCGAGGGATGGACCGTTTTAATATTTGCCAACTCTGGCTCCGTAGTGAAATATGTATCAGCACGTTCCTTCTCATGCGTCGCGTTTCTTTGCTACGAGTGTTGCAACGCTGCATCTACATATGCACAATTTGTAACATTACATCTACATGTATACAATGTTGCAACACTACATCACTTTGCAGGGGCAACCAGATAAAACTTGCCGTTATGAATTTTTTACGCGTGTTGATGTACTCCGTGTTTCTTTGTTATGACTATTGTAACACTTCATGTATGGAAACGTTGCTTCTTTACTTCACTTTGTAATGCTATGAATGTGTAAATGGAGGTGACTTTGTTCCTAAATAATGAATGTAGACTTAGAAACTTAAGAAAACAGAGAAGTAAAGTGGGAATGTCTGTAAAAATATTTGTCAACTCTGGATCCGTAGTGAAATTTATATCA
Source organism: Metellina segmentata (assembly GCA_947359465.1). Lineage (NCBI taxonomy): Eukaryota > Metazoa > Arthropoda > Arachnida > Araneae > Tetragnathidae > Metellina > Metellina segmentata. The sequence continues at coordinate 36,592,105 of OX375875.1, forward strand.
GTGCGTTCTTTCTTATGCGTCACGTTTCTTTGCTACGAGTATTGCAACGCTGCATCTACATATACACAATGTTGCAACACTACATCTCGTTACAGGGGTAACTAGATAAAACAAGCCATTATGAAACAATTATATGCATGTTAATGTACTCCGTGTTTCTTTTTTTTTGAGTATTGCAACGCTACATCTACAGATATACAATGTTGCAACACTACATCACGTTGCAAGGGTAACCAGATAAAACTAGCCTTTATGAAACATGCATACGCGTGTTAATATACTCCGTATTTCTTTGTTATGAGTATTGCAACGCTTCATGTATGGTTGTAACGTTGCTTCGTTAGGTCACTACAATACTATGAATATGTAAGTGGTGGTGACTTTGTTCCTGAATAATGAATGTAGACTTAGAAACTTAAGAAAACAGAGAAGTATTGTGGGAATGCACGTTTTAATATTTACCAACCTGGCTCCGTAGTGAAATATGTATCAGTCCGTTCCTTCTTTCTTTGCTATGAGTATTGCAACGCTGTATATATGCAGAGTACAATGTTCCAATACTACATCACGTAGCAATATTATAAATGTGTAAGTAGTGTGGGGAGACTTTGTTCCAGATAAAACTTACATTGGGGACATATATTAGCATGTTAGTATACACTATGTTCCTTTGCTGAGTATTGCCACGTTTTATGTATGTAAATGTTGTATCATCACGTTACGTTGCAATACTACGAATGTGTATATGGTGGGTGACTTCATTCCTAAATATTGAATGTAGACTTAGAAACTTAAGAAAACAGAAATATAGAATTGAGGAGAGAGAAAATTATCCGTTTTAATATTTGCCAACACTGGCTACGCGATTAAATATCTATCAGCACGTTCTTATACGTGGCGTTTCTTTGCTGTATATTGGAACGCTATGGGTGAAAAAAAGAGTATAACGTTGCAAGACTACATTACGTTGCAAGACTAGGAATATATAAATGGCAGTGACTGTTATTTATTGATCAAACTTACCGTGGTGAAATATGTATATGCATGTTAATACGTCGTGTTTTTTTGCTATTATTATTGCAACGCTTTATGTGTATTATGTAATTCTTAGTACTGCAACGTGATGTAATGACACATATGTCAATACTATGAATAGACAAATGTTGAATGGTGATGACTTAGTTGCTAATAAGACTTGCCATGGTGATATACGCACGTTCTTATACGTTGTGTTTCTGTATTAAGCCCAGGTGCACACATCCGGTTTTTCAACGTGCAGCGCCGCTGCCGCAACGCAAGTGCGGTCTGAGATACATTAGATCCAATGGAGCAGTCCAAACATGCCTCCAGCGCCGCTGGGGCGACGCACGTCCAACTTGCGTGCTATTTGTACTGCAGTTCCCTACGGCGCCGCACATGAGTCTCCGTTCTGAAGTACCTTGTTTTCTTAAACAAATTGAATATAAATAATAATTAATAAATGGTTGTATCCAGTAACGACTATTTTGTTTCAAAATATACTTTTTTTACACCAAGTAAGCGAAATAAACGTTTTCTTCGATAGAATATATATCGCAAATGGCTCGAAATGAGTTCGTGCCTCATTTCACGGTTATGTGTGCATATTTGGGCTTCGGTGCAGCAGTGGCGCCACACTTTGAAAAACCGGATGTGTGCACCGGGCTTAAGAGTATTACAGCGCTATATATGTAGAGTGTAGAACATTGCAACGCTACAACCAGTGGCAATACTATGAAATATGTAAATGTTAGCAATTTTGTTCCTGATAAAACTTACCGTGGTGAAGTATGGTTACACATGTAATTATACGCCGTGTTTCTTTGCTATGAGTATTGCAATGTTTTACGTGTACAACGTTGCAACAATATGTTACGTTGCAATTTTTAGATTTTAAAAGCTATAAAAAAACTAAAAAATGGTGGATACAGACTTAAGAACTTGAAAACACACATAGAAGAAAAATCTGTGTTAATATTCGAGAACTCTGTGCTCCTCGGTGAAATACGTACACGTACATTATTATGCGTCATGTTTCTTTGCTATCTGTCATTGCTGCAACGCTAAGTATGTACAACGGTGCAACACTGAATGTAAAACTATGTGACAATTGAATTTCTTCTTGTCTAAATATCTTGATACAGATTTTAAAAGCTATAAAAAACAAGTGAACATGACAATCTAGGTTGAAATATGTTCTCTTATTTAAAAACACAATGCCATACTTACTGACATACACAGCTTATGTGAATTTATTGAAATGGCTAGAGTACTTTTAATATGAGTATACAAAATTTAATCTATTATCTCCTACTAGGGGGCCTGCCCCATGCTCGCTAACGCTCGCCAACCCCCGGAGGATTGCTTCGCAATTCTCATTGGTTCGCTGCGCGAACCTATGCTCGCTTCGCTCGCATCAATGAAGACACGTGTCCTAGCAGAAGGGATTGATTACAAAATATATTCCAAAAAAATATTTTTCAAATCTAAATTTGTTGTATTACATAAATGATATATACAGTACCTCTGGAATCAGAATTTAAATGAAAACTTTGAGCAAATTTTTACTCGCAATGTAAGCGCTGCTTTGGAAATTGAATACCCAGCATGTTGTTTGTGTGTACATTTCCCCAGTACTCGAGCCACCCATACACTTTTTGACTGAGTTTGTTGTCGAAATTTGTAATGCACGCGAATTGTACTATAATTGTTATCCTTGAAAAGGACCGTTTTTTAAATAGCCCTGAAAAGATCCTCCGCTTTCTTAGATTTCTATTACAAACCGCAACAGCTCGTCTAAAATTCATTTTTTTCAATAAAATTTCATCCGATAACGCTATAGATTCAAATGACTCGCGAGGCTCCTAGTAAACAAACAATCGCACAATGTTGCCAAAACGCGGTAACAAATAACGTCTTATTTGCGTGCCACGTAAGAAAAATATATATATAGATTATAAGATGGTAATTTCTTTTTGCAAAAAAATAGCAAACATTAAATTTTGTGATAGTGAAAAATTTACTGGAAGAAAATTTTTGCATTCGTATTCCTTTGTCGATTTTCAATTATTCAGATTTTTTTCGAATATTTATTTCCCAATTAATTTTGCACACAAAATATTAACTTAAAAACGTTGCATATATTTTGATAGAGTTGCTTAAATGGTAACAATAAACATTTTCAGCTTTATAGTAAACTGATTTTGAAAATCATGAACTTAGTCTGGAAACTAATTTAACCTTATGAGAGTTCTAAATTTTCCATACTCATAAGCTAGAAACAGATGGGCCTAATGATTTGAAACTTGATATCCGAGGCTAAGTTATGACATGGATTAGAAATTTGGCGTCATACTTGAGTGTTACCATTCGAAACTATGAATTTAATGCGCAATTTAATATGAAAGTGACCCGTTAAAAATATTAGGCATATGGATTACAAAAGACTTTATTCCCAACTAAATGGTACATTTTAATTTGATGTATTACGCTTGATGTGCGAATAAAGGTTGCTCGATTTGTTTGTTATCCTCATTAATATGACCCGTTTAAGTTATACACTTTAATGTCGTTCACGTAATTCAGATTAATTCCATAATGAAACATACCATACTCTATGTTTAAACAGATTAAGATTGTGCTAATACTACATTGGGTACAGAGCATCACTGTGAAATATAATATGAACAATATAATATTAACTTAAGAAATATTGGAAATTGCTCGCTAATCCCCGGTGATTGCTACGTATTCCCATTTAGTTTGCGAACATAGCCTATTGGATAACAACCTACTCGTGGTGTTGGTTTGCTTGGCAAACCAAATGAAAATTCATAGTCCATTGGAATGAATTCCCTACAAATTCCCATTGGTATGCGAAGCAAACCAAATTATGAATATTATGAACGCAAACCAACACCACGGGTAACGCCGTGACTGCCTCGTCATTGTCAAATGCGGCCAAATTCGATAACAGTCATCACGGCATTGCCCGTGGTGTTAGATTGCTTTGCAAACCAAATAATTAATATTATGAACAATCGTTTGCTTCCCAAACAATACCACGGGCAACGCCGTGCCGGCCTTGCCATTGTCAAATTCGGCCAAATTCGAATTGCGAAGAGATCCAATCGGCACGGCGTGAAGTCACTATCTCTGGCGAAAATATAAATTTCTAATTGAAAAATTATTCATTCAAAGAAAATCGAATGTAATGTATGTATCTAGTGTAAAAATTTTCAATCTATCTTTAACAATCCCGATTTTACTAAAAGGAACTAAAATGCCAGTCAAAATGTTCGGTGTGTAATCGTTTGAGCGGAGACTACGCATTCCCATTTAATTGCTAAGTGACGGAAGATAAAAAAAACTTAGCATGGTTCCAAAGGCTGACGTCAATAGTGACGTGACGTCAGAGGGGAAAATAGCAAAATTTTATCCTTTCTTCAATTACCGTAACGGCACGGAACGGTAGATGTAAGGTTGAAAAACTGATAAATTAATTTTTAAATGTTCGAGCTTGAATTTTAAAATTCGGGGGAAAATTCGCACAAAAATTACGAAAACTGTGTACTACCTGTGTGCCAATTCCCATTATTGTAAGTCCCATAGATTCGTCAGGACAGTCCCCCACACACAAACACTTCATTTTATAATATATATATATATATATATATATATATATATATATATATATATATATATATATATATATATATATATATATATATATGTGTGATAACAGAGGCGAACGAAGGCCACGGAGATGCGTTCGGGCGAATAGACGTGCAACTGTTGAGCAACTGACCGCCCAGATGAACCAAGGGGCTACCAAGAGTGTATTCTAAACAACGGTTCAGCGAACGTTGCTGCGCATGGGCCTCCGCAGCAGAATCCTGGTTAATGCACCTATGCTGACTGCTGTTCATCGACGACGAAGGCTGGAATTTGCACGCCAGTACCGCAACTGGACATCCACAGAGTGACGACAGGTGGCTTTTTTCCAATGAATCACGTTTTATGCTCCATCGGACGGATGGACGTTGACAATACGGCGTGAAACGTCTGAAAGCAAACTCCCTGCAACAATTGTCGGAAGGATCCAGGCGGGAGGAGGGAGGTAATCTAGCGCAGCTGGCCACGGCATTGGAGTCGGCATGGCTCAACATCCCAGTGAACGCCTTCAGAAGCCTAATTGACTCTCTTCCTGCACGTCTCGCAGCGGTCCGCTCTGCCAAAAGTGGTTATTCTAGCTTTTGACAGGTGGGTACATTAATGTGACTGGACTGTGTATATATATACTGACGAGCCAAAACATTATGACCACCCCCACATTTTTCAATGAACTCGTCAATTTGACGTAAGGGCACGTGATTAAGTGATAATGGTATTTAAATGCTGCTGGAGAAGGTAAGTAATAATTCTTGCACTTACTTTTGCGAGTGATGGGAAAGGCTGCTGATCTAAGCGAATTTGATAGAGAGCACAATCATAATGGCCCGAAGACTCAAAACGAGTATCACCGAAACTACACGACTGGTAGGTTGTTCACGATCTGTTGTTGTTGGTATTCATACGAAGTGGATAAATGACGGTGACGCCAGCTGTAGACGCCAAGGTGTGTGTCGTCCACGCGTCATCAAAGAAAAAGGACGTCGGAGACTTTTTCGCTTGTTAAAGGAAAATCGGCACAAGACAATGGCTCAGTTGGCAGCCGAATACAATGCAGGTCCAAGCGCCAGTGTTTCGGGACACACAATTCAGCGGACACTATTTGTTATGGGACTGTGTAGCAGACGTCCCACTCGTGTGCCTCAGTTGACCAAGCGTCATCGTCAACTACACCTAAAGTGGGCCCGGGAACATCGCGACTGGACCATGGATGAGTGGAAGAGAGTTGCCTGGGGTCAAATGAATCCCGATTTCTTATTCGTAACATCGATGGTCGTGTCAGGGTACGCCGTCTGCCAGGCGAACAGTTGCTCCCCTCTTGTACAACAGGTCATACACAGGCTGGTGGTGGCGGTATTATGTTTTGAGGGACGTTCTCATGGGCGACTCTGGGACCTGCAGTTGTGATAGAACAGACCATGAACTCTGCAAACTATCTGAACATCATTGCGGATCAGTTGCACCCTTACATGGCGTCTGTCTTCCCAACTGGAAATGGAATCTTCCAGCAGGACAACGCCCCATGTCACAAGACTCGGATTGTGTTGGAGTGGTTCGAGGAGCATACTGATGAATTCCACTTAATGTCCTGGCCACCTAACTCGACGAATCTGAATCCGATAGAGCACATTTCGGGTGTCATGGAGCGGCAGCTCAGAGCTCAAACATCACCATGTCCGAATATCTCGACCTTGCGTGATCGCTGCTTAGACATTTGGTACAACCTGTCTCCAGTCATGTGCCAAGAACTTGTGGCATCTATGCCCAGGCGAGTTGCAGATATTTTGCAGGCATAAGGAGGCGCATCGCGTTATTGAGTATATATATATATATATATATATAATTCCTCTGCACTGCACTCGGAACATCCGGGAATTTTCACAATGATGTTTCTTGTGTCCTTGACTGACACTTGTCAGCTTGGTTTTTATCATTCACCGATAGGAAACTTTTTAAATGAGGATTTTGCTGATTTCTTTTTTCCTCAAAGCGATCCGGATAGTTGAAGTTCTATTGTTCTTTACAAAAGTAGGAAATTGTTTTGATAGCAGTTTCCCAATGGGTACTAGCGGAAAGTGTCAACAGATATTAGGAATTCCGTTCCAGATTTCGTCATAATATGTGTGAAATTCATAACGTTACGCAGTGTTCCGTGTCATATTCAGCCGAATCTAACATTTTTAATGTGAATTATGTAATACTGTTGTTTTTGTAACATATGGCTTTATAGGAATTCAATCCATGAAAATACAGAAATCTCGTTACTGACAAAGGCAAATAAGTCATAAAAGATTCACAACAAACAAAAGAACACAGAGAAAATGTCTAAAAAGTCCAAGGGATCAGGAGGCGAAGACGGGGCAGATATCTATCAGTCTATCATTGTTCTTGCATCCCAGTACAGTTTGAAGACATCGCCCTGTTGCTGGACTACTCCGTTCAGCCCTGAACAACAGAGAAGGTGTTCTGAGTTCATTTTGCCTGAGTTCATGTTAGGCAGATGTTTGTTTTGAGAACACCTATTCTATTTAAGTGTTCCGCAAGACAGTCAAGACCTGTCGTCAATCTAAAATTGGCAACTGCGTCTTTACGTGCTTTCGTTAAAGATTTTCCAGCTGTGCCACTTTTTGTCTTTAGATTTATTAGTTATATTTTCTTTGTAAGAGTTTAAGATGTCTCTATTGATGTATTTTTAAAATTCATAATTTCCCTTTTTTTTTCCTCAAGAAAATCTGCCTCTTCATTTCCATGTATACCCACATGGGATGGTATCCATTGAAATACAATTTGTTCATCTATACTTCTCAAGTGGTTTATATCTTTCTTTATGAGTGTTATGATTTGCATTTCAGAGTGATGGTTATTCGAGATTGCCTGGATAGCTGCATTCGAGTCAACAAAAATTACAACCTTGGAATAACAGTTATTATCAATTCTAATCATCAAATGTTTCAATGCCAAATGTATAGCACAAATTTCCGCATCAAAATTAGTCATACAGTTTCCCACAGGAACATCCGGAACATACAATACTTATTTCTAATAAAATTGTAGTTCTATAGAAATAACAAACTAATCCTTATGCTGAAAATTAATTGTGTTTTTCTCTAAACTGAATTCCGGTAAACTATTGTACATTCCAGATTTTAGGAAGTTTTTTGGAAGATTAATTTCTTTAGTTTTGCATGCTATAAAAGTTAGCTTAAAAAGTATAGATTTTGTTAGGGTACATTAAAAATAACAAAAAAAAGTTCTGCAATAAAGCTACACAAAATTCATTTTAAGAACATTTCTTGTTAATCAGACAGCATAACGACTTTCCGAACTTCTTTATAAATCACGAAAATAAATACTTCTACGAAATATCTTCCCAAAAGATACAGATGTATTATTTTTTAATTACTTAGAAAAATATGTTACGAATTTGTATTAAAAAAACCAAACATCTACTTCCGCGAATCAAATTTAAAATTGAAATTCACTTCCAAAAGAAAATGATAACGGAACAAGGGAGAATTGTATCAAAGATGCAGAAAACTATGCATTAAGTAAGATTTTAAGCCTCGTGAAGAATACTTGCATTCAGAGAAAAGCTTTTGTGCCAATTAACATCTTAATAGCCTCATTACTTCAAAAGATTGTAGCTTTCCTTATTCTATTAGAGATGTTCTGAGCGTTTGCTGTTATTTTAACTTAAACGACAAATATGCAGAAAAATTCCAAACTTAAATAACTTATTTTGTAATTTAAAATCTGAATTTCTTATCAACTGTTGAATTAATACGCTTCATCACCAATAAATTAGAAATTGTTCCTCTTTATATTCATTATTTTCGGAAAATTAATTTTTGATGTATTTCTAATTTCAAAATATATATTATTTATTCTTTTTTCCGTCAAATGAATTCTAAAGTGGGCAGCTCAAGTATTTTCGTATGAGCTTCGATTTTGTAGCTGTTTATGAGACTGAAAATTTAATTCCGTCTTAATCTTCTAATTATTCATTAGAGGATTCAAACATAGACATAACTTTTACAAGGCTTACTTAACTAAAAGCTTTCAGAAGATAGGAACGAATTTTTAATGCAGATTTGAATAATGAAATTATTGAAACACCAAAATAACGTCATAATATTCAACCAAGTCATTATCTATATAATTTTAAACTCAAATCTGTTATTTTCTTGTTCGAAATTACTACATAAATACGTACTTTAACCTTCTCTCAACGAAATTTTAAAATTAGAGCAATCTAAAACAACACGTAAATTAGTCTTGTCAATTGAAAACGTGTAATCAAATAACAAAATTAAAGAATTTTACATTACTATGATTCCACTCTATAGTGAGACCTATAACTGAATATCGTCGTTTTACAATAAAAACCTCGAAAGCGTTTAAACAAAATGTTGCGGGAGCGATAAAAACAGGATACCGAATTTTAAAAATGAGATCTATTCACTGCATAAATATTTTAATAACACAAAATACTTTAAAAGTCCTGAGTAACATCATGGAACAAAGAGTAAAGCTTTATCAATGTGTTATACGTGTTATCTTACAACATTGTAGCTTTAGTTTGCTATATATCCATTCAATCATGAGAGGGATGTATATATATATATATATATATATATATATAACATTGAGATTATATATAGTTTAGAAAAACTAAACAGTAAAAGGGTAATTTAGAAATCCTTCGAAATAACATTTCCCTCTATATTGCATAAATTAATCTTAAGATCAAATTAATAAACAAATGTATCGAATAAAGGCAAGGCATAAGTGGTGCACAAATGACCAAACATAAGCAGGCACAGAACTCGAAACTTAGAAACAAGCCAGAAGCAGAAATATTAAGCATAATCAACGAAACTATCATGCAAGAAACTATAATAAAAATTATACATTAACGTGTTATAATAATATCCTTCAATTTCACTTCATTATAATGAAAATAATAATTTACTCTTTATTTAGACTGTCAGTGTGCAGTATTTTTTTTAAAATAGCGATGACATTATATATTATATTTGTATTAATGACGTATTATTTCATATTTTTAATAATATATTTAATGTATAATAAATGAAATAAAAGAAAAAAACATACATTATGTATAATATGTCATACATACAATATTGTGTTTGAAAATTCAATAACATTGTCTGTTCCATTTATATTAATGATATACTGTTTCATATTTTTAACCATATACAAATTCTCGCGATGTTTCTCAAAAGCTTTGGTATTAATAGAACTTTAAACATGTCCATTAAATCCGTACATCATTTTGTATCCAGAGAAGTTTTTATTCCCTAAAAAAATATTTTTCCAAAAAAAAAAATGTCACTCTACGAAGGGGGATTCATTACTAAACGACGTGTCATTAAGAAAACTCGACCTTATATCCTGATGAATTCCCTACTTTATTGCCCTGAGCTGTATACCTGAAAAATATTTCACTGTTTCCATCAAAAATTTTTACTTGTTTCGAATAAGTTTTTTCTTACTTACGGTCAAACGCGCATGGATTACAGAAGAGTAATTAAAGCCGTATCTGTTGCCAGGTTTTGAAACCGAAACTCTTGCCCTTTTTTTCCTTCCTCTTCTCGTACTCGGAATAGGAAAGGCAGCAGACGATAGCTAATATCTAAGACAAATGACATGAATTATGCATGAGTTTTTTGGCAACACCGCAGCCCGTCAAAACTTTCACTATTTAAAAACCTTTTCTCTCTACCAATCTGCGCGCATAAAAAATAAGGAATCACAATAATAATAAACATAAAAATACGAATGAAATAATAATAAAAAAGCGTTCCTTAATTAAGCACGACCGCAAATGAGAAATCTATGGAAACATTAAGGTAATAAGGTTGTGCGAAAGTCGTGGTGTCTTTCGGATTCTGCAGAAGAGAATTTTTTTGTCTTCCTTCTTCTCTTGTTGTCTTTTACTCCCAATTTTTTAATGAATGCAGTTCCTTTAAGTAAAGAGGTTATTAGAAAAAGAGTGCAAAACATTGGTAATTATTACTTTGAGACGGGTCTTATTAGATTTCTCTTAAGTTAAGTTTTTGCGCTTATGAGAATATAGATACTGTATTAATCCTGAATTTCAAATGTCAAACCCGGGGTTCATGCATACGTAAACTTGAAATATTTAAGCGACAATGCATTGTTAATTCCACTTTTTGTTCCTTGCTTGGAATTCCGAAATCATAACATGAGATTCTTAATGACGTGAAAAGAACTGGTGTTTTGAGCTGACTTTCTTATTTTGTATTTTGAAAAAGGGAAGCGCGTTTTAAAATGCAAAAAAAACTATGTTTTTAAAAGTTGGAACGAAAAACTTTTGTTTTTGTTCTTTGAAGGGAAAAACAAAATACTTCAAGAGGTCATCTTTCAGCTAAATAACTGTCCTTCCGATTTTAATACACTCTTAGTCTTGATTATACGTCATATAAAATATTTTTCTTTGAAATATGTTTTTCTAATGAAAGATAAAAATTTGAATCTAGCATAAAAAATTATTCTTTTAATTTACCGAAAAATCACCAGCTCTGAAGACATGCTAGTCTTTATTCTTTATGAAAAGAAAAAATATGTAATGAAAGAAAATATACATGTATGCTATTTTAAAGTTACTTTATAGCATAATTAGTTCACATTATAGACAAAAAAAATAATTTACATTAAATACTTTAGCAAACAATAAAACAAAAATGCTTAAAAAATAAAACAATAAAAAGTAATAGTTGCACTAGACATATAAAAAAAATATAAACGACTTTAAAATCTGTAGTTAAAGATGCATTGCTGCATGTGGTTAAGATGTGAAAATATATCGATTTACACACTATATTTTAGTATTGCCTTAATATAACATTTGAAAAAATTTAAAAATATACAAAACAAAAACTAGAAAATTATACGAAACTTGAAAGCTTAGTTTGAAAAATGAACATAATTTCGAAATCAATCTGATTCGTATATATATCTCGTTGCAGGCATAAATGTAACTATACTTCGTTTCAAAAGTTGTAAGATTCAATTTGAATAATGATCAATCGAGTGTTCAGAAAGTTCAAAATTTTTATAGAAACTTATCGCTACTCTTTAAGTATCCTTATTAGGAGTTAAAGTAATTGTAGTGCTTCTCAAGTCTTATTGTTAAATAATAGAAATGATCTGGTGAGTTTAAAAATGTTCAAATATACATTTTCAAAATGTTCTTATCAGCGTATTATCATCTATTAATGAAATTTTAGAAAATTGTGTGTGTGAAACATAGAAATAATACATAGTTACATTTACACAATCAGCAAAAGTAAAGAATATATTACAGAAGATATTGAGGACAACTGACTTAACAAAATGCAAAACTAAACTGCATTTCAAATAAAAAATGTGGGTAAAATTCTTTTGAATATCAAGGCAGATTTGATTTGAATAGTTTAGGGAAATTTAGCATTTCGGTTACGGAAATTTTGATACATTTCGCTTTTATAAAATATTTTGTTAGTGCTACGATGAAAAAACTCGCAGCTAAAGAATCGAATAAATAACATTACAGAATAAAAAATGAAATTTAAATAAATATTAAGTCAAACACAATTTTAAGCACTGTCTATTTCATAAAGAAATTAATTTCTGTTATATTTATTTTAAAGACTCAAATATAATAAATGTAATGCACTTCGTGAATGTTTTTACTTAAAAGTATGATCAACTTTTAAGTAAGAACATGCACAAAGTGCACTACAATTATTATATTTGAGTCCTTGTATTTAATTTCACTAACTTTTTATTATTATATTTAATTTCAAAAACCATACACACTTAAACCATGCGCATCAAATTTTGTCCTAATTAGATTGAAATATTTAAAATTTTCAACAATATTGCTCTTTTTTGTGAATTTTTGGAAAGATTTTTTTAAAAAGAATTTATTTTCAATATCTTTTAAATAAATAAACTTCAAAGCAATTTAGTAAAGTTTAATCTTTCGGAACCCAAGATATATGTTTCCATAACTTGTCATACTGTTGATCTGTGTTCTCAAACTGAACTTGGGAAAACAACATTAATGGATATTTAATTTAAGTGTCATAATCCTTAAAAATAATGAAATAGAATAAAAAGAAAAAAACAGGTCATGGAATATATTGATTTTTAGAAATTAAAAAATCACATTCAATAAACAAAAATAAGACTATTAATAATTAGAAATCAAGGAAAATAATTATTAAAATCTCAGAAAAGACGTTTATAGTTATTAGCATTCATCATATGCAACTATTTGAAAAGTTTCGTCAGAAATCATTGAACTGCTGCTAATTCAGAAACAAAGGGAATTGAATAGCATATAATCTCTTCTAGTTTTTTATTTTGGTCTTCTATAAGCTATAATACTAGCAATGTATTCTAGAGGCTCATAAAAGGCTAAAACAAGATATTCGAGATATCATATTCGATTTCTTGGATGTTTCTCTTTCTCCTGTGTCAGTAAAACATTTTCGTGCAACGTCCATTACTTGATGTTGTCTTGTATTTTCACGCAGTTTGGCCAAACATGGAACTCTCGTTTCTAAAACTCAACCAACCTATTTAATGCTATATTTTAAATCCAAAAAATCCATATTATACTCGTAATATGTGTAATTAAAAATTATTCTGAAAATCTAAGAAATATATTACATTTATAAGTGTATCATTTATGAAACATTAAGTACATATATCAGCTTTTTATCATACAAATTTCACACGGGGTGAGACAAAATCAACCCAAATCTTCGAAGTTCATATAAACCAATCGTCCCAAACAATCTGTCCCAGTAATTTTTAAAAAATTTACATTTTTACCTACATACTCCCAGCTTCTTTACTAATATGTTTACAATATTATTTATTTAAACGTACCATTGATAGAATTAAAAAAAAAAAACTTTTTTAATTGGGTCGCTCTTTTCCCCCCTCCTGTCATTGGGCAAGCGAATACCATGGACTACTTTCTAACTTGAAAAGTGGTAGTACTATGAAAGGTGCAAAAGCGTATCATTTATTTAATTTTAACAATAATTTAGCTTCAGATAATTTTATTAATTTACTGTGCAGCTACCGTGCCGAAATTCAAAGTGTTTTTAAGTGGGAAAATGAATCTATGGGACTCTATCAAGCATTTCCAGTAAGTATTAAAGGGTGTAGGGTGACTTTCAAAACAAGCTTATGTAATTAAGGGGAACAATGCACAAAAATCTTTCAAATTTTCGAATATTTTTTTATAAATTTAAATAAATGTTAATAACATTCTGTTTAAAATGATATATCATTTATAGAGATACGTTGAGTAGAAGTATTTTAAATAATTTTTTGAAAAATACCTGTACGTACCTGAAGTACGGTCAATTTATTCCTTAAACTTCAATATCTCAAAATGTGTATTTTTTCCATAAAGGGAACATTTTTTCAAAGTCTATTCAAGCAAATGTAAAAAGAATTGGTTAATAAGTGTAACATACCCTATAACATATTTTAACACGGGCATTTTTTTTCTATCTGCTCAGAAAAGTTAATTTCGATTGCTGAAAAAGACAAAAATTGGTCCTTTAAAAACTTTGGTGTTGAAGAAAAAAATATCTAATCTTCAAATTTTGAGTCTTTGTAAAAACCTTGTGTTAAAGTGGTTAAAAGTGTCTTCCTAACGTGTATAAAAAAATTTAAATTAATACACATACAAATTTCTGAGAAAATGTTCCTTAAAATTAGATTATTTTAACATTACGAAGATAGGACAGCACTGATTCCCTTGAAACCCATTTTGTCAAGTTTGGTGCGAAATTTTAAGGTAATTCAGAAATTAAAACGTGGTCAAAAATTTCAATGCCTTGAAAAGTATTGATGGGTCCCATGCACATTACTTTCCCATGTATTGTCAAAATTTCAATTCATGTAATAGTTTCCATATTGACGACGGTCTGGGATTATTCCCGAAGGGAAAGACTCGAGAACAGAACCTCATAGTTTTAAACCACGGTCAGATGACGAGGTCACAACTGAGATTTCCCCACAATCTAAGCTTTCAAACCTCGAAAGGATATTTGAGACATCGCGTTGCCAGAATAAAAGTTTAGCAGTTTTAACGTGCACCATTCCCCACATACACGACGGTCTTTGGTTGGATCGAGTTTTGAACCCGCAACCCTCCGGTTGCTAATTCGCTATTTTTCAATCCGGGTTACCACTGCTCACATGAGCTACTCGGATTTGGTTCATCTCAGGGTTAAAAAATATTTGATAATGTCCAGCTTATGATACTGCATTGAATAAATATGCTTCTCAGCCATATAATTTTCCAAGTAGAGTATATACCATTGAAAGTGTGAAGATGTCTTCTATTCAAAACGACTCTTGAATGACGAAAAAAATTTTTTTTTCACGCTATCATGTGGAAACAATTATCTTAAGCCAATCCACTCAGATTAAAATGGCGTTTCTAGAATTGGTTGGTAATGCATTCTTTGTTCGTAATTTCGAGTTTAACCTTGCGATAGATTCAGAGGCACTATGTCCGTTCTGAAAAATGTGGTTTTTCCTGCATGACGCCTTCCAAACAATTTTGCAATTTTTTGTGTCCAGCCCAAATTTTAAAATTTAATCTAGAACATTTTGAAATTAATTTATTAGTTTTTTTCATCGTTCTTTCTTCTTTTCGGAATGTGACAACATTGAAGAAAGGTGAGGATTTTGCGATTTTCGACCGATGAAGTCACAAGCGTGTTTCGTCCAAAAGCCTTGGGAACCATGCCAAGTTTTCTGATTCTAGAGTGTTTCGATTTACGTTGTTGATTAGTATGACTTTCTTGCAAGCGATTTCAACTTTGTCACGAGCAAAGACTATTTGAGATTTTCTATCTTCGCAATCGATAAAAATAGAGTGAAAATTTCAACAGATTTGAAGTCTGCGGAACTCATTCTTAAAATTATCGTTTTATCTTTTTAATGTTTTCAGTGTCAGTAAGATTTAATATGTCCAGCCCGATTTTTAAATTTGATCTAAGATATTGTTAATTAATTTATTGGCCTCACGGCGTTTGCCTGTAGTGTTGGTTTCGAGTTTGAGATAGAGGTGTATATAACATTATTATCAGGAAAAAATCCTCATCCATTCAAACTGGAAACATCTTTTGAGTTGAGCAGCTCAGAACACAATATTTGTCCAAGGATTGGTTCTAAAACATGCCGAATCTTTTTTGAACAAAGGACTGGGACGAAAGTGAAATAATCTTTCAGAATGTAGTTGTGGTATGGGACTGAGAAGTATTTTTCATCATGAACTTAATTGGAAGCTAGAATTAACCTTTAGACCACGGCCTGTATAACACAGTTGTACGGCTATTCTTACGGTATAACCGGCACACGATTGTACCGATGCCGTACCTTGATTTTGTCCCCTTTTTTAAGTGACCGTTGATATTGATCACAATTTGGTACTCTCAGCGACTTGCCCTTAACACCAGTAAGAAGAAACAAAATGCTGTTGCTGATTTGTTAATAATTTTATTTGATTCGGAGCTATTAAAGCAGTTTATGTGTGACAATGAATGCCCTATTCATTATAAATGGATCGAAATACGATATGAAACGCGAGCAACCACACTTTGCTATCAATAGATATATGCAATTAAGAATGTTAAGCGCAGATGCTGAAGCTCAATGGAAGATAAATATACTTCTAACCTACTGATCTAATGTAATTTACCTTTGGAATTTAATAAATATATTTGTACGCAACGCGCGTTGATTAGTGTGAAGAAACTTTAATCAAGAAACTCGCTCAGTGAAGAAGAATGCCAAGAGATTAATTTATCATTTTATGAAGCATTTGCATTTTGTTCCTTGGTCAGTGACAATCCGTGTGCAAAGTGTCATAAAAATTGGAACATATTTAGTAAGATCGGTATCAATTATGTACCCTGTTTAGTGATATCTCGTAATTCACATACATATCACAACTAAATGCTGCTCTAAAAAATTCAAAAAATGAGCGATGCTTATTCAATTTGACTCTTCACTCATCGTGATTTAAATTGACTTTTAGTAATTGACAAATCATCCTCACGACCAACGTTTCATGCTGGAATGTTAAGAAAAAGGCAGGGGAAAAAATGAAACAAACATTTATTAAAAATGCATTCCTATTTATCATTCTCTTCTCAAGGAGGCATTTTTTCAGGGAAAAACCCGAATGTGCTCTTTCAATTAATATCAATTACACCGAGTCCCTATTTACATTTTTTCCGAAACCCAAACTCTCAAAGCCTCTGAGCGATGACTCGCTAAACTGGGCATGTCAGCTGTAGCAAACGCTCGCTTTAAAATGTGGGCTCGCTTAATTGCATTTAACGCTATTTTAAGAAACCGGGCAAAAATCGTCTGCGCTGCCATTGTGTTTTTCGCGGCTTTTCTATTTAAAACGTTTGCCGTTCGAAAACGACGTATGAATGTTTAATGACCTCCTAGAGAGTGATTCTTTTGCATTTAGAAATGCCGATCCGTGTTGAAGAGGGGGGTTGAGGAATAAAAGAAGGAATTATTCACTCCCTGCGAAAAGGCGGCGAAGAAGGAATTTTAAAATATCTCCAAATTAGATTACTTCCGGCGTAAGAATCGCGCTTTCCAGTAAATAAAACCTCCGTTGCCACAATTCACTTAATAAAGATCAAACTTTCAATGACGGTTCCAGTCATCGGGACATTAATCAGAGAAACAACTTTCGAACGTGTCAGAACGAGGGTGTACTCGTTTGAAGGGCAGCGCGGTTTCATTAGAGACGTAAATTTAAAACATGGAATGTCTTTGAAGGTTTCGGTGTGTATTACATTATACGTAAAAGGGAAATAAAACTATTTTGGAGGGAAAACAATAATAGATTGAAACAGTGGAATTGGTTTGTGTTCAGTCGCTACATATAAAGAACACAAGTTATTCTTAAATTCGGTTCAACAGTCAATATCCTAACATAAAATTACAATTTAGAACAATAAAATGTTTAGTTAATTCAAGAGACGTAAGATAATTATGGTGAGTCAAACTACCGGAAGACAAAAACAACTTTTGGTTAAGAATTAATTCAATTTATCGGCTGTTTTGATGATGGTGTTACTTTCCTGTGACACAAAATTGTTCGAGTGGAAGAATTAGAATTAAACTTCTCAGTGCTGACACGTGTGACATGTACTGGACGTGCTTTTAGTTAAATAAAAAGACAAACACAATAATTATTAAAGTTATGATTCATTCATCGATTAACATGCTGAATACGCATTCAAGTAACGAGTCAAGTTCCGTCACTTCTGAATGAAACATCAAGCATGTGCAAAAACACTAGAGCTGTCAATGTATTGGATTATTGGGTTTAATTGAGCAAGATTAAGAGCAATCTATGAAAGGGAATTTTACTGTACACAAGCTGGACGTAAAACGAAGATTTTGCAATGCAGATGGTTTCGCATGATAAATTTCGGGGTTAACTTAAAATGAAGTTTCTCGCCGTTTTGGGCGACATTCGGAGTTTAATATTAATTGGCATTGGCCAACGAACTGCCCTTTTTCAATTCCTAAATCTTGTTCGAAATTTTTTACTGTCAACGGGCTGACATCGTATTAAAAATCAAGGTAAGTGACGTCATGTTCAAAACGCGTACAGAAAAACCTCATAAACATGACCCACTTACATTTAGCTTAAGCATAAAAAGCCTCATATTGACTTTTTGGAAACACTTCCATATCGTAGCCTCAACAGCATCTCGTTGAAAATAAAACGATATTTTCGTAGATTAATGTAAAAAAAAGAAAACTAAAGCATTATTTGGAACTGACTAGAGGTATAGTTAATTATCAACTAGAATGCTAGAAATGATCCGCATGAACTGATTTTTACACTTATATTGCTATAGAATGTTCTTCCTTGTTAAATACGAATAAAACATGGTATGGTAATGGTGCTCCTCCAGGGATTCAAAAAATAGACTTGCCATGGTTGTAAGTTAGAAACACGTTTCGAAAAAGAGACGAGTATTTAACTTAATCTTTTTTGCATTCTGTTATGATGAAGTTGATTATCCTTGTGGTGAACTTAACCATCACTACAAAAAATTACTTATTAAAGTAGTTTATATACCAGTGCAGTCTATCTCCACCAAGAAACAAGCTTTGGTTAACAAAATTGCACTGTTATTCGCACGCTTTGTTGAACAGGAGACTGGCGATTTTTTTTGTACAAAATGGCACTAGTCTTCCAATCTAAATCCTCACACCTCATATTGTAAGTCAAAATTCTGCATTGTGCTGTTCCTATATAAATTTCGCTAGAATTCTTCTGAAGATGAACATACAAAATTCAGCGCCATTTTTTCCTGACAAGAATATTTTGAAAAAAAAATTCAGCGGCTGTGCCATAATTTTTGTTTCTTTGTGTTTTTAAATTAAGAAAAAAAAATCCAAACTCATCATCCAAAAAAATATCCCCTAGGCAACGTGAAGGCGAGAAATCACGAAGGGTTTATAAGAGGTAGGGGAACTAAAAATTAACGATTGAAGGGAGAGATAAAACAATAGCCCTTAATTTACTCAAAACAAAAGGCATTATCTACATTTTTTTTTCCCTTCGCGTCTTCTTGATTGTGATAGCTATTCACGATTTTGCTGTTGTTGAGGTATGCTTTGTGAGCGTTTGGGAAGGGTGCGCTATTGTATATATCTATATATTAATTTGTCTTTGATGGCTTAGGAAAAATGAATTCTATATTAAGGAAGAGAGAGAGAGAGCTTATTAAATGGGAAGGCTGTTTTATTTACCATCCTAACACCTTTTAAAATTTCCGTTATTTATTATTTCGTGTAGTGCTTTCAAGTTTTAGGATATTGTAAAAATCGCTTTTTCTCCAATATTTCTCTGTATATGATTTATATTATCAAGATACAACTATTAAATTCCTTATGAAATGGATAGTGATGAGGATGGTGCATATCACTGTTGTCCCGATTAATCATTTATATAGTTAAATCTTTTTCTTTTCTATAAAATAGTATTTCACATTTTTAATAAACGTCGTACTAGAACAATACAATGTACTATTCTATAAAATGAATTCTAAGCACTCTTTTGTCTTGTAGGTTTCATGGTGAATACTATTTGGTTAGCTTATGCACGAAACAATGATTTGTAGGATTTTGATGTCGCAAGGGTCAGATTTGAACAAGCAGCGCCAAAAAAGAATGAAATACTGTAGGTTTAAGAATAAAAAGAAAGCTTCTTTCGTGAAAGCTCTTTTTAAAATATCGTTGAAAAATTACGTATTTTTACTAAACAATCTAATTCTGTAAAGGTGTGAAAAGATGCATCGTTAGAAATAGATCATACTCTATATTATATACCTTATTGGAATTTAAATCTTACAAGTATTATTCATTGAAACAATATGTATAATGAGAAATAACAAAAAAAAGGTAAAATAAATGTAAATTTCTACCACGAAAAATCTAAGTAAATCTCATGGACAAGAACGCTTAACTAAGAATAAATAAAAAAGAACTTGTATAATCTATCTCTCATTGTGTTCGTCAATCCCAATCATTATACCTTACCGATCAAAAAATAAAATCTTTCTAATCTGTTTTAGTCTTTAGAGAAATATAAAATTTCAAAACCTTAACAAACAAACAATTCAATTTAGGTCATTAGAGTTTAAACAAATTATAAAACAAGCATGTCTTAAGAGAAATATTTTCAGTACTTCAATCGTATTAAGAAATTTTTGGAAATGAACATGTCGACTAACGAAAAGGGGCAGTAACATGCAACCTCATGAGAAACCTGCAACTTACTATCAAACTGGATACATTCAATACAAGTAATTCAAATGTAAATAGTGAACATCAGGCAAAAGCTGTTGAAAATCTTGAGAGGAACTGCTGACATGTCAAATTCCAACCGAGATCCCAAGAGACCTAACAGTGAATTTGAGATTGATGACAAGTCGTACTACTAGCATACACATCTAAATGAAATCAGAATACATGGCATTGCATCTTATTTGCAATGCAACTCCAATGCAATTACGAACATTGATATGACTGAGAAGTTATCTGCTTTAGCCTAGACCACCTTTCCTCTGGAATGTGAATACCTGTCTCTATTGGATGAGAAGAATATAGGTGGATAACATTCTTTCTTATGGCATAGAATTAAAAAATAGTTCACTGGGTGAAAATTCTAGATTGCCAATCATTCCCAACTATAAGACTTCAAGCATAAAAAATAAATTCATAATTTCAAAAGAACGGTAACCGAAATTATTCATATTTTTTGGACCAATAAATGTTTAGTTTGAGCAGTGTTTTAGGTTAAAAAATGTTGTTTGGTAATATGAATTTGGTTTTTAAAACGCATAACTATCAATGCAGTTTTAAATATTCACTTGTTTTGACTGACAAAAAAATCTGCTCTTCTAGACATGTCCCATCTTTGAACGAAGCAATGCCAAGTGATTTCACAAATATTTTTTTTAAATACACCTTCCCTGACAAAATTAAATTTTCACCCACTTCAAGCGAAAGAAAAGTAATCGCCGTTCTCCAATTGGTTATCACTTACAATTTGAAAAAAAAATACAGTTCTTCTCAGCGAATCAGTAACTGTTCACAGGATTGAATCCTAGGCTTGAAAGTAACCAAACAAAGCCTTGTTCATTTTCTGCATCAAAACGCCAGAAAGAAACAAGGTCTCTAAAACATTCCCCCAGCCAATACAATCTAGATGCAATACAAATAAAAATACTCTCCGTCCTAAAAAAACCGAGTTAAAGATAAACGCAATATGTACTTTTCCACGTAAACTTAATAAATATGGAATACAAATAAATTCCGCGGCGAGGTTTTTCTTTCGTTCCGCCCTCAATGAGTTCCGCTAAGTAGCCATCTTTAAACATTACATGTATAACAAAACACCAGATTATCACGCATTTCGATTTCGAATTGTAAAGTATGGCACTGCTGCATTCACGTTCGCAATTAACGTGATAATTCAAAGAAAGGATTTGCTTGGGAACATTTTTTGAGACCCTCCATTTTCTTCAAAAGGCTTGGAGCAGCCATTGTCTCTGTAAAATTTGCGTAAATATGACTTGATGATCGGTCTGTTTACCTACGATCATCAAAAATGCCACTTAATCTTGCTTCAGTGGGCTGAAACACAGGAAAGGAACACAGGAACACCTTCTGTTGACGATAAAAACGTATCAGCAATTCTGGGGCTAGAGATAAATAGCGTGTTTTTGTTCCGTGTTGGGAGATTGAGTCGGGCGTGCTGCATTGTTTGGGCATGGGAAAGGTTTATACGATTGGTTTTACTCCCAATGTGCATTGTTTTTGCTCTTGTAGCGCGAATCGGAAGTTTAATCTGGATCTATATAAAGAACGCTGACAGGAGTCAGTCGTCTACGAAATGATTCTTTTGAAATGCTTTAGGAGTTTTAACTCAGATTATTCGTCTGTGTCTTGTTTGCTTTGAGTTTTTATGTTTACGTCGTTTTTTAATAAGAGATGGGTCGATGGCTAAGTAAGAATGTTAATCATCAGATTGGCTAAAAATGTTTCAGTCCTTGTGTTTTTGTTTTCAGTTCCTTGTTGTACAGTCCGGTCCCGAGCACCCTTGAGACATTGCCAGCTGGCAACTTGGGTACGACCCCTTGGAGGGGTGTCGTGAAGAACCACCGGGGTGTTTGGGAGAAACAGGAAGCGAGAGTGGACAGTATAGTGGAAGGCCTTGCGTAGGCTTTTTGCTCGTACACAATAGCTCTTCTATAAACTAATAACTTAATTTTAAACTATCCAATTCTCTCTTGAAACTTGTCTGTAACATTTATAACTAACTTGTAAATAAACCTTAATTTTAACTTAATTGCTCCGTTCCTGTTTCAATTGAGCATATATTCAATGATTCCTTCAACATTCTACAAAATGGCCACGGCGTGTTCATCCGAGCACATTTGAAGGAGGTAAGGAAGTAAAATTCGATTCTTGTATTCATTCGTTAATTGGAAGTATGGTCTATTTGCTACTTTAGCTCATGAGCGTTCTTTAATTCGTTTCACATAGTTTTGCTAAGTCTTCAATGTTGTGTAAGAATCTAGATGTTAATAAGACGTTTGGGTAAAAAATTTTAATTTTTTTTCATTATTTAATCGAAGTTTGTTTATTTAAAATGCTTATAAGGGTTATCCAATTCATTTTTTAGTTTCTGCTAAGCGTTGATGTAAAGTAAGAATGCTCATGTTCATCAAAAATTGAATACAAAATTACCATTTTTCTCTATTTTAATTTCTTTATAGTCATCAGTAGGGCAACTTTTCTGCTGCAGTAAAAATGGAAAAGTTGCATTTATCATTCCCTAAAGTTGCATTTATGGAAATACAGTTGCATTTATTTTTGATACATTAAATTATAAAATAAATTATTCTTAAAGAATGAAAAAATTCAAAATATATTGACAATTTTAGTCGTGTACAACAGTGTTATAATACATACTGAAATACAGAAGAACGTTGAATGGCCGATCCTTGGCCAGTAATATCTATAACATTGAAAAACTGCAGTCATATAATGTGCTGTATCGTATAACAGAAGCGCAAAATCCTTTTGCTTAACATTCAGAGATTTTAAAACGTCATCTACCAGGCGAACAATATATGGATGATCGACACTCACCTCGCAAACTCTGCAGCCGATTACGCAAGCTGGATTATCAAGAGTGCCAACCAATGTGTAAAAAGTACTTCTTGACATTTATTTCACTTTCGTCTGCTAGGACTAACACCTTCTTTCCGTGAACTTCTTGTTTAATCCGCCATACTTCGGCATTCGCAAGATCAGACACACGTGATCAAAGGGTTGGTTCAGAGGGCAAAAAAGGAAATAGTATTTTCACATTAATTTATTTTAAGCTAAATTTTAAAAAGTTGCAGGTAGTTGTTTTATGCATGTTAGTTGCATTTATGCAGAAAGTTGTATTTATGTTGCGGTTATAACTCACTTACAATACACCCCATGAAGGAGGAATTTTGGTTTTAGTACTTAACAGTCAGCGTAGAACGTGTGAAAAAAAGTTGCATTCGTTGTAGAAAGTTAGTCATCAGTTAATCAAAGTATGGTCTGTTTATTTCTGATATTCATTACATCATTATAATGCTCATTAACATTCTTCATTTCGTTTTCATAGTTTTGCTAAGCTTCAATGCTGAAAAAGAATGTGAATGAAAATGAAAGAATGATATTCAGCAGATTGACTCAAATGTAACATCTCTCGCTTCCTATGTATGGTCGTGTGACTCCAGGTGCAAAATTATATTCATTGTTTTGCAACACAACTCCAAGCAATCACAATTGTTCTGCAGGCATTTGTCTGAATTTTGAAAACTGTAGTAAAATCAAAAACAGACGTAAACCACGATTATCGGCTAAATATGTATTACATATTTAGAATAAATCATCAAAATTAATTATATATATATATATATATATATATATATATATATATATATATATATATATATATATATATATATATATATATATATATATATATATATATATATATATATTGCAAGTCTGTTGATAACTTTTGAAGTTAAATATTTTGACAATGACATAAAAGATGTATTATTTATAAAAAGTTTTTGTGGTAATTTGGGGCGGTGTAGGAGGCTGTTCCGTAGCTAGAGAAGAAAAAAATTGTGGTAAGGTGTGCGCTTTACACTGCAGAACATAGTAACTTATTATTAAAAGAAAACGGCCAAAATTAAGGAAAAATTGTTCTACAGAGACTTTGTTCTGCGACTTTAAGTATGCCCAGGGGATACTTCTTGTGCGTATATATGATGCTCATAAACTTCAATGTCCTTCGAACTAATTTTAACACATCTCTTTGGACTTCGACAAACGGGTGACATGGCGGATAGTTGTGAAGACAAACCCAGAGGGAAGATCTAAGTGGGACAATTGCCAACACATCTATACTCTTACAAACCGGTATTCGAACCTGGTACCTATTAAAAGGAAGAAAAACCTACTGTGACCACTATACTAGGTAGGCTGCTTATAAAGGGTTTACAATTTCATTTTTGTCCTTAGGGGAAGGGGGAGGGGTAAGCTTCGATGGTTGGTTGTTTTTTGTGCTAAAAAGTTAAAAATTGAACAACCATCGCCAATAGAAGATAAAATTATAAAACAGTGAACAGATAATAACAATAAAATTAATGGTTTAGATTTAAATATGGTAGCCAAGGACTGGTAATATACCGAATGATAGAACAAATATATTTTGAGAAATATCTAGATATTTACGCTGCTTCAAAACATATCCTATAGTCATCAGACATAATCTATGGAAATTTATTTAGTATAACTTAAAGAAATTTTGATTCGTTGCAATTTAATACCAGAATGCTGATTATATTACTTATAGACATAAAATTCAATAATTATATTTCCGATTACTTCAGTTGCCATTTTGATTACAAGATTAAATGTGTGAGTAGTATATCCAAAACCTCGGGCTGTAATGTTTTCTGATTGAATTTTCATTTATTGCTTCTTCGATCTCAAAATTATGAATCTAATCTTATACGGAAATGTAGAAAACATTCATTTGCGTTTCTATTCCAGTATACTAGCTCTATTTGAAACGAAAAGTACATTTTATAATAAATCTATGGTGTATGATATGTGAAATTGCATTGGCGGTTATGAACATTTTAAAGAATTTATTACACATAAGAGTTGCATTTTAATAAGAGATTATAAAATTCACCATGAGATTATATTTTGTGTTTTATCCTTTAAAATGCTTGCAATACCCGTTCGGAAGTGCATGCGCTTAAAAACCCGACTTACTTTACACCTGCGTGAATTTAGAAGAAGAAATAACACGTAAATTCTAAAAGGGTATGTCGTGCAACTGAACATATTTCTTTTTTATTTGCGTTAAGAAATATAAGCCATGACAAATTAATCTTTCCCCTATTATGGATTTTATGAATATAAAGGTTTAAAAATAAAACGGCACTGAAATTAAATTTCCCAATGAACAGCAGATACATTCGTTAGTTGAAAATTTCTTACCCTCATCCATATAAAAGAGTACGATTTTTTGGTTTCAACAAATTTTCCATTTGTATGTCATGTAGACTATTCCACGCATCTCGCCAAGATAAAGAAACGCATGTATAGAAAACATTGGGTTAATTATTTTCTATCACACCTTAATTGATCTCTGAGGATTCTGGTACGGAAAAAGAAAATGCAACGGTACCATTATTTTCTTTGTACACCAGATTAGGAAAAATAAAATAATCGAATTTGTTTTCTTGTCTAATGCATAAAACTACTTTTATTTTCCTATTTCCCCTTTTAAGTTTCATGTTTAAAGTAAGACTCCCTTTGTAGAAATCAAAAGAAACAAAAACTGTCATTTGAGTTTTTGCGGCATTTCCGAGAACATACAAAACGCCTTCATTATCACTTTAAATAACTGAGAGGGAAAAAATCAAGATTAAATTTTACGGTCTGAAAGGGAAGACTGGAATTAAAGATGAAATATGACGACCGGAGTTTGCGGGAATCAATGATTTTTCATTTGCATTCAATCTAGATATTCTTTGTTTTTTGCGAGGTGCTTCATCTTAAGACTGGAATAGAGCTCTTTTACGGAATTAGTGAATGCAAGATAAATAATTTTTTTCTGGGTTATAGAACCATACATTTGAAGCCCTCATAGAATCTAATCGGAATGCGTCGAAAAGCATGGACTTAATACATCATAAAAACCGAAAATTAATTCAAAACAGCGCTTTCCACAATTAAAACTGTAAATTAGGCTTGAATTAAGCCCTTCGCAAACAGCGTTTTGTTTCGGCACACTTTTCCGATGCAGTCCCGGTGTTTCTTCTGCGAACCTGGCGGCATTAATAAGTTGGAATAAATTAAGTCCCCTCTTAAAAAATTAAAAAAGCGGAAAGACTAAAAAGGATGTCATATTTAACGAAAAATCTCTGCAACTGCGAATTTCCAGCCTTTTTTTTGCGCTTTCTGTCATAACAGTTGGTGTAATATATGTAAGCAGTAACACGGTGTGGCTCCTAAGTTGTACAGTACTAATGACTGTATTGTGTAAATTTAGAGCGGGAATTTTCGTTTTTGCTTTTTTTCCGCAGCTCCAACTTCATTTATTTTATTTTTTTTTCGCCTCTTCGTTTACCAGCTGCCATTTTGAGTAGTTCTGTTTCGTCTTTTGCAAGCGGGCATTTACATTATGCAAATGTAGCTAAGTAATTGTATTTACATAAGACAACGATGAATAATTCGCTGCTTAAAACCTCCAGTTTCTTCTTTACCTCTGGCCCCCCCTCGTTTTGATTTTATTTCGTTAATTTTATTTTGCTTTTTATGCCCACACAGCTTTCTCCTCGGAAAAGTTAGTTTTAACTCCTTAAACGCCTTAAATGCTTTTTCCATCTGAATTTCATTCTGAAAGTGAGGTTAAATCTTTTCGCAATTGAATTGTTAAACTGAGTGAGTAAAACACTTGCTTTTACTGCATGTCTAAATATAATCTTTCGCGCTAATGGCACTTTTTAGCTGTTTTTTGAATCTCGCTCGTTTCAGAAGCAAAGGAAGGGAGCCCAAAATGATTTAAAAGGAATTCGCACGAGATGATCTAGTGCAAGGGTGATATTCTCTGTTACTGTTTGAGAAATTCATTGGAAAATTACCTCTGAGAAGTTGGTTATTAGTTTAGTTTAGAGAAGGGAACCATGGAAAAAAATTACATCAAGTAATATTTTAACGATGCCGTTGAAGTTTAAGGCAATTAAATTACAAAATTCATAAGACGAGAAAAATCATTAAAAATCAATTGCAAAGAGGTTTTGTTATTCTTCTAAAAAGGCGAAATATATTTTGATCTTAACACTACGAAATGTTGAAAAGAACTTCGTTCAAATTGAGTTGAGCCAAAAAACACCAAATAAACAGGAGTTTAATATTATATTGTATCAAGTTAATAGTATTAATAAGAAAAACATTTCCAAATCGTAAAAGAAACACTAATATTTTTTTGTTTTTCGAATCTTCTGTTATTTATGTTTCGTTAGGGTTTAACGGTGTATTAACAGTGTTTTGTGTTAGTGCTCAAACTCAATAGCAGTTACAAAGTGAAATTCAATTGAGCTATTAATAGTATTTAATATTGTACTAGAGTTGAGTCACCTAACTGGTGTAGTAGTTATAGCGTTTGTCTATCACCCAGAAGATCCTGGGTTTTAATTCAGGGTTGTAAGCACATGGATATTTGTATTTATCTGTTCAGAGTATCGGCAGCTGCCAAATGGACACTCCCTTTCAAATAGTCGCCAAGTTGTTTGACGAGGTGCGAAGGATAGAATAGGTAAGAGTTGGATGTGGTGGATCTCTAGACCGCGTTAGCCCAATTGGTGGAGTCGTGAATTAGCAATCTGAGGGTTGTAACTTCGAAAGCCGATCCAACCAGAGGGTACGAGTACATATTAAATCTGACGTGGCCTAAAATGTCCTCATATTGGTAAAGCATAAAAGTTTGAAGAATGGGGTCATATGAATTAGATAAGTAGAGTTAGAGAGAGAGAGAGAGAGAGAAATAATTACCTTTTTATGTTCCCAGGATCATGTGACCAAACCTAGAAGTAAATTAGACTACTTTCGTCTGCCGTGTGGAAACAAACATTACTCATATGATTAGTCCGTACTAAATTGTAAGATACTGGCGATTTCACCATTCATCATTTTTCTTGTCCCTCAATATAGAAATGAGCATTCATACATTTATTTGCTACAATATGTTATACCGTGAAACGAGGCAATAAGATGCCAAATCGGTCAAACGAGTCAATTTTTAACATAACAGTCACGGGATTACCAGTCGACATTTTGGTCACACTTTTTGAAGCTCCTCTGAATATTAATTCTTAGATTACTTATATTTCACATCCGTGAGTGAGATGCCAACTGAGGTGTTGACCTCCTCATTTGACCATGGTTCAAAATTATGTTGTCCTCAGCTGTTTCGAAATTGATTGCGCACATCCGCCTGTAACCCGTTGTATTTATTGCTATAGTACTACGACGTAAATTCCAGCTGCCTACCAACCTGGACGTAGAACGCAATTGGGTCATTCTCCTAGAAACGTACAAAACAATGTCATGAAATGTTTAGGAGAGTAATGTTGTGATTAAACACATGTAATAATGGGAATATTGTGTATTATACTTACAAAATATGTGTAATTAAATAGAAAATTAAAAATTAATTTTTCATGAAAAAAAAATGTGTTTACAGAGTATGACAAGTCATGTCCATGACCTGCCACGTACCTAGTTTTTGCCACTTCTTGAGTCTATAAAGTTGATATAAAATTATTTATCTTGATAGTTATTTTATTTTAAATTCAATATATACTTAGTTAAACCAATCCCACGTTGAATTTTGAAAAGAATTCTCAAGTAGTTATGGTTTATTTAATAAATAATTAGTGTAACAAGAAACTGAGTCATGTTCATGGACAGGTAGTTCATAGTTGCTAAATAGCGCTGAACAGATATCTGCAGATGCCAGTTACTGGAGCAGATACGATATCTTCTTTTTGAAGCTCTTCCAACTTATGCATCAGTTTTGATTTGCATGTTTTATTCAATGAGCCATCTATATGTCCAAGAGCTAGTGGAACTGGGGTAAGAGGATAGGCCAAAACATCCCTCATGTCACATTTCTGTTCAGAGGCAATATTGCGAAGTATTCTAAGATCACGTGTGCATTTTACGACACGTAGTTTTTTATCTGATCCTTGGATAGTTTTAAAAGCACACACAGAAGCATAGTTCGAAACAATTTGTTGTAGGGCTTTAAGCAATCACTATGAAACAAAAAAAAACTCGTAAAATGTACTTTTAGGGTTAAATATCAGGAAAACAATTAGACTTACGAACTATATTGTTATATATAAAACAATGGTTATTTCATTACGAGCAATTAAAAAAAATCAATGCTCTACGATGCTTCGTTGAGGAGCTAGGTTCTTTTAAGTAAAGTGCCACACGTTTGCGCGGCAGCCATATCAATGACGTTATTACTCGGTCCCCCACCACTCGCCAACCTTAACAAAGGCCTTTCTGAAGACTGTAGGTTATGGGTATTTTGAAACACAGACCCAAGTTTATGGTAAACTCGGGTAAATAAAACGTGTCCTATCTCTTAGTCTATGTGAAGAAGAAGCCAGTTAGCCATCTTGTTAGCAATGAGTTATAAGTTTAATTTGTATCAAAGTTGTTATTTTTTTTATAGATCACTGTGAAAAATTCTTCAATGTAAATATCATACCATCAGTTCAGTGGTCAAGATAAAGTCAGATAAATATTATGAAATAGTAAGAATAACATGTAATAGTTATACAAAGTTTAATCCAGCAGCGTCATTCAACTTAAGCCTAACGTTTAATGATCTACAGATAAATTATCAAACAAACATTATGTCCATGGGCATCATGTCTGTGGACTTGCTGTGTCGACGGACAGCAAGCTAGATAACGGACATGATGCCATTTTAGTAAGGATGTCTGGATTACAGGGGACCATCTCCCGAAACAGGAATGAAGAATGAGAAGACATGGAGGTTTAAATGGTGTTTCAAGACACTCTGGAGACGAATGTGAGGAAAGCCAGGCGTGTTTTGCACCGTGCGGTGTGGCGTAAACTTTTAAATTCTATGTTACGTTTGTAAAAAAAGTGTCCACGTCCAATTAAAGTGTGATGTGTCCCTCTGTTCTTGGACATTACTACACATATTGTTCGGTCACTCTGATATTGTTCTTTGACATTAGCTATGAATTTTTGAGTCTTTGCAGTTAAAACAAGTTTTAGACGTTCATCATGTGAAAACATTTTTTTTGACGTTAAAACCCAAACTTTGGTAATCATGTTTATATTCATTTTGATGTTTGGTCATTTTGTGCAAGGCTTTGAACTAAGCTTTTATGTTTGGAACAAAGGGAAAAATATTAAAATATTTAATATTTGTTTTTGTAATTGTTTTTTTAACTTAACTTTTTTTAGTATGAACTTTACTAACCTAACTGCTTTGAATGCTTCTTATTTAAAATTGAAGATCATGTGGAGTTTATAAAGTTACTTAATTGCTTTCGGGTACGGAGAGAGAAAAGAGCTAGCACAGACAAATCTTTGGCTAATAGAAGGAAACACAAGAAAATTAGCATAAGAGCATGACAAAAATTGAGAACGGAAGAATACCCAAAGTAAAAGTATTAATGAAATGTCAGATCGGTAAAAGAGTAAAATCCGAAAACAAGGGAAGGTATGTTCAAAAACCTATTGTAAAAAGGAAAACATGGAAATATTTGTAACCTAGAAAACAGTACACCTCCTGCTAGCACAAATCAGTCTCATTCTACTCTTGATACCCTGCCTTCTACCTCAAGGGTAAGAAATGGAAGTAACAGACGAAGGAAGTATAAGAAGGCCGTGAAAAAATAAATGAAAGATTTGAAGCATAAAAAGTTAAAACGGAAAATAAATAGGTACCGTCTAAAGCTACTTAGAATCCAAAAGTCAATCGGTAAAATAACACCAAGGGAAAAAGTCAAAGAATTGTTAAAGGGACAAACGCGTTCTAAAGAAGTTAGATGGTATTTAAAGTACAAGGAGGTAATGAAGTTTTAAGAAACAAATAAGAAAAAATTTAAAATAAATTTCAGCCATAAAGGTTGCATGGAAAAATATTTATGCAAGAGAGTGGTAAAATATTAAGAAAGTGCAAGTTTGCTTCTAGTTTAGCATCCATTACCAACTAACTTGGACTGCAAGAACCGCAATTACTTCGTTCAATGGAATTGTGGTTTCCTGTTGAGTTGAAACTTTTAATACCGATAATTTTATTGGTTAGATGAACTGGTTGAACTTAAACTAAAGTCCATTAGAATTGAGCAAAATTTAGCACAAATCCAACTAACTTCGACTGTACGAACCGCACATTATTTTGTTAAATAGAATTGTGGCTATCTTTTTTCTTCAAATGAAAGCGATGCCTTAAAACAGGTAATTTAAAGTCTACTAGAATTTAACAAAA
The DNA here is from genome assembly GCA_947359465.1 of Metellina segmentata. Lineage (NCBI taxonomy): Eukaryota > Metazoa > Arthropoda > Arachnida > Araneae > Tetragnathidae > Metellina > Metellina segmentata. The sequence continues at coordinate 36,624,026 of OX375875.1, forward strand.
TCGAGCTTAAACCATTAAAAAGGCCAAATTTTTTGTTAAATACAATTCTGCTATCTGTTTAGTTCAAAACAGTTTTTTCAATACCTTTGACTTGCTAATTTAATTGGTCATATGGTTGATTGAACTCGTTAAATATATGCTTTGGATTGAATTAAATCGGCTCACACCATCTGACTTGAATTGCATAAGAATCGCAAATTATTTCATTCAATAGAGTCGTGGTCTATATTAAATTTTATCTATTTAACTATTTAATTCACAATTGAACGCAAAACTTTTAAGTTTGTAATTTAATTGGACACTGGTTGATTGAACTACTCGAATTCAAACTATTAGAATAGAGCAAAATCAACTGGCTCGAAAGAACTTCTTCCGTTATCGTGGCTACAATAAATTCTTCACGCGAAAAGACTTACACATATATTTATGTTTCTGAAAAGAAATCTTTTACATTTTAGAGCTTCAAAATGCCTGGTTTTCGCAGCACATTTCACCATAAATCACGACGCGGAAATGCGTCTCCTTCCCGCGCACCATTTTGCCTTCGACAGTAATTACCAACTTCGTTTTTCCTCCGATTTATCCATTTCCACTCGACGCATTCCCACCCTCTTCCACTCAAGACATCATCAAAACATCGGTCTTCCTCTTCTTGCGTCGAAGGAGCGAAAAAAAAATCCCACCAAACTCTCAATGAGCACGCCAAACCACCAGAACCTCCGAAACTTTCCCAAAATAAAAATCACCAGTTCCCACCCGATTCCAAAACGACGCCGGAAAATGGGATTTCTTGCCAGGAGAAATATTTTACGTAGGATACATAATTGAAGACATTTAACTCCGAAACGAGGGCAAACCTCAAAAAAAGTTTTCTTTCCCCAACTTTCAGGCATCGGAAAGCTGACCATCCGAAACGGCTACGGACACGCCCCTGGCAAAAGCCACAGTACAAGAGAAAGAGGAATCACCCGAAAGAAGAACTAATAAATGATGAAAGCAGCGAGATCCGGGTTTTTCTGGACCGAAACCCCTTTGATGGGTGTGTGTTATTTTGTTAAATAGAATTGTGGCTATCTTTTTTCTTCAAATGAAAGCGATGCCTTAAAACAGGTAATTTAAAGTCTACTAGAATTTAACAAAATCGAGCTTAAACCATTAAAAAGGCCAAATTTTTTGTTAAATACAATTCTGCTATCTGTTTAGTTCAAAACAGTTTTTTCAATACCTTTGACTTGCTAATTTAATTGGTCATATGGTTGATTGAACTCGTTAAATATATGCTTTGGATTGAATTAAATCGGCTCACACCATCTGACTTGAATTGCATAAGAATCGCAAATTATTTCATTCAATAGAGTCGTGGTCTATATTAAATTTTATCTATTTAACTATTTAATTCACAATTGAACGCAAAACTTTTAAGTTTGTAATTTAATTGGACACTGGTTGATTGAACTACTCGAATTCAAACTATTAGAATAGAGCAAAATCAACTGGCTCGAAAGAACTTCTTCCGTTATCGTGGCTACAATAAATTCTTCACGCGAAAAGACTTACACATATATTTATGTTTCTGAAAAGAAATCTTTTACATTTTAGAGCTTCAAAATGCCTGGTTTTCGCAGCACATTTCACCATAAATCACGACGCGGAAATGCGTCTCCTTCCCGCGCACCATTTTGCCTTCGACAGTAATTACCAACTTCGTTTTTCCTCCGATTTATCCATTTCCACTCGACGCATTCCCACCCTCTTCCACTCAAGACATCATCAAAACATCGGTCTTCCTCTTCTTGCGTCGAAGGAGCGAAAAAAAAATCCCACCAAACTCTCAATGAGCACGCCAAACCACCAGAACCTCCGAAACTTTCCCAAAATAAAAATCACCAGTTCCCACCCGATTCCAAAACGACGCCGGAAAATGGGATTTCTTGCCAGGAGAAATATTTTACGTAGGATACATAATTGAAGACATTTAACTCCGAAACGAGGGCAAACCTCAAAAAAAGTTTTCTTTCCCCAACTTTCAGGCATCGGAAAGCTGACCATCCGAAACGGCTACGGACACGCCCCTGGCAAAAGCCACAGTACAAGAGAAAGAGGAATCACCCGAAAGAAGAACTAATAAATGATGAAAGCAGCGAGATCCGGGTTTTTCTGGACCGAAACCCCTTTGATGGGTGTGTGTGTGGTCGTCTCACTCGCCACGTTTAGGAAACTAAAACTCGAAGAAAAGGACGATTTGCTTTGCATAATTATAGCCGCAACGGGTTTAAAACAAATGCTTCCCCTCTCAATTACCAAGCGCAAAAGTAAAGGGTTGTTGCCAACGCGCGAGGATTCGGAAGTGCTCCCTTTTCCTTCTTTTCCCGTTCCAGGGAAAGTGGGGGTGCCGAAATTACTCATGCCCTCTTCCTATTGTTCTAATTGGAAGGGCAAAGAAAGGATGCGCGATTTTTGCGGGAGAGTAATGGCCATTGTTACGCAAAAAGAATCTAGGTGGAGCCTTTTTTCGGGGTGGGCAAGTGGTTGGGGTGACTCTTCGCGCTGAATCAGTCTGGAAGTGCGTGAGTTTTGGTGCGAGTTTTCGCGTTTTTGTTGCTGTTTGCGTTTCGACGCTTGCTGTAAAAAGCTACAGGCGATGGTGCTGTACTGGTGTCATCAAGCTCATAAAGTAGAATTATGTTTTTACGAACTCAAAGAGGAGGTTTTTCAACGTCCATGCGCGTGTTGGGTTGTTTGGCTGGTTTGAGTTGGAGGAGCAAAGACCGTATTTGGCCAAGCTGCGTCAAACACATGACAGACAACGTCAAGTAAATGGACATACACACAGACAAGGAAAGTTTAATTGATAGAAACGAGAGAAACACATAAGGTGAAAATACAGGATTCGTACCTGCCCAGCTTACAAATCACAGGTAGGTAGTGCATTCGGTTACGTACACTACGGAACCAGGAGGGGAGCATGTAGCCTAGCTGGTCGCCTGCTCGCTTACCGCTATATAGAATCGACCAGTGTTTTCATACGGGAGCAAACACTACAGAGCCTGACGGTTTACCTAGATTGGCGCAGTGAGCTAAGCAGGAAGTTGGATGATTTGACAATGCGATTGTTTACACAGCAGTGCGCGGGTAAACTGAACGATCGGCCTCGATTTTTTTTAGCGTCAACAGTAAATTTTAGAGGTTTCATCTTAAAAAGGGCAACACCGGCGAAAGCGTGCGATGATTATTTAATTTTATGCAAACACTACGCGCAAGCTCAGCTCCGTTGTGTTTATTACACGCTTTAATACTAGGTTACATTCTAGGCTACATGCGAACATGCCTTGCGACCAGCTAAATGCGCGTTCTCACGAATCAAGTTTAATTGACCGATTACAGTTGAAAATGACTTGAATCAGTTTTTGTTCACACATTTCAAGAGAAACTGATCAACAGTTTAATAAGCGAAATTATAAAAGTAACAATAGAAAAATTATTTATTTACAAGACATCACATTTAAAGGTATCGAAGTGGTGTAAAATTTTCCGCAGATTTCAAATCCGTTGAAATTTTTACTATATCTTTAACGATCGCGAAGATACAAACTTGGCCTAGAGAGTAAAATAGAACTTTTGTTTTGTTTCTCGAATAAAATAAACCACGACAGATCGTTTGCGTGGAAATAGCTCGAAAGCAGATGGCGAATGACTCATCACTTGAACGATATAGTTTGAATGGGTGAAACTTTTCTTGATCCTCTAAAAAGTTGATCAACTCTATAGAAACAAAGATTCTAACTCTAGTTTTCATTCAACTTTTGTTGATCAACTATAATCGGTCAACTAAACTTGATTCGTGAGAAAGCGCCTTAAACTACATGCGCCCATCCAGGTTCCGTAGTATACGTATCCTTAGGCTAATCCACTGAGCCCATTGCAAGGTGATCATCTGATATACCTAAGAGTACAAGCGAGATATTGCGTATTTTTTTTCTTGTAATCAATAACAGTCAAAGACGATGTAGTGGAAGTATATTCTATAAATGAATAACGCGTTTCAGAACTTGGAAGTGTGATATTTGGATAGGGCTAATACCAGGAGAAATTTTATGGCCAAAAGCGTTGTACAAAGTGTGAGATTTGATTGAAGACATCGTTGAGAGGGAGAGTATTTTCATAGCTATCCTCGTTTCTATACCTAAGCATCTAAGCTTTGACAGTACAAAACACCGTTTGAGTGATCAAGCACACTTTAACGTAAAATCATCGTTTTCTATAAATGAATAACATCCAACTGTCTTATACACAGTCCAGTCACATTAATGTGACCACCTGTCAAAAGCCAGAATAACCACCTTTGGCAGAGCGGACCGCTTCGAAACGTGCAGGAAGAGAGTCAATTAGGTTTTTGAAGGTATTCATTGGGATCTTGAGCCATGCCGACTCTAGTGCCGTGGCCAGCTGCGCTAGATTACCTCCCTCCTCCAGCCTGGATCCTTCCAGCAATTGTTGCAGGGTGTTTGCTTTAAGACGTTTCATGCCGTATACGCCAGCGTCCATCTGTCCGATGGAGCATAAAACGTGATTCATCGGGCAAAGCCTCCTGTCGCCACTCTGTGGACGTCCAGTTGCGGTACTGGCGTGTAAATTCCAGCCTTCGTCGCCGATGAACAGCAGTCAGCATAGGTGCATTAACCAGGCGTCTGCTGAGGAAGTCAATGCGCAGCAACGTTCGCTGAACCGTTGTTGAGGATACGCTCTTGGTAGCCCCTTGGTTCATCTGGGCGGTATGTTGCTCAACAGTTGCACGTCTATTCGCCCGAACGCATTTCCGTAGCCTTCGATCGCCTATGTCATCTATAGCCCATGATGCACCACATGTGCCACGCCGCTGATTTTGGTGCCATTTTGCCATGCACGGTATACTTTTACCACGGCGGCACGCGAGCAGTTCACAAAATTAGCCGTTTCCAAAATGCTTCCACCGTTGGCCCGAAAGCCAATAATCATGCCCGTTTGGACGTCGGATAAATCGTTATGTTTCTGCATTACGCCAACGATTGAAATGCTTTCCGATGCCCTAGGACATCCTGTACATGCACTCCACTGCAATGTGCTGCCACATGCCTTTTGTGATTGGTTATTTCACGTTGACGTCTAAAGTAGGTGGTGGTCACATTAATGTGACTGGACTGTGTATTTAACTGTCTTAGCATGACGTCTTAACTGTCTTAACATGACGAGATATCTCGTCACCAGCAAAATTGTTCGGATCTTAATGGACGAGATATCTCGTCAATACCATTTGGAGGGTTGATTCACCTTCGGAAGATAGCTCGCGAGCAGTCTTGAAACCCCCGAAGCGAACCCCCAGTTGTAGGTTTGAGGACTCAAACAGTTACGTAGGACTTAGAACTCTGTGAAGGTTTATTTGTTAGTGGGTATGGCGACTGGAACAGAACATTTCCTTTTTCTACACACTACAAAAGTTAGGATTTCTCTTCGCGTGAGCACGCTTTGAACACAGAGCATTCAACTGTTTGCGGTATTTTACAAGGGAACGTACGAGTCACATCTGAACGTACTACAGCATGAACTTCTGAGCGTATCACACCTACAGTTTGCTACCGAGTACGCGGCATTACTCTCCTGAGTCTACACTCAGAGCAACACATTATCATAGTGTTGTTCATTTTGTATTTAAATAAATTTACTTTTTTAGCATTCTATATATACTTCCTCTGTCCAAGAATGAGAGTCACATTTAACACTTGAATTTGGTTCCGAAATGTAACAAAATAGTTGTCACGTTTGCAATAAAGATGTAAAAGAAAAATGTTTAGCCGTAAAAGGTTATTTTTTAACAGTTGAATATTAGGCGTTGAAACAGTGTTTGACTTAATATAGCTTCAGGATTACAGTTAATATTACTTGGAAGGCGAATTTCACGCCTCAGTTTGGTTTATTAACGTAGCTGTAATGTAATTCGTTAAGATGTAATGTAATGTTAATTCGGAGTGACATAGATTCAACTACCTATCTACTTGACTTTTTTTTAACAAAAGGGTTTTATACGTTATACTCTATACGGTTACGTACGGTTTTATACTCTACTAGCAAAATACCCGACCTTACTCGGTTTGAATTGGTTTACTCTACATTGAAGAGATAATCAAAATATATAATGACTTACGTTTTTTGTAGAATAAAAATTTATTTTAACATCTTTCGCCATCTTTATATTTTCTACAACTTACTTTGGACACAAATCCTACACATGCAGATCCATTCATGTAATACATTTCACATACATCGCACAATTGTTGTATGACAAAGCTACAAAATGACGAAAGGTGATACTAAGGTTACTACTATAAAAGACGATTTATAGGAAGATTTGGAATTCCCTTTCTTAAGTTATTTTCATGTTCAACTCAATTAATTAAAATTACGATTTACGGCGAGTGCTCTCGCACTCATAGTCAACAAAACAATATTTTTTTACTTGTGGCACTCTTGCCTCCGGTATGCGACATTGTGAAATTTTGCAATCTTCTCCTGTCATTATTACAACGAATTTTTTAATGTTGGAAAAAGTTCCAGTTTGGATTAATAAACATTATTATTCTTTCAATAACGGCATTATTCTTTAAATAACGGCATTATTCTTTCAATAATGGCATAACTACACTTAAAATTTACTGAAAATTTATACCGACTTACCTAACATTTTTAAGTCTAATACTTTGTGGTGCTGTTGCGTGTGATGAGAAGGAAAACACATTTATTAAAATAATAAATATTTAAAACAGGAAACAGCGAAGTAAAACAAAATAAAAGATGTCGCAAAAAATTGTTCTAAAGATATTAATTTGTGATTCAATTTTATCTCTTGATCTCGCACAGTTGCCACAACTTACAACTAAAAGTGTACAAAATTTAGAAATGTGAAATTAATTCAGAGCGAAAGAAACAGAAAATATCACTGCTCACGCGATCTTGTTCATTCTCGTTTCATTGAAAAATATCGTCTGTCCCAAATATTCGGAAATCGTTTTCATTGCGCAAAGAATAAAAATAAGACTCGAAATAAATGAAGTATCAGAGATGCAATTCCATAAAAAAAATCATTATATTCATTCCAATTTTTCCAAAACTACCAAATTATGGTTGATTTAAGTATACTTACTCAGGTGTTCTAGCATGAAACTCAACTAAATATAACAATAAAGAAATGTTTAATATTGCCTTCACTAAACTAATAGATAATGTATAAAATAAAATACACTACAATCAAATATCTGGAATACAATTTATGTGATGTCTACACAAGGGTCGAAAATATTGAATGTACAAACAAACACTCCATTCTTATTTATATAGATAACTAAAAAAATCGACGCACCAAGAAGGTGCAGAATTACAGTGGTGCCGGAATCGATGAAAATGGGGAAGTATAGTCTTTAGTGACGAGTCCCGTTTCCAACTGTGTCCTGACGACAACCGCATACGTGACTGGAGACGTCCAGGGCAGAGTGAGGATCCTGTCCTTACTATCGCACACCACACATGCCAACAACGTCGATTAGGTATGTGTGGGTCACCAACAACACATACCAACAACATCAACATTTCGATTTTATTTGCACATCCTGTGCATATCTTGTTTTGTTGCAGAGTCTACCTTTTGAAAAAAGACTATATACTACTCTCCTGCCCAAATTTATAAACCAAAAATTTTAAGAACCAATGTTTTAAAAAACATTAATTTCCTCAATTTTTGTATTCTGGACCTAACAGCATGGGCTTTTGAGTGACACAATTAGTACATAGCACTATACAAACACCAAACAACAGTTTTTAGTAATTAGTCTCAATCATAAGAATAACAGAGGAATTCTCGTAATCCGTATGCAATTTGTCAATTAGACACTTGGGGGAGGGTATTTACCGTTTTTTAATCAAGATTCGAGTGAGCAGGTTTTAATGAAACAGTGTTTGGAATCCTGATTTCAGCTCCATCAAATACATAGAAGTATGTTTACTCCTGTTTGGTACCAAATAGAAAATCTTTTAAAGCCATGTTAAATTCATTTTAATTTGTGACGCTTCAAGCTGGTACTCCTTTAGCGAAAAGAAAATATAGTAATCTCGTGAAAGGCTTTATTCAAAATGATTAATTTACTATAGAACAATAGATTAATTTTAAATTTATTTCAGTACAGTTTTTTCGTATGGAAGTGAAAGTGAATGGATATATAGCAATGGATATATCAAAACACTCATTACCTCAAAACATCAGCAATGATTTTGATTAAAACATTTTTAAATCTTTAAGGTTGGGTATAAAACACTCATAAAAGTTTTTTCTGAATATGCAAGAATCTTTTTCAGAAACCAGAGATGTACTTTTACACAAACGAAATAATCGCGTTTTCCTGAACTAGTATTTATGGGACAATCGTAATACTTAAAAACCGGTAATTATTAGCCAATTTTGAGATACGTGAGAATTGCAGTTACGTTTTCAATATTCTAAAACATCACAGTACCACTTTCTTAGTTATATTTTATTGTTATTTTACCTTGATTTTTGTAAGACCATACTGTTTATACGGTGAGGGGTAATTTAAAGTAAACATCAGTAAGGATTGGATGTTGAGGTTTTACAGTACAAGAATCAAACACTGAGAAAAACATCAATAAGAAAATGCCACGTAGGCAAAAATATATTTTCTTACAGTTTTTTTTAATTTAAAAAAAGAGGATTTTATAACTTGTGTTATAAAAAGTTTTACTTTCATTTTTGCTGTATATACATATCCTTTAAGTTATATGCATATCCTAAACAAAAAGTAGGTTTTGACTTCATATTGCCGCGTAACAAACATTTTCCTGATGGTGTTCCTATATGCAATAGATTAAATACCATGAAATCTCTCAGGAGAAAAATATCAAGACTAAAAACAGTATGGGGCTAGTACCCAATTTTTTCCCACAATCAGAGACAGTGCAGACTAATCGATAAAAATAAAACTAGAATTTAAAACTGGTATTGAGAATTTTCGTCCGTAAATTACCAAAATTAAAATTGTTGGTAAGTTTACACGATACATTAAAGTTTCACAAGACTGATAGAGTGGTTAAATATAGCACTTAAAACAAATAAACAAATCCCGATAGTCCTTTTATACTACACTAGCCGCTGCGTGGCTAGTACTACATTAAATGTTGGGATAGTTGATTCTGTTTAACTTCTGCTCAGCCTCATTCTACATGAAACATCATCATTTGATTAGAAAATTAATTACAAACGATCGTATTGTTTTTCATAGAATTTTCAATTCAAAAACTAATGTTTAATAAATAAATTTTAGAAATGAGCGATTTTGACCCGAAAAACGATCGTAAGCTTTAAGGATTTTCATTCGATATACATTAAAACAAGTATCCTTTTTCACCGATTCGATAAAAAATAACTTTAATTTAACCTTGCATGCAATTTATTTCATTTAGTAGAATGAGCTTGTGACAGTATTTTGTTTTTGTTGCTAATCTTAACTGGTGTAGCCAATAGGCTAGACCAAACCCATGAGACCAAAAACATTCAAAAAGTCCAAGACCAGGTGAGGATTCTGCGTCAAATCCCCCTTTTCAAGCTATAAGCAGGACAGAAGATGATCAGGGGTGGATTGTTTGATGTTACAATTTCCACAAATGGGGAAGGTCGTATTCCGATAAAATTCAAGGCACCTCAAGTGATCACTTAGGAGTCTTGACAAAGCAGTCTGCTGGACATGATTGCCCGCAAAAACAATAACTCCACCCGGCCATTTGCCACTATACCAGTCATGTGCTGGAGGAGTACGCCAAGAAAGGGCGGTGGTAGATTTAACTCTTGAGGAGATTTCTAAAAAAGTCAGTCAAGGTGATAGAAGTCAAATCCATTGAAGTTCCCTCCTTAGCCAGGGAATCAGCCATCTCATTGCCGATGAGGCCAATATGCGATGCGATCCACTTCAAATAAATATCGTGGTAGGAGGAGAGTTCCTGTGGTAAAGTCAGAATAGAGATTGCAGTTCTATCACCAATGCGAGATCAGTTCCGAATTTTTTTAATAGAACTGCGGCTATCAGTTAAAATCCAAATAACTTTATAGGTGGTGCAGGAAGCTGCAACCTTGATTGCTATTAGCTCCGATCAAAAGACAAAGCAGTGGTCTGGATTTCGAATTTTGATAGTAAAACTATTCGAGGGTGTTTTCATCAAGACACCACTTCCATAATTGTTATGTTCATTTTTACTGCCATCTTTAAATATTCGAAGGGCATTGGAAGGAATACTGTTAAGTGTTTCCAAAGCAGCATGTCGCAGATATTCTGGTAAATCTGTCTTTTTGTTGGTAGAATAGACAAGGTCTGTATTAAAATGAACTCTGGGAAGTCCATCCAAAGGATTGATAAAAAGTTTCAGTGTCCTTGAACACTATTTTCAATGTAACCCATTTGGTATGGCAAAGAAAAGGGGCGGTTTCTTTTTAAGCTTTGACACCTTGTCCAGTCACGAAGAAACCTAGAGGTACGGTTGTGAGTACCATAACTGTACAGTTTATTAAAGAATTTTGAGTCTTACTCTGCGTCTCAAACTCAGTGGTTGTAGATCACATTTATAAAGAACTATTTCACCTGGCTAGCTGTTACGTAGGCCAGTAAAGTATTTCATTTTGTACAGTACAGTATTTTGATTATTATTGCTTAATTTATTTTCTAATACAGCACAAGTATGTATGCACTGTTCAAGGTTTTACTAAATTGTAGAAACAATTGTTCTACACTAAAACCTGAAACATTTTATAGAGCTTTTAAAGTAATTTTGTGTAAAAAAAAAGAAAATTAAAAAAAAAAAATTGTGATATTGTAAACACATTTTTTTTGTTTTGAAAAATTATACTACACTGCTGGCCACCCAAATCGCAACACCAAGAAAGACAAGAGATATCACAACAAAAATTTTTTTGTGGATAACATGTTGACCAAGTATCAAATGATTAAATTTATAGACTTCTGTGTAGTGTGGTTCCTGCCAAAATCACTAGCCAGATTAGTCGCAATTGTTGGAGATCACCGCTGCCACACGCCTCGGCATTGATTCAAAGAGACTTTGGATGTGTTCTTGGGGTACAACAGACCAAGCAACTTCCACACGTTGCCAAAGTTGATCTGGTGTGGCGGCTGGGGATGTAATCTGGGTCAATCGTAGAGCAACCAGGGACCACATGTTTTCTATCGGCGAAAGATCCGGAGAGCGAGCTGGCCAGGGAAGCAATTCAATCTGGCGACAGACGAAGAACCCTTGGACAATGCGTGCCACGTGTGGTCGCGCATTATCCTGTTGAAATATGGCTGTGGGCAAGCCCTGAAGGTAAGGAAGGACAACTGGCTCCAACACCTTGGAGATGTAGCGCTGGCTGTTTAAAGTACCGGAAATGCGTACTAGAGGAGTGCGAGAGTGATATCCAATACCGCCCCATACCATAATACCCGGTGCAGGACCAGTGTGGTGGTGCATAACGCAGCTGTTCAGCATCCTCTCTCCACAGTGTCTCCACACTTGAATCCAACCATCGTGATGTTGCAGACAGAAGCGTGACTCGTCAGTAAAGACAATTTCATTCCATTCTGCCGTCCACATCCTTCTTTCATCGCACCATTGGCGGCGGAGACGTCTGTGGTTCTGCTTCAAGGGTAGACGAAACAATGGACGTCTTGCGGACAGACCACTCTGCTGTAAACGGCGTCGAATGGTACGAGCAGACACTGGATGATGCGTTACAGACTGAACGAGCTGTGCTATGGTTCGTGATGTGGCTGAGCGATCCGTCACTGCCATACGCACAATATGCCTGTTATCACGTGAAGTGGTGCACTGAGGTGGATGCGATCGAACACGTCGGTCCGTCGTACCCTCCTGCATCCAGCGATAACATATCCGCATTACAGTTGTTTGGTTTCGTCCAACACGACTACCGATTTCACTGAAAGATAATCCACAATCTCGGTAGGCCACTATCCTTCCTCTGTCGAACTCGGATACTTGATCAAAAGATGGTCACTGTTTTCTACAAGGCATAATTGATCGTTTTTTTGAAAAAAAAACACAGTTGCCGTATTTGAAATCGTTGAAATCTCCAAGCCTTAAATAGCGCTTTCAAGTGGCGCAACAGGCGCGCGTGATGTGCGTCTGCGCTGAAATTCTAATCATTTGCATATCTCACCTAGGCTAATGCATGTTGTAAATTTCATATTATTCGCATTCTTCCTTCAGGGTGTTGCATTTACGATGGCCAGCAGTGTAAAATGAGGATTTTTAGTCTCTGAATAAGTTTTATTCAATCACAATCTTTTGCAGCGATAAGCTGTGTTAAACTCAGGTGATAAATTATTTTTCATCAATTTAATACAATACACAATACTCTACCATAATGGACCGAACGCCTTTGCATAAAATCCGACTACTTGTTTGGGGTGTTTTTTGTGGTATGACCTGGGACCTTAGCATGCTGTTCCTGGTCAATTGAACGCCAACGCCAACATGAACATTTTGGACAATCAGGCTCTTCCTACGCTCTGGCAATTTTATGGAATGGACGAATGTTACTTCCATGACGACAACGCTCCATGTCATGTTGCAGTCTCTGTCAAGCAGCGGTATTAAGATATGGATGTAAAGCGTCTTTCCTGGTCTGCTCAGAGTCCCGACCTAAACTCCATAGAATATTTGTGGGACGCTTTAGAGCGACGCTTACCACGTCCGAAATCTACAGCTGAGCTGTCAACATTCTGACAGCAGGAATGGACAAAAATACCCATAGATATGTATCAAAATTTTTTGAAAATAAGCCCAGAAGGGTAGCTAGTGTGATTGCAGCACGTGGGGGTCCATCCCCCTATTAAAGCATGTATAATATCCCTTATACCATCACATCTTACTGTCCGGTCCATTATTGTAGAATAGTATATATGCATTCTTTTTTGTCTCAGGTATGTATTGTCTACTAATTATCGCAATTGCCTTGTAATTGAGCTACAGAAATGCTTCAAGCAAAAATAAGTTATACTGTTCACACTGATCTAGAAAATTACATATATTGATAACTAACTACATGTAATTATTGTGGTTCCATGCCAATTTACCTCGCCTAAAATTATTTCTTAACAGAAAAATACCTATATAGTTGATACATCCTTATATATTGATCCTTATTGCTTATCCTTATATACGAGGGCTGTTTAGTAAAGTATAATCATAAATTGATAAAAAATAATTTCCTGTACTAATCCTTCAAATTCTTATGGTCTTTCTCAAAATAATCTCCATTACATGCAATACACTTATCCCACCTCTTTTCCAGTCTTCAAACACATGCTGGAAGACATTTTTTTGACAGGTCCTTCAAAATCGCCCACGCAACTTTTACCACTGCCTGTGATGATGAAAACAGCTTTTCCCGGAGGTGTTTCTTCAAATTCGGGAGAAAAAAAAATCGCATGGCCTACATCAATACTATATGGCGAATGGGGAACACACATGACATTGGTTTTTGAAAGATCTGACGATTTTTTAAGGCGAAAACAAAATTTCAATGCAGTGTATTGCATTTCGCGTGTCACATCTATTTTTGCCGTAGGCGAAAGTAAAACTAGGCGTTCTTGGCCGCCTCTCAAAGCCTCAGAAATGACGTCATGACCGAGAAACTTGCGCTATCTATTCTCCACTTATCCCGCTACACATTCAATAAGAATTTTATTTTTCTTAATTTTTTAATCACCTTTAAAAAATTATGATCATTCTTTATTGAACAGCCCTCATACTTCATTTCTTTACTCATTGGAAACGTTTTCCAAGTTTACCACAAAAATAAGAAGTTTAGTCGCCCTAAATAAATGAATTCCTACGAAGGTGGTTCCCTTCTGTGTATCAGCATCACCCAGCCCCGTGACTAAGTAATGATTAAATACATTTGTTCTTTCGGAGAGGGGGTATGTTTTTAGAGCGGAGCGAAAGGGTTGTTGAAAACATAAGCGACAACCGAACACGTTCGACTAAATATTGTAATTTATAGCTCGGGTGTAAGTAATGAAGAAATATACGTCACGAAAATTACGAGTTGTTTTTTGTTGCTCCTAACTCAGATGCATTAGGTTCCCGTAATGAGTGCTCAACTTTTCTTCGAATGGAAGCTTGAAAGGGGTTTTAGTTGAAGAACTTACTTTCTAAATAGCAACCAATGAAATAACATGATGCGGAAACTTATTCACGATTCAGATGTTCTAGACTCTTCTAAATTAACTTGAAAATTTTAAATATTGCCTTCCTAGCTGGGGAGGGGGGGGGGGTTCGAAAGATCTATGCTACTTCAGAATTCCGTTTTTATGGAAGCAAGAAGTTACTAAATTCCAGATCTTTTTATTGCTGTTTATGATATCTAAGATATTTAATTAAGTAATGTCATTGATTTCAGGAGATATATCGCAGCAAGATGTAAAAGCACCTTAACTAAAAACACAAATTGTTAATTCAATGTTGTAGAGACTAAATACATATGTAAATACCCCTGCAATCTGCGGGAATTCAATGTTCTTGTATTTTTGCAACATGTAAGAGCATATATTAACTCTTTCCTCTTTCTACACATTAAACTAAAAATTCATTCTTTAGCTACGGTGGTTTTGCAGTCGGGGTGCAATATGTACGATATTTTGTACAGAACAATCTCTCATTATACAGATAAACTATTTTGTGAACATAAGTAGTTATATGTGAGCATAAATGTGTGCAAAATGTTATAAAATTTTATTGCAGCCCCCGCGAAAAATTTTCAAGATTGTTAAACAAGATTGATATTAAGTGTTTCTAACGGAGTTTTAAAGTACTTCCTGATAAAATTAACATTCCCAATTGCTTCGCAATAAAAATATTTAAAAATAGTTCAATTTCAACATTTTAATAGAGTATTGCATCATATATATTAATTTCTATTCATTCGGAAAAATTAGTTTTGTGGAAAACAAAACTGTGTATTTGATAAAATTCTGCTGGAACGAACGTATTGGCGGAATAGTTGTCTGATTAGTCAGATAACGCAATTTTGGGGACATTATCTGGCCGGAACTATAACATTGGAAGCTCACTTCAAATACTCATCCATGGGTATTTCTATGTGCATTGCCATGTATAGGCACGTTAGGGGGTAACTATATCAGAGGGATTTCTCAAGGTTAACAAACTAGATAGAAGACAGAATTTACTTCCTGTTAAGTAAATGCTTTTGTATGATATATAATTTAGTTGCCTTAAACTGTAGTTTATCACCGTCTTGGCAACGTTTGGCGTTTTATCTAATTAGCGTCGAACTATTATACATCAATTCGGAATTCCTATTGGCGACGTACTGAAATTGTATTCGGAAAATAAGACAAAGGACGTCATGCAAAACGCAAATCTTGCAAATTAGAAGCTGTAAAATTTGAGAGGGTTTTGCATAAAGCTAAACACAGAGAGCGCTTGTCAAATCACTTGTGGTTTGTAAAAACGATGAAAGGTTATTTCGTTGGCACGACACATTTATTAAACATCACATAACGGTACACGGTAAGAATACAATACAACACACAAACAAGCAAAATTCACGATGCTACATGATCAACGATACCTTCAACATTGATCAAATCGTTGATGACCCTAGTCTTTAGCGCGGCTTTTTCAATCGGAAGTACCGACGCCCCTCACTACTTGCCCCACGCAAAGGGATCAACGATTAGTCATGCGGAAATATATATCCAAATTTCATAGCGTTGTTTTGTTAGCCTTTCTTACAAATTATAAGTGTCTTTTGTATTTCTCAAATCTACGATGTATATTATTTGACATGGGTAAACTTCTCTGAAGAAGATTGGTTTGATTCTGCTCAGATTAAATCAATTGTATTCGATGAAGATTTCGACAGAAGGTTAACCCGATTCTTCTCTGATGGAAGCAATTCGATTCGAGGTAGACTTCTAAGGAAGATTAACCTGATTCTGATTCGAGAGTGGGGTGCCAGCTCAGGTGTTGCTTCGTCATCTGACCGTGGTTCAAAATTACGAGGTGTTGTTCTCGGATCTTTCCCTTAAGGGACTGATCCCGGACCGTCGACGTCAATAGCCCGTTGTGTTGCTCTAGTACGACGTTAACTAAAATTACCATTACCTGATTCTGATTGAATCAATACGATTTGAGGTAGACTTATAAAGATGGTTGGTATGATACTGCTGAAATTGAAACAATTTGATTCGGGTTGAGAATTATCAGAATTATTGATTTTTTTCCCTTTCCGTAAAAAAAACCTTGTAAATGTCAATTGAACATTTATTTTTATTATTCGCCGAGATATTGGTGGTTACATTGCTCAAAAAGAACTCCAAATAGATTTCCCCACCAAATAAATTCAACCTATAATCAATCAAAACCGAATTCCAATTTTCACCCTCAATATCTCCGAATTTATGCGCTTCACCGACGCCATTTTGCGCCCGCAATAAAAACCTTTAACGCTCACTGCCGATGAGAAGTTGGAACAGAAACGAGTCCCGCAGAAAATAAAGTCCGAGGTGTATACATCTGCGCCATCTGTAGCTGCTTTTTGATGAGGCCGCCGGGGGTTTATCACGGGGACAACAGCTGACGGCTGGCCGCTGGTCACTCGCCGCGCGATTCCGCTGTCCGAGTAGGGAGGGACTGCTTTTACGACTCGGCCTTATTATTTCGGGACTGGCTTTCGTTTTTGTAGTCTATGAACGCTTGTAGCAATAACTTGCTCCCACTGACGAGAAAGGGGTTCGGCTGTGGGTCTCATTTGGGGGGTCATGGACAAATTGTGATAAGAAACTGGACCGAGGTCCAAGGATCAACCTAGAGCCGTCAAACTGGGCGTTCTAGCTTAGGAAAGCATATATTTCCACCAGTCAATCTTTCATTAACAATTACTGCGAGATAATTTGATTGGTAAGTTTTACGTTAAAGAAAAGTTAGAAACTTTTCTCTGGTGATAAGCTTTCAAATTTGGTGGCGTGCAGACAAATGGATGTATAGCGAAAAAGGTTTAATTTCGAGATGGACCATCCAAACAACGAACCAAATATTGTAAAAGATATAAAAATACAGATAATGAGATGAGATGGGAATATCATTCCCGATGAAATAATACAAGAAATAATTCTATCCCGGTCAATTGGTAGATTCGATTTTTACTTATTATTACTATATTTACTTATTTGTTTTAGGTACTGGAGCAACACAACGGGCTATTGGCGACGATCCGGGATCAATCCCAAAGGCAAGGATCCGAGGACAACATCACGTGACTCTGAACCAAGTCACGAGGAAACGCCTGAGCTGACACCACACTCTCCAAAATTCCACACCACGCCAGAATGAGGACATTCGGGGCCACAACAGATTTAACGTGCACCAGCCTCCTTAGTACTCGACGGTCCTTGGTTGGATTCCTACTCGCAACCCTCCGGTTGCTAATCCGTTACTCTTGCAAGCGGGCAGTCACTGCCAGCCAGTTCAATTGGAGTGATACCATGAGGAAGGTCAAATCTTAGATGGATTCATTGGATAGATTTATCGGAAAAGAGAGAGAGAGATGAACCAAGGTCAAAATATGGCCCTTGAGTCATAAATACCCAGTACCCAAAGGAAAATATTGAAGAAAATCCTAAGCATCCTAAGAAAAAACTTTGGAGATGGTATATATATACACTACCCTACAATAATGGACCGGACAGCAAGATGTGGTGGTATCAGGGAAAGAATTAATTACACTAGCACGTGCGTAGACACTTACATGCTGCAATTACACTAGCAACCCTTCTGGGCATACTTTTAACAAGGTTTTGATCCACAGTTATGGGTATTTGTGTCCATTGCTGCTGCAAGAATGTCGCCAGCTGAGCTGTAGATTTCGGACGTATTTCCCTGGACCGTAAGCGTCGCTCTAACGCGTCCCACAAATGTTCTAAGGGGTTTAGGTCGGGACTCTGAGCAGGCCAGGGAAGACGGTTTACATCCATTTCTTGATACCACTGCTTGACAGAGGCTGCAACATGACAGGGAGCGTTGTCGTACCGGAAGTAACATTCCATAAATAAAGTTGCCAGAGAGTAGGATGAACCTGATTGTCCAAAATGTTCATGTAGGTGTCGGCGTTCAATTTACCAGGAACAGCATGCATAGGTTCCAGGTCACACCACGAAAAACACCCCAAACAAGTATTCGGATTTGATGGAAATCCGCTAGCGTCCGGTCCACTATATCCGGTTATATATATATATATATATATATATATATATATATATATATATATATATATATATATATATATATATATATATATATATATATACATATATATATATATGTATATATATATATATAAATACATATATATATATGTATTTATATGTGTATATATATATATATATATATGTATTTATATATATATATATATATATATATATATATATATATATTTGGGCAAATATGATCCTTGCACCATAAAATCCAAAATCCTAACAACCACCTCTTAAGAAGGGAGTACTAAATAGTTTGGAGAAAGGCTCCGATTTTCCGCCCCATTCTTAAACTGTTCCTACTTTTTCAATTGACGTATTATGGAGCCAAAGTCCATAACTATTTAAAAGTTATTTCCCTCTAACAGAGACTAGTTTTATACACAATTTTTTTTGTTTCAAGGGTATTTTCAAAGTATTCCTAATTGAGACCTCACAGCTTGACCAAATATGGCCTAGCTGTGGGGCCTCAAATCTTAGTTTGGTCAGGTTTTCGGACACAAGGCAGCATCAGATTGAAGATGACCCGTGTCTTACCCCAGATACGCCACTGGAACCGATCTAAAAGCACCGCCCCTGTTCCAACAAGCGAACCCTTGCAGTTGGGGTCCCGATGAAAATACCTCTGGAGCAAAAGGGTGGGGAAGGAATCCCAGTACCACAAACACGAACTTCATTACTCTGGGCAATAAACGGGACTCAGAACCGATATTAGGATCCGAACCTCCTTTTTATATCACCCGAGAAATCGGTACTCGGAAAAATCCTGTTCGTATTTCCGTTCGGACCACAGTAATTGTTTCGCCATTTTATGACACGAAGACTTAAGCTGAGAATAGATTCCTTTGTGTGTTTCCCGCCTTTGCTTCCTCAACCCCTTCTTCCACCCCACCGAATCGTTTGCCTCTTTCCCATTGGATCTCGAGATTGGCGCCAGCCCGTGAATGGATCGTAAAATATGAGGCTGATTTAAGTTTGTTTCCAGTTTTCTTTGGCCGACCCCTTTCTTCAATACTATTTTAATTTCTTGTGCAAATACCAGCAGAGTTAATACTGGATGCAAATAAGCTGCTCTACTCGAGATCTGAAAGCGAATGAGATCGGTTTATCTGCAGGATTTGATTAAATTTTCTTTTCCCATGCTTGGAAAAAAGTTTCAATCGCCTTTTCATCTGAGAATCGGGCCGTATTTTTACTTAAAATCTTTGCTGGGACTTTTCTGCGACATATCTGCCATCGGAAAATAATTTGAATCCATGTATTTCTTTGCAATTCATGAGCAAATATTTGAAGTGTGGTCCTGGTTTCTTAAAACGTGACTAAAACAGGATCCCCCAGAAACCTCCTCTAACGAAAGTGTAACCGTAGAAGTTTCTGAAGGATACCAATTGAAAATAATAGTTGCATTGAAGGAACTCGTGGAGAAAACGATTGCCTTACAAATGATCGGCTTAACCCGATTTTTGGAATGTTTCCACATTGATTTTATATCAATACTTTTCTTGGGGAGCCGGATTTTTACTTATCTGTTTCCTGAAACTAAATAGCAATCGAATATTAGGTATGTAATATACAGGATTGAATTGGATTTTATGATTCAAGGTCAAGTTGCTCCATATACAAAATTGTAAAACCAAACAACAAATAGTAGCTAAAAAGCTAAAGGCTAGAAAGTAAAAAGAACTTAATCGGATGCAGAAATTTAATGTATGCAAATTTTATAGCAATTTACATGTATTTTTATACATGTAAATTACTACTTTTTAAACTGTCGAACTTGAAAGCACCATGGAATGGGCTAGACATACCCGAAATATACGAAAAGTAAAGTAAAAAAAAAATATTTCTACAATATAGGAGTTAGCTTTCGTGTGCAACTATTTTAATGTACAATAAATCTGGATTAAATTTCATTTTCAATAAGCACAACAGAATAAAAGTCATAACTTTTCCAATGCATCAACTTTTTTACTGAACTATTCGTATTCAATTTCAATCGAATCTCGACCTATCTGTTTTCTGATTAAAATTAGAACAACCGAAATAAAAGTAGAAGTTTGTGAATCCTTTTTGTAAATGTTTAAAACCGAAAGTATACTAAGAGTAATACTATCTCCGGGGCATGCTCAGAAGTATTTCAATTAATATAATGCCCAACTTGTAAAAAGTGGAAAATAACAGAAATCCTTTTAATGCTCATGAATGGTTTCCTTTTCAGTGACGCAAGGCTTCCCATTTCACAAGTTCTAATTGATTCTTCAAAAGTATTTCAATCAATTTAGTCAGATAATTTCGTAATTTCACTCACAAGTTTTAGTTAGTATCCCGCACTGGTAAAAAGTGAGAAATTCGAGATATCCTTTTAATACTCATCGATGCATTCCGCAATGAAAGGCCTCGCATTTCACAATGTTTCGATTGATTCTTCACGACCTCACCAAAGACGGCGGGGGTTAATATTTCTCACGTGCCGTACAAGGGATTCGAATCGTAATAAAAACTTCTTCAATCTACCTAATGAAACACACTGGACGAAGATTGTTTTTTCATTCAATTAGCGTTAATTCTCGAAATAACAGTCCGGTGCACTACATTTTGCTTTCGAGTTTCTTTGCCCTCTCGGTGATTCTCAATAGTTCCGCAGGTAATAATGATAATAGCACCCCTAAAAAAAGGCGATCGTTTGCGTTTTCCGAGCATTTAACACACTCATCACCTCTCCAAATGAGAGATGTAATCAGAGACATTACCCCATCCTCCAAATACCGGTGTAACTCCAACAAGAAATCCTTCTCCTTTTGCGCAATATCAGTCATTACAGAGCAGCAATAAAAAGTAATAGTATACCGTCTGGCAAGGACGGAGCTCTGGCACTCGGCAATTAGATGAAGAGCAGAGAGATACGACTGGCAAAAATTTTTATATGCCTTCCCAAACTTTCATTTTCGGGGACAAAACACCTGATGGCACTCCTTTAATTAAAAACAGTGCACGAGCTCGGCTCTGCGAGGTAATACAATTAAAAATACTCTCCTCCATATGGAGTTAAAAGGGGCACAGCAGCCACAACGCCAAGATCAAGTTTCCATAAAAATTTTCCTCGCCAAAACCTCGCGCGTTTTAATTGAGCCCGGGCAGATTGCAAGAACAGAAATTAATAAGTGGCGAAAAAAACGCGCATCGGGCAATACGCGTTGGCAATCGCTAAATATTAATGTCCAGCAGATCCGCTCCGAGCATATATAGATATAGCGGGCCTTTATATTTATATGTGTTGGGATGCATATATGCATCCATATATATAGCTCTAATGGTCTGGGTAATTAAAATAATGGAACTTACTGGCAGGAGATTTGAAGATTATTAGAAAACCTTGGTCGATTCCTGGCGAGTTATGAGACTGTGTGGGGTGGGAGTTGGAACGGATTGTCCGCATTACGTGGGTGGAGTGTGGGGGTGTTTTATTAGAGTAATTAATATAAGCTAACGGTCATAACGAAGCTCGGGTTTCCTGAAATTTCGTCGTGTTTCCGGCAAAGCGGCACATTGTGTTTTTGGCGGTGTAATTGGCGCCTGTCCCATCAAACCGGTCGTTCATCTGAAGTACCTGCCGCCAATGTCGAGCGACGTTTGTAGTAAGAGTGGCGCAATGCAAGGAGTAAATCATTTGCTGCGTATTCGCTTGCGGCATGTTGAATGCAAATTAGTTATTTTGGTTTGTGTTGTCCGCGGTTTAAGGCGAAATAATTTTTTTTTTTCAAATACAATTTTAAGAATTGAAGTCAGATTATTTTCACCCCAAGATTTCTCATTGCAAAATATTTTTCCCGTTCCAGCCTTAAGGATTGTATGATCGATCCGTCCCTAATTGGTGAGAAGGTAGCAGTCATTGCTTGCCCTGGGGATATCATATAGCAAATAGCACTCATCGTAAACTGTGTACCTTTGGTGAAGCTGACCGGTGTAAACGTATTGTCTTGAAGAAACCAGCAAGCTTCAAGCGGGCAACCTGACTTTGGAACATACAAGTTCCGAACTCCAAACCAAGCGCCTCAGACTAATAATCTTAAGAACGTCGACTTTAGCCTCTCGGTCACTGTTGGGGATCATTGCAAAATATAAGATGATGTAAAATTTAAGGAATATATTGGACCTCAGCATAAATGAATATATTAACGTGATCTTCAGTTTCACTCGCTAAAATTAGAGAACAAAATTCAAAAGATTTCATCCGAAACTAAAATTTTCTATATAAATTGCTTACACAACTAACAAATAAGTTTCCTCATTACTCTTACTCGTCCATATATTATATAGTGTACAAATTTTTATTTCAACGAATAATCTTTCAGTTTCTACAATATCAGCATCGGTGCTTAATCTTGTTCTCACCTATACACTTAAACACTGTCCAAACATAAACGTTTCCTTAAATTGTGCAGACATTTTCTAACATTTAACATTATAAATCTGAAATTTATGTGAATTTAATTTCTTTTTAATTATTTATTATTTTAGTTTGAAGTGCTCTATACGAAAAATTGAAGATGGGTACACATGGTACATGGAATTCAATTGCATTTCATTTGATATTCAGGTTACAATACTTTTATGCTTAACCAGTGAGACAACAATAGGATACATTTAATTCAAATTTTATATTTAATGAATACAATGGATTTTTGAAAAACTGATCACTTAGAACTATTTATTTACACACTATTTTACTTATATGCTCAAAATGCTTTGTTGCACTTGCTCATGTTTTGGTTAGTTCTTATATAGGTCTAAAAGTCATCACTTGTGAAAAACTATTGTTGCGATGACTAGATCAAATTTGTGTACATTATCAATACAATGACAGAATAATTTAGCTACTATAGCTCCTGTAGATGAAAACACAAGACTGCGTAAGTGGTTTAACAAATCAAATGAATATGCAATAGACATCTTAAATCTACATATCGAAGACTTACAAGTGAAACACAGTCATAAAAACATAGTTCCGAATAAACTAAGAGGATAAAATTCTACTTAATATGCTACCTACCCTAAGTATGTTCTTTTTATTTTTTTTTATCAGGATGTAATCTAACTATTACGCAAAGAAAATAAGACTAAGTGGACTTCAGTCTAAAAATCGCTAAAGCACACCATACTCAAACATCACATTCTGATCTAAAAAAGCTAAACCAAACTCGATCATCTTGAAAAATAGAACTTAATGTGTTTCAATTGTAATCGACTATATGTAGTCGATAATGTTACGATGAGTAGATCAGACTTGTATGTATTAAACAGACAGTAACAATCAAAGAGCTAGGATTGCCCCTGTAAGAGCTCAAAGATTTTATTGAATCATTTAGTTATAAAAAGACTAAATTGTTCAGGTGGATTACACGAATCAGATGAATATACAATATAACTTCGTAACCTTTTTATGTAGTCTATAAAATTGCACTGACTCATATAGATGACTTAACTTAACTGCATCTAGGGATACCGATCCTACGAAGGGTTTACGGCAAACAAAATTTCCTACAGCGTTTAAGATGATCAAATGAGAAAAGAAAAAAACAATTTGTGTGATGCAAGGCAGAAATTTTGAGCTATAAAATGCACACGCAGGTGCTGCTGTAAAAATTTGAGTTTAAAGAGGCAATTAAAGCATCGTCGTCAAAAAGTAAATTTATGATGACCTATACAATGACGACATCAATCTAGGATAGCTTATGTAGAACTTAAGGATTCTTGTGAATAATTTAGTTACAGAAATCAAGCTGACCAAGTGTAGATGACCTATACAATGGCGACATCAAACTAAGATAGCTTAAGTAGAGCTTAAGGATTCTTGTGAATCATTTAGTTACAGAAATCAAGCTAGCTGGCCAAGTGTAGATGGCCTATACAATGGCGACATCAAACTAAGATAGCTTAAGTAGAGCGTAAGGAATCTTGTGAATCATTTAGTTACAGAAATAAAGCTGGCCAATTGTAGATGACCTATACAATGGCGACATCAAACTAAGATAACTTAAGTAGAGCGTAAGGATTCTTGTGAATAATTTAGTTACAGAAAAATCAAGCTAGCTGGCCAAGTGTAGATGACCTATACAATGGCGACATCAAACTAAGATAGCTTAAGTAGAGCTTAAGGATTCTAGTGAATCATTTAGTTACAGAATTCAAGCTGGTCAAGTGTATTCCACGAATCAAATCAAATTGTAGAGTGCAGTGAATGAGAATGACGAAGCATCAATCAACATGCAACACAGAATATCAAATCCTCCATTCGACCACACTCTACTCCTATACCACTTGTGCCTGGAGCGAAGAGTGACGGTACTCTACTTCCATTCTAATTCACTTTCTGCCCTTCAAACAGGCTTTCCCTCTACTTTTTTCCCCGATTCTTTCTCGGCCCCAGCTATAAGCTACGTGATTGGTCTCAAAATGGGGCTTTTGCCTTCTTTTCTGCGGGCATCCCCTATCCCCCCGCAGACCCCCCTCTACCAAATGTACGTAAACAACCGAGCTAGAATTATAATTCATATTGAAATTTTGACGTAGATAAAAGTTTTCCGTCGCATAACTGCTAATTGCAAGTTGGGGTTCCACTCTTTTTTTTATTAATTTAATGAAGTTTGATGGAGGGAAAAAGAAAACAACAAAGAGGATACGTTGCCAAACGAAGTAACCAAATAATCACTTTTCATTTTTGCTTTACGGCTGATGCTGTTATTTTTTTGCGGTGCAATTTCGAATTTATGCTTTAAAACGTCTCCTTTGCGTAATAAATTGCCGTCTGCGTTACCTGCGCGAAGTGTTGAAACAACGGAAATAGGTTTGTTCCTTTTTTCGTTCTTTTGGGGTTCTTTTTATTCCAGAGCTAAGTACAATTCCTAAGAGGTTTAAGGCTGTCCGTTCACAAGGGCTGGAAGCTTAATGACCATTCTATTGAAGATATTGAAGAATATGTGGTACCTTTATTGGACTGAAGAAAGGATGCCGGTCGTTATGTTCTCCAGGCCATAATGGGAAGTTTCTCCTAGAATACCTTGTTCTCCGCAACAAAAGACGTCATAATGATGTGAAAATAAAATGCATAAAAAGACATACTTCCTCCATTTAGTGCATGAAAATTTTTCGAAAAAAGTACAACCCTTTTATTCTGCACTATTTTTCTTTTATTTGGTATTATTTGATTTGAACGCTTCTCGTCTTACCGAATCAAAACACTTACTTGCACCTTTCAATACTTTCAAAGAACTTAGGCTTCTGGTGTATCGATTAGGATGCTTTATATTTGTGCTGTTAATAGTATCTTCAAGTAGTGGTTTAGAGAAAACAGCTAAGCTATTTTCACTTGCTAAATTCCCAATACGCTCTCCTTAACTTGAAGTATATCGAACAGATACGAAGTTTTATTATGTTTTATAAATATTTAATATGAAATTATTTTTGTTAATTATCTTTAGGGTGCCAGTGTATTATTGAATAAATATACTTTGATAGCAGTTTATGCAAAATACTCATTAATTTTTGTATCAGTTAATATGCTAAATGTGGTGGTGGTGGGTTAAATTATCAGGATTGTTTTAATGTTTATTATACATTTTTCTCATTTATGTGAAATTCATCAAATGTATTTGAAAAGAAAATTATTTTTGCTTGATTTCTCTTCGTACATAAAACACATATTTAATATTCATGATGTGAACTTGAAAACTATTCCGTGTCATAACTTTCGAATGTCATAGATACGTTTGTAATAAAGATTATTTGTCATTTGTTTATGGGACCTAATAAATTTTTTCTAGGGAAAAGGAAAACGATGGAGACATGGATGTGTCAGATGGACACACTTAATCTTTGAATAAATAACAACTAATCACACTTATACAGTTATAAAAAAAAAAGATGAAACATATTTATTGAAGGTAGGTTGTTGTATTTACGTCATTCTGGAAAAACACAGTGGGCTCTTGGCGACTCCTTGTGATTTTCCTACAACTGTACTAACTTCAGCTAGTCAGAGAGAAGGGACTGATACCATAACTAAAAAAAATGGATATTGACGACGTCAGGGATTATTCCCGAAATAAAAGGTCCAAGGACAGGTAATTTTGAACCACGGCCAGTCCATATTTAGTTAACATTTATATTCAGTTGAAAAATAAAAGAAAATGCTTCTTCAAGGAGAGAGAGGTGAGTGGTGAATTTATGAGGTAAGTGCGTCCAATAAATATAAGACGTGTCTGATAAAATTGGAGGTTGTCACCAGATAGAAATGCTTGAAGGAGTCCTTTATACAGGGTGTCCTTAAAGTTCCAGTATTGACGATTCGTGAATTTATGATATAGAAACAGCAAACTTTAAAACAATTATTTTTATGCCAATGGTAAAAAGCACTTTTAACCTAACGTAGGAAAAAAATTGAGCTTACATTTATAAAAAATATTCAAAATTTCCTCCCTTTTCTTGGAGGCAAAGTTGAAGTCGTTCGCGCATATTTTTAGAAATGCGTTTCAAGATGCTGGGAGTGAATTCTTGTATCCTTTGAGTAATGGCAATTTTCAAAAACACAAATTGTTTGGTGATTAAATTCATTAATTTTGTTCTTTAATTACCCTCACAGAAAAAAGTCAGGGATGCTCAGATCAGGGGAACGAGGTGGGCAAAGGTTTCTTGAGATGAGTCGATCCCAATACCATCGGCAATAATAAAGCCGCTTCTCATTGTCCGGTGGCTTTAGCTCCTGTAACATTTTTACACGATAAGCACGGAAATGCAAAGCTATTAAAGCCTTATGTATCGATCCATGTGATGTGCCCATTTATTGCGACAAACATCTCACGTATTAATGAGGGAATTGCAATATCCTCCGTTGAGTTTCTTGCACAAAGTCTAGTGTAACGACTTTCGGTCTTCCACTCCTGTGTTTTGTGTTCCACAGAACCTGTATTGTATCATTTGGATATTTATGTCGCCAAAATTCTTTACATCTTTCATGATTTACATTCAAAATAAGCATTAAACAGCGCAATTCACTGAATGCGTGATAAACTCATCTTGCAAAGAAGAACAAAATGACGTGGAACTTTATTTTCGCACAACTTGAGCGCGAAGGATACCAGACGATAAATATTAAAGACTGAATAAAACTACAAGCAGACTATAAAATTCAAAAATTCAAAAAAAAAAAAAACACGGGCAATAAATTTTTTTAAAGTTGGAGTACGGGAATTTTTAGGACACGCTGTATTACATTATTGGTACAGGGCTCCTAACAGGTTTCAAGGTCTAAAAAGGTGACAAAAGTGACAAATTGAACCAAAAAGGTGACAAAAAGTGACTAATCGAGTACATAAAGGTGACAAAAAGTGACTAATCAAGCAAAAAAAAGTAACAAATAACAATAATGCTAAATATATTCAAGTATAAAGATAGAAAATAAAAAGATCCTCCCCAGCTACCTATATCTTTTCTTTCTTTGGAAGGACATTTTTATTTTCTTCATTTAAAAAGTATATAATTTCAAAATATTAACATAAAATTTTTTTAAAAATCGGAATTATGATTTTTTAATTTGTTTATTTTTGACACAACTTAAAGAATTTCTTCTTTTTCTTTGAAAAATTATGTCTTATTTTTTTGTTGTTGAAAAAGTCCGAAATTAATTTTGTCTTTTTCTTCCAGAGCAACGCGAAAATAAGGACAAAAATAAAATGTCTACAGATTTTTCTTTAAAAACAGTCATAAAATTCCCTATTAGCACAAATAATTTCTTTTAAGTCCCAAATGCGGATGTCCAATATTCGGAATTGTTAAAATTTTCGAAGAAAAAAAATATTGGACGTTTTGCTAACCCGAGGTTTTTTTTTTTTTTTTTCACTTTTTTTCATCTTTTTGACAATTTTCATAGTACAAGGAGGTAAACCTGGACCTAACAACGCAAAATAACAGACATGTTCAGAGTAAATACCACACAGAAGAATTAGAAGATTTGCAAGTAAAATTTCTTGCATCGTTTTAAAAAAATTCCTATTTATATATTCTTTCTACTTATTCCTATTTATATATCTGCTATTTTAGTATTGCAAATGCAAAATTTGCGCAGGGGAGGTTAGATTAAGGTTTTTTTTTACAAAAAATGCAAATAATCCGAAATTTGGAATGGCCGAGTACCCGAGGATTCCGGATTTTGGACTTTGTATTGTTTTAAGGATAAAAAATTACATGTATACATGAAAGGTTTTATCGCTAAATTATAGAAACAAAATTCTTATACACAATTTCTCCGAAAATGGAAAAAAATTTTCCTTTTCACAGAGGAAATTTCCTTTTTCCCTGCATTGACGCGATTTCGGGAGTGAACCAAAGATTATGCGGAGTTGCGGATTTTCGATTCTTTAGCATAGAAATTCCTGAAGTTCCGGAGCACTTGGCAACTCTGCTAGTCTTGCAGTCTGAACAACTGGTTCCAGTAAACATCAATAGGCTTCATTCTAAATCCTTCTTCTTCAAATTCTCTTTTGAGTAATTTCCACTCATCCAGTAGTATGTCTGTCGGGACATCCCATAGCACTACTCTTGCAAATTCTAATACTTGTCGAACACTCTCGCCACTGAGTCTCTCAAGAGGACCAAGACAGGATTAACTTTTAAGGAGAGATGAACTGAAGGAAGATTTCTTCAAAAGATATTTAACACTGGCAATGTAATGCTTCTGAGCCCTTAGAAAAAATAAATTCCTTTCCTTTTCTTTCACATTCTGTAGCGCTCTAGAAATTTTATCTCCAATCACAATATCAGCTAGAGGCAACAGTTTCTGAGGACATATATCTTCCGATTTATCCATTTTCAAACCTCAAATAAGTTCCCCTTCGTAGAGCCTACCCAAAATTGTTCTTGTCAACAATTCAAGTTGAGAATGAAGGTTGTATATTAGAGGTTCCTTTTTCTGAAGAAATTCGGTCACACGATTAAATATACTTGCACTTGATACAACAAATATCACCTTAGCCTTCATAGTTTCTCTTCTAAGGAAATTAACAATTTTTTTTGTAGCCTGGTCTTTGTATCATGTTTGGCTTCTTTATTGGAATGTTGTCAAGGAAATACTTTCGCACTGCAATCCATTGTTCAAGCAACCTTTCAGCAGCTGGCTTTAGGCTTAGCCACCTGCTTGAACAATGCTTGATGAAATAGTGAGTGGGAAGTTTCAAGTCTTCTTGAATTTGTTTGTATGTTGACCAATGCTTAGGACACTGATTAAAAAATCTGTGAATAGTAAAAATTAGTTCAGACACATCTTCCCCTAACTCTTTTAGACCTTTAAGAAAAGCATTATGTACTGTGTGAATCTTACATGTCCCAATGTTAATTTGTTCTTTTTTTTTCAGGTAGAAAGTAATGAGTCATTAATCTTTTTAAAAACTGACTTTCACTAATAAAACCTCAAGAATTTGTAGTAATCAACTTCGATGATAACAGAGAATGATTTTCAATATGTTCGCAACACTCCTTCAATATTTAACCCTCTGGATACAGAGACCGACAAAATTTTTGCATTCTCTGGTTACGTAAGGCTTTGGAATCTTTCAGATCTCAAACTCCTGAAGAAAAGGCTGAAGGTCATTAAGATTTCCATGCCCTCATTTCTGTGCCACAAAGAGAGCAGCGCGTGAATAGCTTCCATTCCGTAGACAGGAATGTCGGGGTTCTTGATGGGGAGCTTCGAGCGCTTAGAATGTGTGAGGTTGATGATTTATTCCCTTAAAAACTTTGCCGAAGACACCTTTGAGTGTAAATTATCATACATTTTGAAGATTCCACCGTCCTTTTAGAGTTTGCCCTGACGTATCTATACCTTCTGGACATAATCAGACCCACAATAGAAACTGCAACATGTGATGACAAAGGTACTAAACGCATTACCTCTCCTCCTGGGTTAACGTTGAGTTAATATCAGCTTGATCCGCTCGGTCTCTTGACCTCTCCATTCTCGTCTTATTCCAGAATCCGAAAATAAAATGGGTCTGTTGAGACCGCCCTCAGATCTGTGTATGGAGGATGTTATCCCCCCCTTTTAAGTGACCACTGCCATCGATCACCATTTACGAGCTGTCAGCGTCTGACCTCCTAGAGGGTTCCTCCTTTTGTTCGACCCTGTAGAGGGGGTCGGATATGCAGATGGCCCTGCTTCCTTTAAACTTCGCCACTTCGTTTTACAGATAGCCTTTTCCTGCGGCAAAATTTCCAGAACTTGCTGCTAATACACCCCAGGCAACATGAAGTATCCTTTTACAATTGAAACGGTACGCTTTTGAATCCATTCTTGCGGTGGAATATAGCACGCATTTCGAAATTGAATGCGTGCAAACCCTGTTTTTTTTAGAGGAAATGAATTTTTTTAATTGCTTACCAAAAATTTTTCTTCAAATATAATTTAAGAACTTAAAACCCCTAAAAAGGTGAAAAAATGTCAAAAAGGTGACAAAAAGTGACAAAAAATAAAAAGGTGACAAAAAGTGACAAAAGGTGAATAAATACTGGGTTTTAATAAATCCCAGTACCAACTGGGCTTTATTAAAACCCAGTATTTATTAAATAAACTATAATTACAAGAATCAGTTCACAATTATTTGATTTATTGATTTATGAATACGTATGGATATATAAATGTTCAAATCTTATACACATCAGAATATTATTGTAAAAAAATACGTTAACTTTGAGCACAGTTCATTTTATAGGTAATAAGTTCTACAGTATTATAGGTGTGAAGAATTTTACTATTGTAGAGTAATTAGTTTTTGAGTTACCTAGCGGACCGAAAAAAAAACAACCTGGACAAAATAGGATCTTATATTTTTGTTCTTAAACAAAAGTTTAAATGAAAAAAGCTTCGAAAAGTAATTTTTTTAAATGTAACACCAATAGTATAAAAAACACTAAATTTAAAAAGAATCTACCAAAATCACTTTTTACAAAACTTTGAAACTTCTACCTCTTTTCACTGAAACTTAAGCCTTTAAAGTTGATGTCCCCTTCTCAATAGGTTATGTGAGTAATCAAAGCGATGAAATTTGTTGGATGTTTAAACTCTTGAAACGTTGGACTTTTGCATAAAAACCATTAAAAAAATTAAAATTTTAGAATGAATTAAATCATTTTGTGCCTTGAGTTTAATTGTTTGTAACATTTAAAGAGCTACAAACTTAGATTACAGTGTAATATACGCCTAGTACATACAAAATAATAAAATAAAAACGATATGGGTATACTTTTAATCGTTTCTATTTCAGTATAGATAAACTTAATAACTAAAAGACAAGAAGTGTTTCGTAAAGTTTTCGTCCAATGCACTTAAATCTATCTTAATGGGTTTTGATAAGTATTTCTGGTGAATTACTTTTTCACCTTTTAAGGGGGTCCGGGACACAAAAATCGTCACATTTTCGAATTTTTAAAAATTATTTTAAGAAATTCTCTGTGTTTTTCTGCTTAAAATGACGTCTAAATCCTATTTCTATCTTAATTAGAATTAGAGATGTAATAATTTTTGTGGTGCGTTGTTTTGAAAATCTAACACTCTTGACAGTTGTTGTCATGGCAACAACATCTGTCTTTAAAACTTTAAATGCGTTTTTCTCCATGATACATTTTTCAAGATTTCCTGTATTCAAATTGCTATAAGTCGAAAACCGATTAAGTTTACGGGTTGAAATTTGGAATATATCTTTTTCAAACATTATACTTTAATTTTGATTCAGCAAATTTGAAACAAATATTTACTTTTAAAAATGTAACTTTTTAAAAAACAAGTACCTTAAAATTTTCAAAAATTTTCATTCAAATATTTTTTATTTTTTATTAAATTAATATTTTTTAAATTGCTGAATCAAAATTAAATTTTATAAATTTGTGAATAATTTACTGCAAGAATTTTGAAAATCGACCAAGAATATTTTGAGCCTTAGCAATTTAAAATGACCCCTCTTTTTTTCAAAAAATTTTAATTTAAAATTTTTAAAAAACTTTTGGAAACATTTTGTGTTCTGATTTTGCTTATTAGTTGGATGGGTAATCAGTACAAAAAAATTCAAAATTCTAAATTAATTAATAAAAAAGTTTTTCTGATGTGTCCCGGACCCCCTTAAAGAGTTAAAACAACTCAGATTCAAATATGTTTATTAGACATACACTGAAGAGCCAAAACATTATGAAAACCTACTCAATAACGCGTTGCGCCTCCTTTGGCCCTGCAAAACAGCTGCAACTCGCTTGGGCATAGGTGCCACAAGTTCTTGGTACATGACTGGAGACAGGTAGTACCAAATGTGTAAGCAGCGGTCATGCAAAGTCGATATATTCGGACATGGTGGTGTTTGAGCTCTGAACTGTCGCTCCATGACACCCCAAATGTGTCTATCGGATTAAGATCTCCCCTTGTTAGGTGGCCAGGACATTAAGTGGAATTCATCAGTATGCTCTTCGAACCACTCCAACACAATCCGAGTCTTGTGACATGGGGCGTTGTCCTGCTGGAAGATTCCATTTCCAGTTGGGAAGACAAATGCCATGTAAGGGTGCAACTAATCCGCAATGATGTTCAGATAGTTCGCAGCGTTCATGGTCTGTTCTACCACAACTAAGGGTCACAGAGTCGCCCATGAGAACGGCGTACCCTGACACGACCATCGACGTGATGAATGAGAAATCGGGATTCATCTGACCAGGCAACTCCCTTCCATTCATCCATGGTCCAGTCACGATGTTCCAGGGCCCACTGTAGGCGCAGTTGACGATGACGCTTGGTCATCAGAGGCACACGTGTGGGACGTCTGCTGCACAGTCTCATATCCAACAGTTTCCGCTGAACTATGTGTTCCGAAACACTTGTGCTTGGACTTTCATTGTATTGGGCTGTCAGCTGAGCCACTGTCTCGGGCCGATGTTGCTTTACCAAGCGGGTCAGTATCCGACGTCCTGTATATTTGATGACGCGTGGACGACCAAGACATCGGCGCCTACTGCTGGTGTCACCGTCATTTATCCACTTTGCATGAATACTAACAACGGCAGATTGTGCAGTTCGGTGATACTTGTTCCTAGTCTTCGGACCATTACGATATGCACTCTATCAAATTCGCTTAGATCAGCAGCCTTTCCCGTCACTCGCAAAAGTAAGTACAAGAATGATTACTTACCTTCTCCAGCAGCAGTTAAATACCATTCTCACTTAATCACGTGCCCTCCACGTCATCCAGACGTGTTCATTGTAAAATGTGGAGATGGTCATAAGTTTTGGTTCGTCAGTGTAGAACATTTAATAGTTCATGCATGCAACATTGCACTAAACGTAAGAGAATAGTTCTGATATTTTTTTTATATCTGACATTTAAAACGAATCCTATTTAAGACAAGCAAAATACACGACATTACTCGGTTTGAATTGGTTTACTCTAGATTGAAGAGATGATCAAAATATATTAAGACATACGTTTTTCGTAGAATAAAATAATATTTTAACACATTTCGCCATTTTTATAATTTCTATAACTTACTTTGGACACAAATCCTACACAAACATATCCATTCTTGTAATACATTTCACATACATAGCACCCTTGTTGTCTGACAAAGCTACATAATGACGAAAAGCTACACTAAGGTTAAAACTACAAAAGACGATTTTGAGGGAAATATGAAATTCCCTTAAGTTTTTTTCATGTTCAACTCAATTAATAAAAACGACGATTTACGGCAAGGGCTCTCTCCAATCATAGTCAACACAACAATATTTTTTTACATGTGGCACTCTTACATCCGGCATGCAACATTGTGGAATTTCGCAATCTTCTGTCACTATGACAAATAATTTTTAATATTTGAAAAGTTCTAGTTCGGATTTTTAAAACATTATTATTTTTTCAATAGCGACATTATTCTTTCAATAATGGCATAATTACACTTAAAATGTGCTTTATTCTGACTTACCTGCCATTTTAAGTCGAATATTTTGTGATGGTGTTGCGTTTGATGAAAACGAAACACAATTTATTAAAATAGTAAACATTTAAAACAGAAAACAAAAGAAAACAGCGAAATAAAACAAAATAAAAGATGTCGGGAAAAAGTTGTTCGTAAGATATTAATCTGTGATTCTTTATATCTCTTAATCTCGCAGTTACCACAACTTACAACTAAACAGTGCACAAAATTTAGAAATGCGGAACTCAGAGCGAAAGAAAAACGAGTTTTCGTTTCATTCTCGTTCGTTGAGAAATATCGTCTGTTCCAAGTATTCGGAAATCGTTTACATTCCACAAAGAACAAAAAAAAAATTCGAAATAAATAAAGTATCAGAGCTTAAATTCCATAAAAAAAATTACAAAAAAAAGGATTGGTTTTTTAGCAGTACTGGTAAAGCAAATAAAAGTAATCGAAATGCTCAATATACATTCCAAATTTTCCAAAACTACCAAATTATGGTTAATTTAAGTATACTTACTCAGGTGTTTTAGCATGAAACGCATCTAAATATAACAATAAAGAAATGTTTAATATTGCATTCACTAAACTAATAGATAATGTATAAAATAAAATACATTGCAATTAAATATATAGAATAAAATTCATGTGACGCCTGCACAAACACAAAATCGAACATAGAACTGAAAGAATGACAGACAGACTTTCTCAACCAAAAAGCACTCACTAAATGAAGATAAGTACTCACTGTATACAAATTTCCATGAAGATATATTAAACCGTATGGACATGTATAGGGCACATACATACAGACAGACACCAAACTCGTAAGAGGCGGATTTGGCATCAGAAGGGTCCAAAACGGATAGAAAACTCGAAATGGGTCGAAAATATTCACTGTACAAACAAACACTCCATTCTTATTTATATAGATTTATGCTAATCAGTTCACTTTCTTGTATTTCAAACAAATAATTAATCAAAATTATTTCTAATATCAATTGCAAAACATGTATATAAGACAAATATATCTTTTTAGTATTTTTAGTTCAGAGATGAATTTTATACTTATATACAATTTGCTCATCACACATCATAGTCAATTGAAAATCAACTAGTAGAATCAAATAGTAGACCTTTATTGATATTTTCACAATCTGCTCCCACAGTGAGAAAATATAAAAAGTAAAACATGGACAGTTTAACATGGTAGAAAAAGGAACAATGTCTATTTGCTAGTTTTTGCTAATAACTCTGATTTATTTACCTCATATATTTTTAAAACAGCATACAAAAAATACACCTCCCAATGCTTTTATTACATCCTGATGTTTTTAGAGAATGCCATTGGCACTTTTTCTATTGTAATTTTCCATCACATTGAAATGATTTGCAAACCTAATAAAAACCAGCGAATTTGGACATAGGCACTATTTTTTAACAAAGTATAGACATACACAATTCTATTTCTTAATCACGTGTCAACTATGACTACATATTGGCTATCTCTATCTCTTTTTATGTCTCTCTATTTTCATTATTACATTCCAAAATAAATTTTAAAAAAAATCGAAATATCATCACCTGAAAATCAACGATCTGACTCAAAATAAAAGTAACGAACCCATTTTTACGGTAATTTTGTTTCAGTCCTGATCTAGCACGCACACAAACAAACAGTGCTTGAAGTGAAACAGCAAAAATATATTTATTTCCCCGTGGCCATTTCATTTGCACATCTGTGGCATAAATTCAGCTTGCACGGAATGAAGTGAAGCGAAGAGGATATACCTCCACTCCTCTATAAGCGGCGGGAATGTCTTCATCAGCCATCTTGCATCTCAACCCAACCCTAATATTATTCCCTCCGTTTTTATTACCTCAACTTTGTCTTGGTCTTTTCATTTAATATGGCCGTTATTTAGCAAGGTCCTCCGAACACGTCGGCGTTTCGGAAGATAGTGGCTTATGTCTGATACGAACTTTCGTCTAGAACGCAAAACCATGAACATGAAACCATTGTTGCCTGTACAATCTTCATCCATCTTGATGTTTCTGAAAGATATGGTCATCGTACTGAATATTTATTTATCAGCTCAGGGCACAAGCGCTTATAAAGATATTGGCATGTTTAATAAAACACGTCTGAGCATTTCAAGTTTTTGACATCTTATTAACCTCTTCAGACTTCAGCTTTGAATAAAGACTAGACTTTTTTATTAATCAGTTTATTTGTTTAATTACTAGCTGAATCCCTGTCGAGATAAAAAAAAATACAATAGGCACTTTAAATTAATTATTGCTATTCAAATCATATCATTATCTTTTTCGGAGTAATCTAAGTTCTAGGTACTGAAATGTGTTCTTATAGGGAAATGAAAAGTACCTGTGATATGCTTTATTGTTCATGAATGTTCACAACTCAAAATAGTAGACACTAAAAAATTTCATAATTCAAATATACAGCTCAGTCTCAGTAATAGTCTTATAAAAGTTTAGAAACACAGAATTTAATAACTCAATTAAACTCGCAGCTCAATTTATAATTCAAAATGGAATTTAAAAATTAAGTATTACTGGTTTTTCAAATATATAAAATGATATATTTCTTGTAAAAACTTAATAATATTATCGCATGCTCGTTTTCACTAAGTTTCTGTGTAAATATCGCTTGCGTTTTCTACTAATTTACACAAATATTATGGCTTGCATTAATTCTTTTCCTTACATCTATGCCATGATTTAAAATTTATTTATCATGCGCAACAATTTATTGTGAAAATATTTAAATATTCTCCTTAACTTTAACCATGATAGGGGGTAAAAAGTGATCCGTGTCATCGACAGTTTGCTTTTATCAAGTAAGAAATTCATCAAAAACATAAAAAAAAAAGTACCAATTTCGTGATTATTACTAATTAAAATTTTTCTGGTAATAGTTTGATGTATTGGTACCATAAAAATATTATATAAAAGCAACAAAAAATACTTAAACGAATGTATATTGGGAATGAAACATTCTATAATAAAAGGGGTATTCTTAGAGTAGGGGAAGGTGCACATTCGTTTCCTGTAACCAACCAGAGTGTATATCTCTCTTATGTGCCAGTAAAACTTTCATTGTCTGTGTATGTCGTTATTTGACAGAAAAAAATTGCTTGGAGAATTCAGACCCTTATCCTATAAGTAAACCAACCAATCTTAGAGCAAAAAACACTGCAGTAAAGACAAAAGTCTTTCATGCTTCCCGTAATTTCTGAGATGATACTACCTTTCATTCAAGGTATTATTTCGCTAATTGTCCGTAATTCTTTTTAAAAGTCTTCCCTTTACAGATACTTTGTTTATAAAATTTTGAAGACAGACGATGTGTGTATAGTTATTTTTGAATTTCAAGAATGTCCTCAATTGGGGCCTCATGGACTGCATAGGAATCTAGGTAAAAATAGATTTATGACCCTTTTTAAGTATATTTTAAACAAATATTATAGAATTTAAAAAGGCATGAATCTAGCAATTCCCTTTTCAATTTGTCTGAACAGCAGCTGTTCAATGTCCAGAAAACTTTACGTTTGATTGTTTAGTTTTAATTGTTTTATAATTTATGATTTCAGGCCAGACCTCCTCCTTGTGTCTTAAGAAATCAATCTTTTTGTAGAATATCTTATGCTTTTATTAATGTTTTATTTATTCACCATGCTACGAACCATTGCTTCAATTTTTGGGAAATTATCTCAAAAGTTTGTCACCCAAAATTCAAACCATTAACCAAGAAAAAATATTTCTCCATATCTAATTTGTCATCTCAATTTACTATTGTTATATCATTAATACATGGCACAGTTTGTCCATTTTCGGATCTTGTGCCATTGAACAATCAGTAAATAATTTAATTCATACACTTAATTGAATTACAAAAATCTAGGATATAGAGCACCAAATATTAAGTGCAAAATTTCATTAAATTTTTAGTTCATAACCTATTACAACAAATGAATGTGTCTGGTACTAGGATTATTTGCATCGTAAGTTAATTTTTGTAGTAGCTGCTAAGCTTCCCCCCCCCCGCCCCCGCTACAATACTCCCCCTCCAGAATTTAACAGTAGCCAAATTCCATAGATGACGTCACTAGTAGAATGATTTCCATTTGCGTGAGACTGTGAGAACTGTATTAAGATCCCAGTTGTAATCGTCCTGAGTTGCATTTAACAGCCGAGCGTCAGTGCTCTTATGAAGTGAAGGCTGAGCAGCAATGAATGGTGTGAAGCGGTGATAGTAAATGACAGTATCTGCTATAACAGAGCCTCCTGTATGTATTGGATTCACTATAATCGCACTGGCGATTCAACTATCCATCGCGGACCATCCATCAAAGTTGTAAATTTTTGCGTGTTCAAATCACGTCCGTCAGTCACCAATATAGCAAGCCGGAACGAAACAGTGCAACTTCGTCCATCAAAAAATACTTCAAGGTAGAGTTGGGTTACACTGTTATATACTATTGCATCGTAAGTTAATTTATGTAGTGGTGACTAAGCTCGCTATAACTGCATAGCTACACAAACATTTTGGTGAAATTCGAAGAAAAAAAAGTAGGTGTCGACTTCGTCATATCACCGTGGTTCGAAATTACGTGGTGTTTTCCTTTGATATTCCCTTCCGTTTCATTATGTTTCTCCAATGCGACTACTTACCATACCATCGAAAATTATAGGCACAGCTACACTTGTAATTTATTATTAGTCGAGGTTTTGTTTCTTCAGAGGTAGCGTCGAAAAAATTGTCCAGGAAGCGTTGAGCCAAAAAAGTCTGGGAAACCATGAGCCAAAAAAGTCTGGGAAACCATGATCCAAAAGAATGGAAGACTAGACCAGGAAGACTATACCACTTTGATTCTTAACGATCTCGAAGTCTCTCCTTCCCCAACAGCTAGCGCTATATCAAACGGGTAGCTGATAGAACAGAAACCGAAACCCATAACTTTGAGGTCCATTGAAATTGTCAAAGGATCACTCATTAGAACGTATTGGAGTATATGATGGCTGAATATTTCCTTCCAAACTGGCTGCGGAGTTCGGGCAGCTAGCGATGAAATAATAACACTAAAAAAATAATAAATTTCCTCTCTATTTAATTTACGACCTGATCTTGTGTGGTGGATCTTTTTTTCATTCATTATTATGTCCTTTTTCTCGGCATATATTAAGAGTTTTGAGGGCTTATGTATTTTTAATTATAAAATCACAAAATCAGAGTGAGTTATGATGCTACTGAAAAAGAGACGAAGTAGCCCCTGCACAAGGGTGTGCGCCCGGCATTCCGTCTATTTTGCGCTTTTATGGGTGCCATTTTCAATTCAAAATCCATATTAATTGTTTCCTTAATGCTCAGGCTATAAATATGAATCGGAGGCGTTTGTATTTAATTACATAGTTATGAAAATGCATTTTCCTCCGACCCAATTGTGGACGGTTATTTAACAATTCTTGAATGTAGGAGCTCATTTAGAAGTGCAAAATATTTTTTTATACTCAGAAACAGACTCTTTGAGTGCAAAAAAATACTAATTGTGAAACTTGGTGATATGCTATGTGTGATTTATAAGAAAATATTACGTAAAATCACAGTATGGAGAATTTTTTTGCAGAGCTATTTATTCATAAAGAAGTTTTAGTGTAAAAAGGCTTGAAAGGCTCGGATTTTTGGTGAGCAAAATTCACATATTCAGAGGTGATCACATATTGAATCCTAATGTTTTGGGTGATATTCCTTTTCAGATTAACTGTGCCTGATGGATGTTCCTTCACAAAATAGCCACCAGTAAGATACGTGCAGTGTCAAAAAGGTCAATGGTCTAGCTAAAAAAATTGTTTTACTCGCTTTAAAAATTTCAAAATATATAAATATTTTAATTATTATTATTTTTCTTTTAAATTTTAATGTGTGAATAAATATGGTACCAGGAAAACTTGAAACAAAGCATCCAAATAATAGATAATGACTAAACAAATGAAAAAAAACCAATTTTATAGTTTCTATCAGGAAACTTGAAACCAAAACATACAAATAATAGATAATGACTAAACGAATGAAAAAATCAATTTTATTATTTCTATCATGCGTATTACTTGTTTATTTAATTTATTAATTATTTAATTCATTCATTTATTTATTTTATTAATTAATGAATTTACTTATTTATTTTATAAATTAATTAAATTATTTATTTATTTCAGTAATTATTTAATTTACTTATTTATTTTATTATTTATTTCATTTATTTATTTAATTTTTTTATTAATTAATTAATTTACTTATTTATTTTATTATTTATTTCATTTATTTATTTAATTTTTTTATTAATTAATTAATTTACTTATTTATTTTTTTAATAAATTTACTTATTTATTAAGAATTATATACCACCAATCAAAATTGTTTGCTTAAATATACTAGTTGTATTTATATTTAGCATAATTAATGAAGCAATTTGATTGGCAATTATTTCGTGCTTAATACTCGGTTCAAGAATTATTAATATGACAATAAATAAACATAATTTAAAAACGCATCAATATGTGTAAGTTTAAATTCTCTTAATTTTACTCGGAAGTCTTTAGATAAGATGTGTCTAGCTAACGTTACACTCATTGTGTCGTTGTGGCAAAGGAATATATTTTTATCTTTATTTTTATTAAATTGTAACTTCACATCAAGTTCCGTGACCTAGTATGTCTCAATTTTTGTGATAAATAGGTATGGTAGCATCTCTTTAATCAGTACTTTAAAGTTTTTAATAGTGTTTCTTTGTTTAATACACAACTGATTTCTGAACCCTTAATTACCTAATTTCATCTCTTATACTTATTTTATTCTATCTGTCTCTGAACGTATTGCGATTGATTGTCTATTGAGATTGTAGCTTAGAATCATCTGGTTGTATACGTTTCCAAAACAGTCAAAAATGAAAACAAATATGGAAAAGGTTTAAATAAACAAATCCTTTTAGTGTGTTTTCTAAGTGTGGTTTTTTAGTGTGTTCCTTTTAGTGTGTCTTTAATTGCCTAATAAATATATCAAATCCATGTGTATTAATAAATGGCGCTGGTAAAATGATGAATAAAATATACTCGCAAAATGCATGAAGGATATGGGATTCTACTTAATGGACTACTTCAGTGTTTTTTAATCCTTTTTACTTGAAATAGTTTCTAAATGGTGGAATTTCTAATTTTCTCAAATAATATACACTTTAAGACCGAAAAAAGTTTCACCTAGAAGGAATTTACACTATGCAATGAAATTTACAAGGTTGGTAAAGTGCTTATGAATGAGTAAATGATTAAAATCTGAAATATACAAACTTTATTGACAAAAAATTAAAAAAAGTGGTATCATGCAGTATAGAGCATGACCGTCAACATTATTAATGTAGCTTGCCAAGCACCTAGATAGTGAGTCATACAGGCTCTTTATGAAGTCCTGCGACAGTTCATCCCATGCTGCTTGAACCCTGTCGCGTAGTTCCAGCAAATTACGCTGTACGGGTGGAGTGGTGACATCTCGTCCAATGGCATCCAACACATTCTCGATCGGGGACAGGTTCGGTGAGTGTGCCGCCCATCGTAAGATATCGATGTGTCGTAGACAACTCTAGAGACGGCAGCAATATGGGGTCGAGCATTGTCTTTTTGAAAAAGCGGGTGAACATGGAAGTTCAGGAATGGGAGCGTAACTGGCTGAAAAATTCATTGTACCTAACGATGTCCTATAAAAGAACCCGTATCGAATACCAAAGGTGATTTGGCATCATACGCAATAGCATCCTACACCATGACACCAGGTCTTCTGGACATGTAACGCTGCACAACAAACCGTGAATCTTGGCGATGACCACGTTGCCTTCAGATACGGATTATACTGTCCTCTCCACCCAGACAGAAGCGGGATTCGTCAGTGAAGACCACTCGATGCCATTAAACGTCTGGCACGACACCGTTCTAGTCTTTGTCGGCGATCTAATGCTGTCAAAGGCAGTCGTCGTAGCGACCTACGTGAGTTTAGTCCCATGGCGTGAAGTCCATCGTCGAGCCCCATTGACAAATAATGCGATCACTTATTGTATGATCGAGAGACATTCCTTCTGCCCGTTGGATGTCTGCAACAGTGGCTGTTGGATCAGTACGTGCGTGTCTTACAACACGTCGATCCTCTCTCGGTCCGGTGTCCCTAGGACTTTCTGAGCTTGGTTGACGCTGGCATAAGCCTTGTTGTATAAATTGCTGCCAACAGCGTGCAACAGTAACATCACTACAACCAATATGTTGCGCAATCCGTCGATTAGACTGTGGAGAGTACGAATTGAAATTTTTTGTTCTTGTCAGAAGCAGACGATTCGCGTAATATCGCTCTCTTTCTCTCTCGGCGCAAGTTTGTAATGCGCATGCGCGAAGCATTGCGAACGGAGCGCGTATCAATATTCTTACTTCTTAACTTTTCACTTTCGGTTGTTGTTCGTCTTGTGTCTCTCTTCGTCTTGTGGAATAAATTATTGTGTTCTAATTCATGTTGTATTAATTGCACACTAACGAACACCACAAGACCATCCACCTTCTTGGAGGCCAATGACTCGAGCTCTGTCAAACTCCCTCAGTTGCTTAAATAGCTTGCGAACTTTTTTTCGAGGCATAACTCATTGAGAAACAATGTAACTAACACAGCAGCATGAGTCGAAATCAATTTGCTGCGCTACTGTATGTTCTTTTATGCCCCGGTATGCAGCGTGTTTGAGAGCTGCCCTGAGAGTGGCGCATGCTCAAACGATACCAAAAATTTTATCATTTGCATCTCCAACGCAGATGTACCAGTCCTCCAAATTTATTTATTCCGGTCAACTCCTTCCAAGTGCAACTTTTTTTTGTCTTAGTGCATTTGCAATCAATATTTGAAGTAGTCTTTAAATTAAGTACGAAAAAGTTATACTAGTATTATGGTAAAACGTCTCTTTTTTTGCCTTTCGTTGTTTATTGAATTTAAAACGAAAACTATTTTTCTAATATAATGGAAAATTGATGCATTTCTTTCCTAAAATTTATGATAGTTAATACTAATAAGATTCCCTCATTTGCTTTCTCCAGTTCGAGTACACC
This sequence comes from Metellina segmentata, assembly GCA_947359465.1. Classification (NCBI taxonomy): domain Eukaryota; kingdom Metazoa; phylum Arthropoda; class Arachnida; order Araneae; family Tetragnathidae; genus Metellina; species Metellina segmentata. The sequence goes on from OX375875.1 coordinate 36,667,555, forward strand.
CAAAACAATCTTTTTTGTTCATTCCATGAATTATGCTCCCAATGTGCCTGAGTTTCAGATAATTTGACAAACAATTTATTAAATAAAAAGAATTAATTTAAGAAATGCAATACAAAAAGTGAAAAAAGAAACAAATGAATAAAAAACATGATTTTAAGATACTGATTTTGTATATTTCGGTAACCGCAAAAAAACTTTTCAAGCATCTCGATCAACTATTTAAAAATGTATTACAAAACACCAGGTTAAACCAATTATTTCGGAAGTATTTTCTTAATTAAAATGGTGCATTCCTTCTTTTTACCTTTCACATATTTCCTCTAAGAATTAATCTGCTAGTTGATTATGCCTTTGTTCGTTATGAATGTAATACGCGTTAGCACAGCAGAAAAATATTTTAAAAATCCGATTTCAAAATTTCTCATCCCGCATTTGATTTCTTTTAGATCCGGTGAGTACGTTTGTGTACTTTCTGTCTGCAGATTTCATTCGTGAGCGATACCACTCGCTATTTGACGTTGGCATAGAACTAAAACAAATTATATCTTTTTTTGAGAGCCACGTTAGACGTAGGCAGTTGAATTTACGTCGCACAGGAGAAATAAAACGGGCTATTGGAGAGAGTACGTGATGAATCCCAAATGGCCGAATGCCAATCCGACGACAAAATCTCGTAACTTTAAACAGTCAGATGACGAGAGAGAGGTTAACACCTCAGCTGGCACCCCACTTTTCAAACCTCCACACCACACCAACGTAAGGACGATTGAGGCCACAGAGGATTTAACGTGTGTTCATGTACACAGCGATCTTCGGTTGGATGTAGTTTCGAAACCCTCCTGTTGGCTAGTATGCCAATCCACCAACTAGGAGCCACATAAGAAAAATTATGAGACACGTATTCTGATGAGTTAAATGTATATAGCACTACTGCTTTGGGATAGTTCGTACTTCCCATACGAGCACCGAGTTCTCATGATTGGGACAGGGTTTTTGGTGCCAAATGAACGGTTCGTGAACCGCACGTGGCTATCCGCTTCATGTCGGTTTTTCGACGAACATAAAGGCGTTCGCGGTTCAGATTGGGACGACGTCGTGAGTAGTTCGTTGTATTCCTTTCTGCTCGCGAACTTCCAGGCTCCATCCTCATCACGGGTGGATGACAAATGACTGCCTGCTGGTTCGCGGTTGGTTCGTTCCTTCCCCATGCATCGCTGGAAGTTCGTTGTGAAAACAATTTCAACGGTTAACGAGCGGCTCGCAAATGTATACACACCTTTAGACTAAGGCTGGTACAGCAGTTGTACCATGATCGTGCCAATAAAGAATTTAGACAATAGCCGATACATCAGTTGGACCGAGAAAGTTATAAGAATCGCGCCAACAGCGAATTTAGACTTATGGCCGTTACAGCAGTTGTACAGCCGTAAAAAAAACTCACACGATCGCAATTGCACAATTTACAACGCAGAACAAAACGGAAAAGGAGTAATCAATGTGGATGAATGTTTTCTACAAATATCAATATTTAAAATTTGTCTAAGGGGCCGTCTTCATATTAAATTGGGTGCTTGATCCGATAATTTCAACACGAACCCCTATCTTTTATCACAGATTTGGATTCTACACACAATTTCAGGAGGAAATAAAAAATAGTTTATCAATTTTATTGGATTTTTCACCGATTTGTAAGTGTTTGAAAATTAGATCTCCTAATGTTAAAATGGTGTTTCACGTTTTTTTTTTATACTTGCTACAAACATTAATTTTTCCCTCATAGAAATTGTTTTTTCATCCTTGGTTACACAAAAACCCAAAAACAATCTATAACCATTTTTACTGTCAAACTAAATTTACTATTTTTTATCAATTAGAACAGGCCTCGAAATATATTTTTTAATACAGGTGCACCTTGTGCACCTAAGTTTTAAATTTAGGTGCACAGGTTATATTTTAGGTGCCCCTTTAAAAATAAGAGCATTAATATAAGAGCATTAATGTAATATACAAGGGGGCTCTACACCCTGTAGAAATTTCGCTTTTTCAATTGACACTTAATAAACTCTAAACTAATAGCCGCATCGGAAAAAAACTTCAAAATTGTCCAGGGAACACAATGAAGAAAAAAACATCTTAATTTCGTAATTTTCTGATCAGTACTTTATCAGGAAACTGTCGATGAATCGAACTAAACAACACAGTTTTCCATCCTGTAACGGCGGCGGCGGCGGCAACTTTTTTTAATATAGAGAGAAACTACTCTATTAGTTGGGTATGTTTTAATTTGTTAGTAGTAGATAGTAAATAAAAATATTTAAACAGCTAAATTCTCCCTTCTTCTGCGCACGGCTGTCACTTCAACAGAGCTAGCTAGAAAATGTTTCGATCATAGGAAAGTTCTGGTAGTAGAAACAGAAATAAATAAACCCGTTATGACCCAGCGATTTTGTTTTCGCGTATTGTGTATTTAGGAATTTCAATTACGTTCCTTTAGATCGAGAGGTAGATACTAATATTTTGTTCAAACATCAAAATAACATAATTAATAAATAAATAAATAACATAATTAACAAATTCATTTTAACGTTAGGTGCACTGCGTGCACCTAGCGGGAGAAATTAGGTGCACAATTTTATTTTCATGTGCACGGTGCATTTGTGCACCCGGGTATTTCGAGCCCTGAATTAGAAATTAATATTCATAAAAATTATGAGTAGAAACATGGGCAAATTTTGACACCATATGATTCAACTGTTACTGAAACATTGGAATTCCAAATTCTAGCTCATTACATGTATAATTAGTAGTGCAGTGAGACTGTTTGCAAAATTCGATGATTATTATCGTTATTGGGGATTGTTTACAAAGTGAAAACAGAAATTTCTGCCGACACATCCTGCGATACAATCAGAATGGATTCTGACTTCACCATCTTAATAGTTTACTTACCAAGGCGCCTGAACAGGTCATTGACAGCGACGGATACTACACGTCTTTATTAATATTTGTAATGTGATTGAACTCCGAACATTTATACGCTCCCTCAATGGTTTTTATGGATTTTCTCTGTCAATTTTACGTCGTTTTACATAATTGTTTCATCAAATTCGGCTGAAATTTTGTGTAGAATCCCAATCTGTGGTAAAAGATTTGGTTTGTATTGAATTTATCGAAGCAAGCACTGAATTTAATATGAAGACGGCCTCTTAGACAAATTTTAAATATTGATATATGTAGAAAACAGTAATCCCTATCGATTGCTACCTTCCATTTTTTTCTGTGATGTAAACTGTGCAATTGCGATCGAGTGAGTCGGGTTATTTTGAGGCTGTACCTTGAAAGTTATAAGAATCGTGCCAAGAAGGAATCGCGCTTTTGATCTACAGCCGTAGAATCTACAGCCGTAAAATCTACAGCCGTAGTTCAAATGATTGTTAAGATTCTCGGCTTTCAGTGGTTTGTTTACACTGAAAAATCACTCTCATAGTGACAGTAAAACTTGCTAAGAGAGAATTTTCTCTAAAGTTAAATGTAGAGGATGATAGTACTTTTGTTACCTTTTCATAACTTGTGGTGCAGTTGGCATGTTTATCGAATGCAATTTTCAGCATGTCACTTCAATTGAAAATTAACGCCAAATGTTTCGTCGTCCAAAAAGTTCTTCGTAGTGTCCACACAACGATGGACATACCACATTTTCCTTCCAGGATTCACTGAATTCCGGACATGCTATCACGTCAATTTATTGCCGATTGCGTGATACCGTGAGAGCTGCGTTAAGACTACGATTTTACGTCCATATCCACGTGTCATGAAATGGCTGATTTCAACCGTAGACTATCCTGTGCTGCTTTTACCAGCCTAGTGAGGAGCCTTGTGAGGAGAAGACTGAGTAGCAACGAAGAAGGAAGCTGTGATATGAGTGGAAGCGGTGTATGTTATCACAAGATTTAGAGTTTTTAGAAGTGATACCATCGCAATGACAATTCAACGTGGGTCGTCAATTAAAGTACGTACCAATTATTGCGAGCGCCATCTGATATTTGTCAGAAGAGCCATCAAACTTGTTTTAAATGTGCGCGTGTTCATAATCACATCCGCCAGTCACCAATATAGCTCTGAATAACTGCTCAAACAGAGACTGTAAAATTGCTAATTTAAGACATGGCATAGCAGAGCATAGAGGGAACATAATATTCCAGTGGATCCAAGCACACGTGGGATACAGGGGAAATGAAAGACCAGATGCAATAGCCAAAGAAGCCACTCTTGTTACTTGTTAATCCCTTGCTATTTGTTAATCCTGAGTAATATTCTGTGAGCTCATCAAGCACAGAACGGCATTGGTTGACGTGTCCACACGGGTAGCTTCAAACCACCATAAAAAATAAGATAATGTAAAACGGAACATTCGATTCCAAGTGAAACGCTGCTTCAAAGCAATCGAATAAGGTCACGTTCAATCTTCATCTCCTCCCATCGCAATCTGCAACAATGCGGCACAATCCACCCTGAATGGCAGTCTTCAGAGAAGACAAAGATATTTGACCCCCACCAGAGCTTCCCGTTCCACCACCACCAAGCTCTAGTGACATTTCCGAGAGCTTTCCACTCCAGCGACGCGAAAGGGCGCAAAAACGCCCCTCCCACTCGACAGCCGCCCCAGAAGGAGAGGCAGTCCTCCAATTATATACAAATAATCTCAACATTCGCATTAATCGCAGGAGATAAACCTTCTCGCATCTCCGCTTTCTCCTTTGTCTTTGTCTCCGCACTCCGCATATTTTACAGACTTTTCCCTTTTCACATCTGAATGCTGGGATTAGTATTCAATCCTCGGTAAATCAGAGAAAACGGATTAATATCGAATTTCTGAGCGAACGGGAAGGGAGAGGAGAAAAATATTTTTAAGTGCGAGCGGCCCCAAATGGTTCTTAATCCGAACGATTTACGAGCCGTACTTATTGAAATGGCCCTCTTGCTAGATGAATTTCCACCTACCACCCCTCCAGTGGAGGTATAACATTATGCAAATTTTTCCTTTCCCCCACCACCATCTTTAGCAGTTAATGCCCATAAATGACATTCACAATGCCTTTTCGCTTTATAGTTTCGGCCCAGTCCCCCGGGCTTTCGGACGTTTTATTATTAATGTTATTGCAATTAGATGGAAATGTTCTTTATTAAAGAAGAGGCACACTGCGAGTGATTTATTTAGGCGCCCCACTATTCCTAGCAACTGGTGCCGTAGTGAATGGACAGCTCCCGAAGATGAACTGATTGGGAAGCAATGATTTAAGTCAGACACTGGGTTATGAGAAAGTCCCTTTTATGTCCCTCTAGCCCATGCTGGGGGAAGGGGGCGACTTCCCAGAACGAACTCATATAGGAGGCTGACAGAGCAAGAATGGCCGAACACGCATTCCCGAAAATATTATTACTATATTTTATTTCGACCTTTTACTTTTTTTAAGGGGACCAGTGCACAAAAATCTTTCGAAATTTACGATTATTTTTTTATAAATGTAGTTAAATGTTTGTATAAATCTGTTTAAAATTATATATTATTTATAAAGATACATTAGGTTGAAGTATTTTAAATAATTTTTTGAAAAATTCATGTACGCTTCGAAGTAAGGTAAATTTTTTGTTAAACTTCAATGTTTCAAACTGTGTATTTTTGCCACAAAAGGAACATTTTTTCAAAGTCTATTCAAGCAAATGCAAAAAAAAAATGTGTTTACACGTGTAACATACCTCATAACATATTTTAACATGGACATTTTTTTATCTGCTCAGGAAAATTCATTGTAATTGTTGAAAAAGATAAAAATTGGTCAGTTTTCAAAAAAAAAAAGAGGTAAAGAAAAAAATTTTAAAGCTTCGAATTTTAAGTTTTTTAAAAATCCCTGTATTAAAGTGTTTAAAGGTGTCTTCATAACCTGTATAAAAAAATTCAAATCAATGCACATAACAGATTCTGAGCAAATGTTCCTTAAAATTTGACCATATTATCATTACGGAGATAGGACTTTACTGGTCCCCTTAAATGCGCTGGTTCAAGTCTTCTGAATTTACAAAATAACTTATTATTGATCCCTGATAAATACATTTTCAGAATCTCAAATCACATTGTAGATAAATAAAAATATATAAAAAATGGGAGCAAGACAATAGCGTTTTTCTCCATTGAGTTTGTTGGTGGGTTAGGGCACTCTTGATTTGATAGCCTCGTATATAATAAGCGTAATATAAGCAGCCTACTATGTAATCCGGTCCCAATGGATCTCCCCAGACGGATCTTCGCGGCCAACTTCAGAATTGTAAACGGACATGTCTACATCCAAGGACATCTCCACCGTATTGGTGTGAAAGACATTCCTGACTGCCCTCTGTGTTCCACTGGAGAGACTATGAATTTCAACCACTTGGCAGTTCGTGCTACTTTGTCCAACTCAAATTTTAATGTTCTACTTCTTGACAACTATATTTCAAAGACTAGTTTATATTGGGCTGCACGAAGGGAAATGGTCAATACGACCCATTCCTCAACGTAGTTTTTAAAAAAAGTCTGTTCTTGTATGGAATTCTACAAAGCATGCAGCTATCGTCTTGTCATCTGATCGTGGTTCAGAATTATGTGGTGTTGTTCTTGGATCTTTCACTTCGGGGGTTGATCCCGGATCGTCACCGATGGCCTGTTTTGTTTGCTCCAGTGCGACGTTAATTTAAAAAATACCTAAGTACTTACAAAGTATGTATTTAGGTTGACCTGAAGCAACATAACTAACTATCAGCGACGATCCGGGATCAATGCAGAATGGAAGACAATACCTCGCAATTTTGATCCACCAAGTCCAGGGAATGGAAGACACCACCACCAGATGACGAGGTCAACACTTGAGCTTACATTCCACTCTCCAGCTTTCTCTACCATGCCAACGTGAGGACATTTGAGGCCACGACACCACTCCAAACATACACGACAGTTGGACCTAGTTTTGAACTCGCAACCCCCACGTCCTTTTACAATTCATATGGTAGGTAGGTATTTTATAAACGTCGTACTAGAGCAACACAACGGGCTATTGGTGACGATCTGGGATCAATCCCCAAGGTAAAGATCCCATGTAAACATCTTGTAGTTTTGAATCACGGTCAGATGACGAAGTCACATCTGGCACCTCACTCCACAAACTTCCACACCACTTACAAATCAACAGAAATCTCCGAAACACATTTTTATTTAAAACACTATGTTTGTTATTCACTTCTAGAAGAGTTCTCAGACATAGTTATAATTAATTCCTGATGTCTGCTTACAGTTTGGAACATACTTTTTTTCTGTTTTCTTACTTCAGCCTGGACTGGAAATATCACTCACCAAGTACTCGTAGCACAATAAGGTATCTTCTTCTCATAAAACTGATGAAACATACTGAATGAAAGGAAATTTTTTAAAGTTTATTTTAAAAGAACTGGCCAACAAATTTATCGGCGGATTCAAACATTTTAAAGAACACCTTCGAATAGCAACGTACCAACTTTTTCACCTTACAAATATTGACCACGACCACAAATGCTTAACTTTTTATGATCTAGCTGGATGATAGCCCCATTAATACTATCGAGTTGCTTTAAGAATAATTAAGACTGAAGAAATAAAAGATAGAACACTGGAGGAAGGGAAGTTTAAAATTAGTCCAAATTGGTATAGAAGTTAACTAGATTTAAAAAAAAATCTAAATAAATTTACTTGTATTTCCTCTGATACATGTGTTTCCTTTGATACATGTGTTTCCTCTGATACACGTGTTTCCTCTGATACATGTCCTCTGATACATACATACATTATGTTAATATTTTGTATTGTTTTCCGTTTTCGATGTTTTCCGTATTACTTAGAGTCGATAAAGTGACCAATAGAAGTAACTTTTCTTCTTACCATAAAATTAATAAAACTTAAAACAATTTGCATGAAAGGAAAAATTTTAAAAGGACTAGATGACAAATTTATCAGCAGATTCAAAATTTTTAAGGAACACATTTGAATTGACCTGGTCACCGTTCCAAATACTGACCAAGGCCACAAATGCTTAACTTTTTGTGATCTAGCTGTATTAACGACATAGAGTTGCTATAATAGCAATTAAGATTGAAGAAATAAAAGAACTGAAGGGAAAGGAGCTTTAAATTATTTTAAATTGGTATAGAAGTAAACTAGACAAGAAAAATAAAATTTAAATAAATTTATTTTGTAGTTCCTCTGATTTATATTATGTTACTGTTTTTTACTTATTTCCATACTAATTAAAGTGGATAAAGACTAAAAGTGGGCAAGCTTACACACTCGCTAAGCGACGGCAAACCCTCTCAAATGTATATAAAAGCGGGTGACGGTATTTTGAAAACTTTAAAATACATATTTAAAAGTTAATGCCACCCTTGTTGAGAAAGCCTCTCGAACAAAGACATATGTATTACGTACAACTAAATCAAGCACATTTATACACTCAAATCCTAATGCATTTTTAGAATGTTAAAACTTAAAAATATTATCACAATAGTTTTATTGCAGTAGTAATAGCATACTTAGACAGACACACGTGAACAAAATTTTGTTATTACAACTTTACCAAGCCACATTTAAATTATTGAATCTCTGCTAACAACGATCTAAAAACTAAAGGTATTTTGAAAGCTTTTAAATACATATTTAAAAGTTAATGCCACCCTTGTTGAGAAAGCCTCTCGAACAAAGACATATGTATTACGAACAACTAAATCAAGCACATTTATACACTCAAATCCTAATGCATTTTTAGAATGTTAAAACTTAAAAATATTATCACAATAGTTTTATTGCAGTAGTAATAGCATACTTAGACAAACACACGTGAACAAAATTTTGTTATTACAACTTTACCAAGCCACATTTAAATTATTGAATCTCTGCTAACAACGATCTAAAAACTAAAGGTATTTTGAAAGCTTTTAAATATATAGTTAAAAGTTAATGGCCACTCTTGTTGATATAGGATCTCGTACAAAGACATATGTATCGTGTACTACTAAATCAAGCAGTTTTATACTTTCGTTTCTATACTTTTATACTAGCTACTTTACAGCTTTCATACTTTTATACTTCCTTTTTACTACTTACAGTCAAATGCTAATACACTTAGAATAACAAAGCTTAAAAATATTATCAAAACAGATTTTATTGCAGAAGTAATAGCATACTTAGGCGAACACACGTGAACAAACATTTTGTAATTACCACTTTTCCAAGTCACACTCAAATTCCTACTAAATCTCTGCAAACAACGATCTAAAAGCTAATACGATCTTCGTGTTTTAAAAGCTATTCCTTCTCTTTCAGATCCAAAAAAAATTGTTTTCAACCAATACACAAAATGCTAAAATAAAAAGCGAAAACTTCTTTATTCTTGCTCGTAAAAAGCATCAAAATAGAAATGTCTTAATTCTAATATTCCCCTGCGAAAAAAATAATAATCCATACACGACCCAGCATGGTTAGAATTTTATTTTGAGCTCTTATTCGCAGAACAAATCAACACAAACCTCAGCCTCCAACAACAATGCTCGCCATACACGACGTTCCGAATGTACTGCATTATGCATCAGATTCCTTTGAATCACGTTTGAATGCAGGCGCATTGAAAAATGCGGATTAAAAAACGCAAAAAACCCAATGTTCCATTTATGGAGCGGGTAAATATATACACACAGAACCATAGCAGAAATTGAAATATCAAGCAAGAAAAGGGTGGCAGGCTATAAAGTAATTTATCATCTCAATGACAGCTGAATCTCTCCAAATAATCACGTACAGAACTTAAAACTTTAATTCGAAGATGCGGGGTTGTTGTTAGTTGGAAATGAGATGCGAGATTTTTTTAAGCAATTCGACAAAGGGATAATCAATAATATTCAGGGTTTTAAAACGCAGGATGGATTGTGTTTGTTGGTGCATGTAGAAAAGGGATTTAAGTTCCATCAGTGAGGAATGGTCTGGCTATTGTGTCGGTAGTGGATTTTAATTGCTGAGTTAATGGTGTGTCCAATACTCATTTCTCGGAAATAAAACCTTTTATTTGTCTCAATTGAGTAAAAAAAAATGAAGATACTTTTCGATATTAACTCCAATTGAGGGAAATTTCTATTTGAGTTAATGTAATAATTCATTCCTGTAGAAAAATATACAATAAATTCCCGATTATCCGTGGGCGGGTTATCCTTTTTGCGGCTTATCCGCGGTCACTTTGTGACAAAATGTTGTTGAAAAAACTTGAATCTCAAATAAAAAAGAGGTCTTTTAACACAGAAGACAAAAACAATGAACGGCTTGTTTTTCGTGAATAAGTAAATAAACAAACTTTTAGGTTCAGAGAAATCTACTGTTTATTAATTTATAATTGCATGTATCGGCACACTACTTTCAATAAAAATTGTTAAAAATCATTTTCATTTTGATTTGCGCCACTTTGTGGATAATCCACGGTTGCTGCACCACTCAATTCCGCGGATAATCGAGAGTTTACTGCATTAAGCTCGGGATGAAATGAACCTAATCTACTTTTACACAAATCAAATCCCTGTGACTCATTGATTTATCCCTAAAGCATCCGTCATAATTTAAAACTTTAGAAAGGATCAAGTGTTTCCCTAATGGCAACATTTCAGATTGGGACTCAAGTATCATAAAAAAAAGGTCACTAAGAGTGCCATGACAAATTTAAGAAAATTGAAATTGTTCTATTAATTAATAAAATACGTTGCTTTTCTTATGTGACTCACGTTACATACTATTGCGACTCTTGTGACGTCTCTACATTTGTGGATTCTGATGACTGAATGCTTATTGATAAAGTTATTGAAAATTTAATCTGTGATAAAATCAACTTTTAATACATATTTAAGAATAATTGCTTATTAATGAAAGAAATTGCAATTAAAAAATAATTCCCTATAAACATATTTATATGCATTAAAAATGTGAATTCAGTTATTTTGATTAAAAATTGTTTTAATATTAAATAAAAAATCGCTAGATCTATGAAAACCCTGTTCAATATGCAGTTACGATACATTTAATAACAAACAACATACTAAGGCCACTTCAAAGCATAAATGATAATGAATAATAATCTATTAAAACTTTTCCAGTTGGGGCCATAGCAATGATTTCAATTTCATTACGGCAAATTTGGTTAACTCAATACTATTGTAAAATTAGATTATCTTATTCAAAACTTCATTAGGATACCGATCACTACATATTTTACTTAAACTCAGTGTTTAGCTTTGATTTTATAACGCTTAGGTGTGATACAGAAGATGTCAATTTACAAGAGATACCCTTTTGGTAGCATTAAATATTTTTTTCCAATTATTGTGAGTACTATGGACCAACTATGCTGTAATTGAATATCTGAATTTCTCTGCTATTGCTTCCTTTTGAATTTAAAAAACGTTTGTCTTCTACTTTTTTGGCAACTTCTACGAACTCGTTATTAACATTATTTGCTAAACACTTCCTTCATAGAGACGACTTACGGCCAAGGAGCTATTAGTCTAACATCACTTCATCAACAAAATGCTATAATTTTGTCTACTGTACCTCTTATCAAAGCTGATGATTTCGAATGATTACTAATTAAATTAAAACTCACATTACAAATGCTGCTAAAACACTTCCTCACCACAAATTCTTTACGAAGTGGTGTGCTAGAAAAACTTCGTTTTCCTCGGGTCATAACTCTGACAAAATTGTTCGCATTTCTGTACTGTTGAGGTGTTTGTTTCGTTAAAATTTCTTTGTTCCAAAAAACGTAATACTTAAAAATTTTTTTACTTCTTTTGATTTTAAATCCTTTTGTACACCTACTGGCATTTTCCATTCTGCATCGGTATTATTTTATTTTAAAACGGTGCTTTTCAATATTATCGTCATACTTTCCTCCTTGCTTTAATTTTTATTTACCTTTCCTCAGCTGTTGTAGGTGCCATAGAATAATTTTTATATTGTATAAAAAAAATATGTTTTAATAAAAATAAATCTATCACAAAATAACTTCCATTTTAAATTTTATTGAAAAATGAAAGTCAAAGTATAAAATTGAATATAATGGCAGTTGTGTGACCCACGTTACAAAATTAACTAACGTACAAACAAGCAGCTGCAACTGTGTTAGTTTTTAGTTCCACCAATCAAGAGATGTTTCACAAAAATCGCAGGTGTTTTCTTCTAAAGCAGCAAAAAAGCCCGTTGTTTTCGGAACAATCCCGATTCCCTCCCAAAGCCACTGTTCCCCGCAACAAGCGAGCACAAACCGAACAGTATCTTCCCTCCAGAAAATTAGTCGTTTCATTAGATGAACGGTAATTCTTAATTAATGGTGTGAAGTTGTAATGCAATGGGCGAGTGAAAAACAAAGAAAAGAAAGAAGGCTGCGGGTGATTAAGAATCATTTCGAGAGCGAACTCATTCCTTTATTATACACGGAAGCCAGAGCAAAATTCTACGACTGCTATCTGGAAATGTCTTAATTTCTCCCACTGGGGTTAATCGTGGAGAAAATGCAAGGAATTTAATGAAATGTGTAATGTCTAACAATTGTTTTAAGTTTAACTCCCTCTTTCTAAGGAACGGTTTTTTTCGTCGATTCGTACTACAAATAATTAAATTTAGCTTACGTATAAGTTGTTGCTCATTTCCTCGTTTGGCCAAAGCAAGCCGACGGAATATTAAGAGATGGGAATTTATTTTTATGTCTTTTTAAATGACGACCATTTGTATGGGCTTTGAAATGAGTAAATGCGTTAAGTTTTGCCCCTTACATTCTTTAGGTTATATGAGTGCGCGCAGAAAGAAGTCTTATTTTTGATAATTACTTAAGTATTCATTTTGTAAAAAGTTGTCTTCTCTTTTTATGGACTTTGGAGTTTCGCCACTTAAAAGAGAAATATTGCACTGTTTTAATGAAAAGTATTTAGGGTTCGAGTAATTAATTTTGGAAGGAATGGGTATCGAAAGGGAAGACGGAACTGGAAATGATTTCTGCAGCGCGTTTTTCTAGTTTAAAGCACAGAGTATCTGCGCGTTAAAATGCTGCGTTGCACATAAATGTTGCATAATTCAAAGTGACAAAACATTCATTTGCATTGTTTTCATCGCAGATGATAAAACAAACGAATGAGAATTAAGTAAGACAAGTTAAATGGAGCGGAATATAAAGTAAAGAAGTTCAAACTGCAAAGATTAAGAACTCGGAGTGTTTACCATGATTAACGGCGAGAAAAAAAAATTACGAATTACGAAACTTGAAACACTTATTTTACTTTAACAAGCTAATTTCTTTAGCTGTACAATCCAACTATGATATTTCTATTATTAGATGCCATCGGGTAAGCCACCAAAATTCAAAATATGTCAATAGCTTTTCTATTGTGAACAAATGTCCTTTTTTATCGCAAGTGTACTAGAGCACGTGCTCTCTTATATTTGTTTAACAGTGCAATTGAAGACCACTAGAGCAGGCTTGGGCTGTTGTTTCGCACAAATTAGCCTTGGGAATCAGCAAGTCCTATTCGGTAAAGACAAATCCTATTTGTCTGTTTACTTTACAAATAGGACTTGCCACAATAGACTGCCAGTCAGCAGTGTGAACTTGTCAACTCTTTCCATTGTGAAGTCAAGGACAGCTGAAATGCTCTTGCAGATGACACTCCGTGGCTTTCCTTTAGAAGCTGTGGCAGATTCCGCTTCAAATTATTTGCTTTACATCAGTTTGATGCATAGTTTTGATGAATAAAAAGTCAGGCTTTGAAAGTTTCTGTACTATCATAACACATTTTTCGCCCCAAAAGTTCGGTTTTTTTTTCATTTCCCGGCACACCTCAATGTGTACACACCATACTCACTGAAAAGATAGCTTGTGAGTAAGATCTTCTAATACTGTCTTCATCTCTTGAATCCGAGGACCGTTGTGTGTTTGGTTGCGAGAATGATTGGAGTATCTTTTTTTATATAAATGGGACTAGTTGAGTACAATGAGACTAGTATAAAAAGTATACTTGAGTATAAAAAGTCGTATACAGTAACCTTCCCTCTTTTAACAGTCAGTTTCTGTTATCCGTCAATTTATTATTACGGAACATTGGCACGCAGAAAGCACAAGCCTCGAAAAAACAAAAGAAAATGACAGACTATTTTAAAATTTAAATACGTACGTACGTCTAGAGCGTAAGTTCATGTAACTATATGTGCTATACTGTACTTAATGTAAATTGTATATTGTTTGTTTCTGTAAAATAAAATACATGCAAGTACAGTGTATTTCCAGTTCGTAAATGTGCATTTTTTATCATTCGTTCATATACAATGGACGGAGGTGGGTTCTTGTTTAAGGTTTTTCTGTTATCCGTCTATTCGATTAACCATCATGGTCCCGGTTCCGACCCTGACGGTTAATCGAAGTTTCGCTGCATATACACTTCACCTAATAAGCATTCTTTTGAGCCCGGCCACTGACCACTCAGCCTTCAGCACAACAAGGGGTGAAATGATGGCTACTTGTGAAGGAGCGCACAATGGGTGAGCAGACGCTACTTCTAACAAGGACAATCATTGACATCCATGCGCTTACAAATCGGGATTTGACTTTGACACTTAATGCACCCAAAACTAATAGCTGCATCAAAAAAATATGTTTCATCTTGTTCCCTGTACAATTTTGAACAAACCGTATTAATTTCGTAATTTTCATATCCGGGAAATTACTTTCTAGGGAAACTGTCTAAGAATCGAGCGAAAAAAGCGAGTTTTCAATCCTGCGGCTGCGGCGACAACATTTTTTTAATTTTGAGAGATTGTTCACATTTATATGCAAAGCAATCATGCATTATCAATTTCAAAAGACTTGTAAACGTTTAATCATCTAAACGCATGTCAAAGCACCAATATTTCCATCTTCGGTCAGCCGATGCATATCACCGCAGATCAGATGGACGATCGCAAATATACAGCACCCCTTACACCCTCCTTATCATCTCCTTATCACGTTTTGATAACACCACTCCCTTTCAAAGGTCGCCATTTTTCACGCACAGTTCTTTAATCCCCCCTGTGTCTGCTTCTGCACTGTTGGGCGAAACTTCGTTTTCTCTAATTGCAGCGCGCGAGGTTTGGGCACAGAATGCAAACCGGTAACTCATGAGAATGCAAATTTTGAGAGCAAAACAATTTCGGTAATTACGAATTCTAAGCATGAAGAATTGAACCCACCGACACAACGCGAAGTTTGTTCCCGAGCCGGGATGAAAAAAAAACGGGAAAAAATTACCGGAGTTTGATAACGATTATCTTAAGTAGGGAAACAGCACCTCAGCGCATCATCGAGATCCACCAATTCCTAACTTCATTTCCAAAACCTCGCTCCTAAGTTCATTTATTTAGATAGAAGAATATTTTAAAAATAATATTAAGAAGAGGAAAGGAATTTTTTTGCCCCAAACCTTCGGAATACTTGGGTACAATTTTATTACTTTACAGTTTCTTTAATGCTTTCCTCTCTTTCTAACCCGCGAGTAGGGAAATATTAAATTTGCTTTTAAAATATTATGAATCACCCTAAAGTGAAAAATGTTCTCCGTTTTGGGCATTACAGAAATTTCCTGATAAAGGGTCTGTTTTGAGGATGATCTTCAGATCAGTGACTTCGAGAAAATTTTGCGCAAAAAATGGCGTGGAAGATAATGATCGCGATTGTAAAAGAAGTGCGCAGAAACGATGAAATTATATTGTATATTTTAAGTACTCTCCTTCGTTTAAAATAAAAGGTCTCTATGCTTGTAAATGCGTTAAACACTTCCGCCGAGGGGGAGGTTTTAGTAACATTTTTGTTGCGGGTATTTTTTTCAACTTGAGAGTTTTGAAATTTACATATATTGTTTGATGTAAAGTTTGAATACTTGGTGAATTAAAAAAGTACTTTCCGCTATTGTTTGCTGGAATTTTCTTCTTTTTTTAGATAACAAAGTTACTCATTGAAAGCTTTACTGCATATCTGTATGGTATAATTTCCGTCAAAAAACTTTTATGTTTGAAATTGTAATAGAAGTTTGTGAAAGCTAAATCTTTACCAAACTAAAGATATTCACGGGTGAATTATGGATTCTTTTTGAGTAAGAACCGATTATGGACGCCAAAATGGCAACCAATTCAAGCATTCTTCGGTTAGTGGTAAAAAAAATTAACGAGTTTATCGCTGCATAGAAAAATTATTTGTTGTCGATGTCGTCACTTTTATAGAGCCCTGAAAGCAATAAACATGCTATTATTATATCATAAAATTCATTATGCCAGTTACAAAAGTTTATGGTAGCATTAATTATAAAATATTGGTAAAGGTTCATTTCGAGAATTATCAATATTCATAAAAGGATAATTAGTAAAATTTACCAATATTAGGAGCATTATATTCCACAAGTATTTTAATATTTCTTCATAAACTGCTTTTTGATGTTTCCAAGATTCCACGAATCAATGTGTGCTGAGAGAAATAACTCTAACTGGTAAAGTAAGCAGCATTTGAACGATCAATACGATTAAGGTTTTTTAGCAATTTGTAAAAACCTTTAGGCCTCCAATATTTTCTAACAAACATTAGAATCTCTCCTAGATAATAATGGTGAAGCCCATGCAGAAATTGATGCGTTTTCTTAGATTATCTCAAATGAAAAATATTTAAATGTAATTTTAAAACAATTTTAAACAAAAAGCTAAATATATTGCCCCTTAGTTTCTCATCATTAGATGAGAAATGGACTTGGGGGAATTTTTAACTGAATCAATGAAGATGTGTGAAAAATAACTTTTTCATTGAATTCAAATTTGAATGGTTGCCAAATAAACATTATTATCGTCTCGCAAATTTTCAATTTTTAAGTAAACAAAGAAGTTTTTTACTATCCCATCTTTCACAGAACTCTCTCTCTCTCTCTCTTTTATGCCAAGAAATTAAACTCCAGAATAGATACTATGAATTCTGTTTGAAATCATTACAAATAGATTACAGTGAACACATATTTTGATTAAATGTAGACTCACTCTCAAATTTAGGCACTATAAAAACAAAGTATTGTTAGGTTGCATTTATTTAACATTACAAAAAATATCTCATTAAGAATATTACTCTTCCTTTTTAATGCATAATTTGTTAAGGAAATTGATTGATAAGTTTGACCAAGAATGAACTTGTTTCGTATCCATTTAAATAATTTAAACAATTTAATTTACGTTGGCGTAGTGTGGAAGTTTGAAGAGTGGAGTTCCAGCTTCGGTATTGACATCGTCATCTGGCTTGTTAAAGTTACGAAGTATTGTTTTTTTGATATTTCCTTCGAGATTGATCCCGGAGCGTCTCCAATTACCCGTTGTAAATCCCCCAACTACCTACCTTAAACAATATAATGTGTCGATGCAGTAAATACAAAATGGTGTTTTCTACGTATGAACAGCAATACGCTAAAAAATTGTCCCGACTTAATTCTACTACCTACCTTAAACAATTTAATATGTCGATGCAATAAACTGATTCGTCATGTATCTGTGTTTAAAAAAGAGCAACCCCATTAGGCCTCTTGCACAAGCATTGGAATAATTTGGTTAACTGAAACCTACCTTAAACAATTTAATATGTCGATGCAATAAACTTATTCTTAATGTATCTGTGTTTAAAAAAGAGCAACCCCATTAGGCCTCTTGCACAAGCATTGGAATAATTTGGTTAACTGAAACCTACCTTAAACAATTTAATATGTCGATGCAATAAACTTATTCTTAATGTATCTGTGTTTAAAAAAGAGCAACCCCATTAGGCCTCTTGCACAAGCATTGGAATAATTTGGTTAACTGAAACCTACCTTAAACAATTTAATATGTCGATGCAATAAACTGATTCGTCATGTATCTGTGTTTAAAAAAAGAGCAACCCCATTAGGCCTCTTGCACAAGCATTGGAATAATTTGGTTAACTGAAACCTACCTTAAACAATTTAATATGTCGATGCAATAAACTGATTCGTCATGTATCTGTGTTTAAAAAAAGAGCAACCCCATTAGGCCTCTTGCACAAGCATTGGAATAATTTGGTTAACTGAAACCTACCTTAAACAATTTAATATGTCGATGCAATAAACTGATTCGTCATGTATCTGTGTTTAAAAAAAGAGCAACCCCATTAGGCCTCTTGCACAAGCATTGGAATAATTTGGTTAACTGAAACCTACCTTAAACAATTTAATATGTCGATGCAATAAACTTATTCTTAATGTATCTGTGTTTAAAAAAGAGCAACCCCATTAGGCCTCTTGCACAAGCATTGGAATAATTTGGTTAACTGAAACCTACCTTAAACAATTTAATATGTCGATGCAATAAACTGATTCGTCATGTATCTGTGTTTAAAAAAAGAGCAACCCCATTAGGCCTCTTGCACAAGCATTGGAATAATTTGGTTAACTGAAACCTACCTTAAACAATTTAATATGTCGATGCAATAAACTGATTCGTCATGTATCTGTGTTTAAAAAAGAGCAACCCCATTAGGCCTCTTGCACAAGCATTGGAATAATTTGGTTAACTGAAACCTACCTTAAACAATTTAATATGTCGATGCAATAAACTGATTCGTCATGTATCTGTGTTTAAAAAAGAGCAACCCCATTAGGCCTCTTGCACAAGCATTGGAATAATTTGGTTAACTGAAACCTACCTTAAACAATTTAATATGTCGATGCAATAAACTGATTCGTCATGTATCTGTGTTTAAAAAAGAGCAACCCCATTAGGCCTCTAGCACAAGCATTGGAATAATTTGGTTAGCTCTTAACTTCTTGCATTTTCATATTAAATTAACTCTTACCAGCAGAAATATCACCTGCAGACCCCGACTTAATTCAACTACCTACCTTAAACAATTTAATGTGTCGATGCAGGTAAACTGATTTGTCATGTATCTGCGTTTAAAAAAAGCGCAACACCGTTAAGTCTCTTGCACAGGCATTTAAATAATTTGGCTAACTCTTAACTTCTTGCACTATCCTTATTACATTAACTTTTACCAGAAGAAATATCACTCACAGAATTATACGTCTGTGTGAGAAGAACACGATACATCTCTAATGGATCCCTTCAAATGGACACAGGACTCCTCCAACTCATGACTGGTACGCCAAGAGTAAACCTGGTGCCTCCCACAATATAATGGGCAGCAGAGGAGACCAAACTGCTCTCTACACTTCGTAGCGGACACTTGAAGTCAATGGTGATTGAATAGGGTTGAGAGCATATCCCTATGTACTCTAAATGCAACTCACGTCAGGCTTCGTACGAGTACATCTACTGTTCCGGTTGTTCT
This sequence comes from Metellina segmentata, assembly GCA_947359465.1. Lineage (NCBI taxonomy): Eukaryota > Metazoa > Arthropoda > Arachnida > Araneae > Tetragnathidae > Metellina > Metellina segmentata. The sequence continues at coordinate 36,687,000 of OX375875.1, forward strand.
TACTAAGTGAGATAAGTTAGAAGGAAAAAGTACTGCTCTAAATGCAATCCAGCTCAGTCATAGCCCGATCATATATCTTGTCTCGGCTGTCCTTCAGGCCAGCTTCTGCAACATCCTGAAATGGTTTGTGAGGGCCTCAAGTTTCACGGGAAAATAGACCTTGTGAAATCTTCTATTTATGCTAAATGAGATAAGTAACAACACGTTAACTCCATACGTTCAGTTTGCTTGTAAGCGACATGCGTCCGCAAAATTTTCATATGGAAAATAAAAACTTTGACTATAATACGTTAAGGGATTTTAAACTACAGAAAGATAAACGTTTCATAAAAACTGCTTCAGCAATCGCGTTTCAAAGGAAAAGAAATTTAAATGTTGTAAAGCCGAAGAGAGGCCTTTTAAATCCCTACTTTTTGATTAAATCACACGTCATTGACTACCTCACCAAGCTACTTTAAGTTGCAAAAAATAATAGCCAGTTGTCTTGCTCCAGTGCGATGTTAATTATAATACCTACCTACCTTAAGGTGCAAAATATTTCATAAAAATATGTCCAGGTTGGTTTATTTTTACTGAAATCCGGTGAGAAAATTTGTTTACTTTCTGTCAGAAGGTTGGATTTGTCGGAGGAATCCCGGGATTCTTTATATTGTCAAACAACAAATAACATATGAAGCCTTCATTCTCCACGCCATGTAAGAGAAATAGGTGTATAGATAATTTATTTTCTCAACGTATTCTGTTCATAACTGATTGCTTTTAAATTGGCGCATAATAGTTTTAACGCATACAAGTTGCCTTGAGCGTAATGAATGTACAATACATACGACGATTGTGAACATTTATCTTCTCACAGCAGACACAAAATGCTACTAAAACGAATTAACAGCGTAATGCGTTTCACAAAACATAAATCGGTAAGTGAGGGACAGATGGTGCATTAGGAGACACGACGCAGTGGTTATAACTTGAATGTAACAGCGCCCATTTGTCTGCAATTCGGTGTCTTCGTCCACACAGTTTGAGTGTTGAAAAATATGTTCTCGTCCCTGAAGTTGACGCTTAGGGACAGTTCATTTAAATGGGCTGTCGTGCACCCCTTAAAAACCACCTGAAGATCTTTACGATAGATAAGTCGAGACGTATGACCAGTCAGTGGAGGAGGTCTAAGACATCGAGGACCTCTAAGACAGTGCTCCCCAACCTTTTTATCGCCGCGGACCGGATCACCGTTTGATAATTTTAACGCGGCCCGCTGGGGGGGGAGACGTTGATTTTTTATATTTTAGATTGTTTTGATATAATAATTTTAATTTAATTGTATTTAAACATGCCTTCAATATAAAATACAGTTTCACCAAAAAATGAATATAATGTGATTTAACATTTTAACTCACTAGAACGCTAAATCAATGAGAACCCTATGCTTGTTTCTTTGCAACGACACGGTTTCATCTGGGGGTAATAGGAGACAATGACACCCGAAGTGTGTTGCTTATGTCCAGTTTATTCCGTTGTTTTGTTTTGGTTGCTGTCACTGCAGAAAACCCAGCTTCACACAGATATGTTGTCGGAAATGGCAATAGGGATTTAAGTGCTGTGGTGGCAATCTCTGGGTATTCCGCCATGACTTTAATCCAGAACACAGGCAGAGTTATTGTCTCGAACGTAGTTTTAAGGCCGCTGTTCACGCGCAGTCCCCACAACTTCAGTTTGGCCTTAAATGCAGCTACTTTGTCTATCAACTTGAAAATAGTCGTCACATTTGTCAAAATTGGAAAATAGAGACATACAGAATTCAGAAATCATAATTGAACATAACAGAACAAATTTCAAGTGCTGATTTAACGCCTCCTAATTTGAGTGGACATTTCATAGATAAGAACCACACAAACCCGAGAGAAATACACCACAGTAAATAAAATGGAAATAATTTAATGTTCCTTGGGCGGCCCGGTACCATTTGATCCACGGACCAGTACCGGTCCGCGGCCCGGGGGTTGGGGACCACTGCTCTAAGACATCGAGTCGTAACTATGAACATTACAGCTTAAGCGTCATAAAATAACGAATCGTCTTAACAAGTAAATGGTATGCAATCACTTGAAGGAATGCACATTGATGTGTATATTTCATATCAAACGAAGTTAAACAGGCTAGTAGTTAAGGCACACAAAAAATGACTTATTGAGATAGTATAAAAACATTATGAACATGAATTGCAAAAATGAATGGAAGCAGGTGACAAGCAGGTGACACATACTTCGTGGAGATTAATGAAAATGGAAAGTATGAAAGAAGCGGTAAACAGAGCGTGAGAGTATGTGCATGATGAGCAAATTAGGGGTTGAGTCAAATTTCTGAGAGGCAAAATAAAGTCATGTTTGGGGTAATTTGGTAATTTTTTTAGTTAATGTCGTACTAGAGCAACACAACGGGCTATTGACGACGGTCCGGGATCAGTCCCTTAAGGGAAAGATCCAAGGACAACACCTCGTAATTTTGAACCACGGTCAGATGACGAAGCAACACTTGAGCTGGCACCCCACTCTCCAAACTTCCACGTCAACCCAACGTGAGGACTTTCGGCCACGACAGATTTAAGGTGCACCAGCCGCCTCTACACCATACGTTTACAAACATCCATGCCCGGGCCCGGATTCGAACCATGAACCTTCCGATGTCATGTTTGCGGATTCGATCCAAAAAGCAAAAAGTTGAATGATATAAACAAAATTTCGAGATTTGGGCAAATAGATACATCATAAATGTATTAAACTTTCTAAGAGCCCCAAACGTATATATCGTACCACAACCCGTAATCTTCCCCGCATGACTTCTAGTCAGTTTTGACCTTATTGGCCTAAAAGAATCTCTACGAGGTTTCTTTTAACTAATAGAAGTAGTTGTTTCGTAATTATGTGAGTAAGGGCTACGCAGAACTACTCGTGAATCTCTTGAGGTTAAATAAGGTATGAAATATGCGTAACCACACTGCAATCAACAAACATAAACAGTAAAGAAACTAGCGCAATCTTCAAACCAGAACCCGCAAAAGAGTTACCATCAATCTCGCTTTGTTTCCTTGCAGGAATGCACAGACGACTTTCAGCACAAACCTAAGTAACCAATTTAGCATTGCCACGTGTTCGCGATGATAATGGAAGAGGGGCCCAGATTAATTCAAACAATGAAAACAAAAAGGATTTCGCATCGGGTAAAACCAGGCTGCGTAATCAAGACGGAGCAGGGTAATGCGAGATGGCAAATGATGAAAAGAAGACGTGTCTGATTTTTACTATTGCCAGTTTTAAATTTACAATTCCAATCTCGCAGGCATTTTTACCTTTCTTTTTCTTGTTCGGCTTTCTTAATTACCAACTCGGTCTCGCAGAAGCCTCGCGTCTCGTTTCGCACCTCAAACTTGGAGACGGAAGCGGGGGACAACGGTGTGAGTCATTTGGAATGGGTTTGAATAGCAAATCGCCTTATGACTGAATCGGCAGCGTAATTTGATTCGGGAAGCACACGAGACATCGGTTTTGGAATCTGTGTAAGAAACGAAATCAGAAGGAACCGAAGCATTTTCTTTTAATTTGTGTTGCAGTGGAAGTGCTTCGGATGAAAGTACATTTGGTGCGTGCGCTCCAATCATGCGAAATATTTTTATTTCAACATTTAAAAACGCAAGTTATACATTTGCAGTAAATACAATTGAAGCGCTAAAGACATCATAATAATAAAACACTTCAAATTTTTCAGACACATTTTTTTTTTCAAAATTAAAATGGGTTTATTTAAGAGGTTAGCCGACCAACCGGTCTAGTGGTCAAGGTGTTGGCCTCTGGATCGGAAGGTTCCTGGTTCAAATCCGGGGTTAGGCCATGGATGTAAACTGTGCTGTCCTTTGTTAGGGACAATGATGGTCCACCCACTGGGTGCCCCTTCACAAGTGACCATCACTTCTGGCCTTGTATAAGGCTAAAATGACCTCGGTCATCTCTGTACTTTGTATTGTATTGTATTGTATTTGTATTTGTCTTCGCAACTGTACTGCCTTGCCATTGGAAATTTTAAAAAATTTAAGAGGTTATGTTATCTTAAGCTTTCAAACAATACTCACTCATTCAAACCAAATCGGTATTGCCCAACATAGACTTACACACATTTGCCACAACTTTAGCATATTCTGAGAGTAGGGGAGACCAAGGCTAGTTGGCATAGGTGGTAATGATTTTAGAGCAGTGATATCGTTTAACTACACGTGTATGTTGCATCATCCATTCTAGTTTCAGTGTGATCGAAGTTTCCAGAGAGAGCGTGAGAGAAAATACAAATTTGTGTTTTTTTGCCAAGTAATTTTTTGTTTCTTTAATTGAAGGTTTTGGTGTTTTATGAAGCACTGGAATACGTTGAGGAGTTTTCAATGGTTGTGTTGAATAGAGTGAGTAATGGCGATTGTATTCATGAACTGGAATTGTTGTAAAACAAGTGGAAGAGTGAGACAGCCATTTTGTTTCAAAAGTCCTGATAGGGTAGCTGGCATCTAGGTCGTGGGGCAATGTTGATATAGGAAAGATAGTAGACATCGATGGTGTAAAATGGTGAAAACACACAAACTTTGGGAGATGGCCAGAAATCGCGGACATAATCTGGTACAACCGTAACAAATTTTGCGAAAATAAAAGCCACCAATCCGTAAACGATCGCCCTTCGTTTTTGGTGGACATGAAGCGTTAAGATTTTCATGTTCTTTTGTTTACTTAGTTTTTCTTATTTTGTATTAAAATATAAGATTTAAAGTGCGCTTAATTTAATTAACTCGCATTATTGCTTGGATCCTATCACAATGACATGCTATGCCAACTTACTCCAGGCGTTATGCCAACTTTCCCCGCATCAGGGTAAGTTAGCATAGTTTGAACATTTACACTTTGAATATTTAACGAGTAAACTATGCTATTTTTAGTGATGTTTTCATCATTAATTTGTACCACTAAGGAGTTCAACTATCAGCAGCATTGGTTATATTAGCTGAAAGTATTACTAAAAAAAATAAAAAACCAAAAATTATGTATGTCAACTCTAGCCCCGGTCTCCCCTACCATAATTATTATTAATCGATAATGTATAGCCAAGCTTATAGGGCCACCGTGGTTAGCTCAGTGGGTTTGTCAACTGAGCAAGCAAACTGTGTGTTGTAGATGGCGTAGGTTCCATTCCTTAGAGTAAGAAATATACTTAATCTAAATTTATTTCTCACTTGCATCTATAATTAATAGCAGTTAGTCTAAGGTTTAATTATCCATAGAATAATTAAACCATTCACTAATTAATCCGTACACTTATTAATCCGTACAATAATTAATCCGTGCAGTAATTAATAGTAGTATTATCCGTATAATTAAACCGTACACTAATTAATCCATACAATATTTACAGTAGTATTATCTGTACAATAATTAAACCGTACACTAATTAATAGTAGTATTATCCGTACAGTATTAATAGAAGTATTATCCATACAGTATTAAAAGTAGTATTATCCGTACAATATTAGTAGTAGTATTATCCGTATAGTATTAAAAGTAGTATTATGTGTACAATATTATATAATAGTAGTATTATCCGTACAATATTATATAATAGTAGTATTTCCGTACAATAATTAAACCTTACAGTATTTAGTCCGTACAGTAATTAATAGTAGTATTATCCGTATAATTAAACTTACACTAGTTAATCCATACAATGTTTACAGTAGTATTATCCGTACAATAATTAAACCGTACACTAATTAATCTGTACAATTATAGTAGTAGTATTATCCGTACAATAATCAAACCGTACGCTAATTAATAGTAGTATTATACGTACAATATTAATAGTAGTATTATCCGTACAGTATTAAATGTAGTATTATCCATACAGTATTATATAATAATATTATTTTCCGTACAATAATTAAACCGTACGCTAGTTAATAGTAGTATTATCCGTACAGTATTATATAATAGTATTATTATCCGTACAATATTATATAATAGTAGTATTATCCATACAATATTATGTAATAGTAGTATTATCCGTACAATATTATATAATAGTAGTATTATCCGTACAATATTATATAATAGTAGTATTATCATTGTCAGTAATTAATAGTAGCATTATCCTTGTCAATAATTAATAGAAATAATAATAATTGTAACATTTACCTTGTGTCTATGTCCATTACTTTACTTTATCTTGTATTTGGCGCAGCCAGGACCGACCTTAAAGCGATTGCTCAAACGGGGCCCCGTTATGTATGGGACTGACAAAAGAATATCTAATACAAGCAACCCGAACGAAGTAAGACAAGAGATTAAAACAGTAAATAACATTTCTCAAAATTTGAAAATCGTGGGGGACATCGATATTTGAATATATTTGAAATGTGTTTCAAAGAAAGTTCTGTATCTAGTATTATAGCTCGACCGAACCTGAATATCTATTTCATTTAATGGAAACTAAATATCAATCTTGTTATTTAGGAGTACATAGTTAAAAGCAAAAAATAAAAAAATTTTCCCCAATTTTCGAGAGATTTTATACTTAACGCGCGTAACACCGGAGGAAAAATGTTCATGTATACCACAATATTTGTAAGAAAGACAACACAGTATATTATTCCAAACCTTTTCAACACTATTAGTGTGATCATTGCAAATCGGATTCCAAATTACTCACATGTAACACGCTAAAAAGACAGGTATATTTAGATCAGAAAAATAAATTCAAGAGGAATTTAATGGTGTAGCAGATCAAACTATTAACACTAATTACGCTATAAACACTTTAGCCTCTTCTTGGCCATTTGCCAAGAGCGTAACCGATTCTTGGCCCCTTGTCAAGTGCGTAACCGAACTATCAACTTTTTCCTTGTAAGAAGAGCTGTTTGGTAACTCCACAAGCCCCTGTTATAATGGTTTCAATTAGTCAATTAGTTACGTTTTTTGTCTTCCTTTATACAGAGTTCCCACGGGTCTTATAAAGTCTAAAAAAAGCCGGAGTTTTATAGTTTCTAAAAGCCCTAAAACCTTAAAGTTTGCTTAAAGTTCGTTAATTTTTTTTTCAAATCCTTCATTTCTATACGAACACTTTCATGTTTCATTTCGTCTGCATTTAAAAAGAAAGGTAAACAAAGGTTCAGACGAATACTCGTCCAAGATCAAGTGTTATCAAAAATTGGACATGATATTTATCGATTAGCTAAAATTGAATGTTTTTAAAACTAGGTCCGTGAAACCCACTCGTGGGATAATACATTGCAATCTATGTGAAATGCAACCTTAAAATGTAAACTAGCTTTGAAAAAGCTCTAATTCATCTTCTGCTTCAAGAGTGGTAACCTGTTATATAACCCAGTATTTTCCAAGATCTAATATCTTATCTAGCATAATATTAATAGTACTAATGAATGTTATCGTCCAGAAGCACAGAACCTTGATTAGCCAATCTTCAATGATTTGAGTATGCGCGTTATCCGAGCCGAATAGGACACCCAGTTTGTTCTTTGAAACTTTTAATAAAATTTCAGGGTAGAGCTACACTCTACGTTTATGAGCAGTGGCAACGGCTTTGGCGATTTTTTTGGGCGCACTTCTAGTAGCGAGTTACGGTAGAATAAGGTTATTGTGGTTTTCATGGCAACCTCGGCAAACTGAAACTTTCAATTTTCATTTTGAATATTCTAGAAAGTTCTTCCAAAATCCGTTAAAATCGTTTGATTTCATTGGTTCGTTTGAAATATTTTCTTTACTTCCATTGGTAATTTTAATTTTAAAATATCTTTTGATTGCATTGGTCCTTTTAAATTTTTTTCTGTGATACCATTGGTTCATTTATTTGTATATCTACAGTTGTGGAATTTGTATTTTATTATAATATTTTTCACGAAACGTTCAAAAGTTTTTTTTGCCATTTGTGACTTTTTTTAACATTATTTTTTCACGGAACAGTTCTGACGTATCAGGTTGTATTATTTCTTGCTTTTTTTTTTCTTTTCAAAAAATTTGTTTTTCAAACAGCTGTATTTAGTGTAATTGATGAGTTTCAGGGTATTCTTACCAAACATTCGCAGCTTAGTTTTTTTTTTTTTTTTTGAAAGAAAGAGTTTTGAAATAATTCCTTCCTTGGCGATTATAGAAGTTCGCCCCCCCCCCCCGAAAAAAAATCACCAAGGCCGTTGCCACCGCTTATAAACGTAGACAGTAGCTGTTCGAGTTTCAGGTATTAGCGTGCGAACTTTTCTCGAAGAGGCGAGAAAGTGTTGTGAAACGGAACACCGTAATGGACTTATAAAGAAAATTTAAAAGGTAGGTAACTCAAGTTCGGATTTATTGTAAAATTATCACGATAAATACATACTGCGACACAAATCCGAGTATGGATCACTCTTAAACTTGGCTTTATGAATATTTCAGTAGCATCAGTAATAGCATGCAGGACAGCACACGTTTTCTGCATTTCGGAGAGATGAATATTTTTCGGTCATAATCTTTAGGAGGATATTCTTGAACATATTCTCCAAGAGGAGAAAAAATCTAGAATTTTTTTCTTAAGGCACATAAAATGCCGTGCAATATATTTTTCAATCGATGCGAATGAACACATAAATGAAGAAGTCAGAATGTAGTTTTCTGAAGGGATAACATCAGATATATACGAAAAAGTAAACATTTCCGTTATTTTTGTACTCTCTTCTTTTCAACTATTCCTCTCGGAGTGTGAATTATTTACTTCTTTGACAGTGAATAGCTATTTTTGAGTTCACCAAAAAGTTAATTCTTAATATACTATACCCAGCTAATAAGTTTAATACGTGCGCTGCGCAATAAATACAAATATATAAGGGTATGTATTGCTTATCAAGTCTCTAAACTTCATGGTTGTGGTTTGCTTTTGCTAATCGACAGCGTCTATCTCCAGCTAGACCAAATCTACAAGTCCATTCACCCACAGTCATAAGCCAAAAGAGGTTTAGAAAACAAGTAGTCTCAAGACAACCCCAGACACTATGTTATGTTATGTTGAGACTTCATGTGGTAGCATTATCAGTAATGTATGAAAATTGTATCATGCTTTCCTGTAAAAATTAATTGTTATAATTTTTTTTACAAAACAGTGCGTAGATAATATTGTGAATGATACATAAAAAAAAGCTTCAGGTTCATTTCTCTCATTAGTAAATTGCAATTTCCTGAAAAGGTTTAAATTAGAAAACTTCTCGAATGCTCCCCCCAAATTTTAAAGTTTGGAGAATATTCTCTTGTAAGAACTCTAACTATAACCATATGCTATATGACACAAATCCTAGTACAGATCATTGTTAAACGTAATTATGAATCTTTCAATAGCAATCGTACCACATATAGTGTAAATTTGTTCTGTATTTCGAATAAGCTCTTTTGTGTTATTACGACCGCATTATCTGAGTTCTTGGTTATTCGAGGTAGCCCCGGTACACATTACCTCGAGAAATCAAAATTCTAATCTGCCTAGATAACAACATATGCAAATAAAGAGTGGTAAGGTAAGGTAAGGTAATTTTAATTAACGTCGTACTAGAGCAACACAACAGGCAATTGACGATGGTCTGGAATCAATCCTTCAAGAAATAAAGATTGGAATTCCTTGTTAAGTTCTCAGTTACCGCAAGTTCTATGGAACTCCTTGCGAATGTCTCGATTACCATAAGTTCTATGGAACTCCGTGCTAAGGTCTCAATTGCCACAAGTTCTGTGGAATTACTTGTTAAGGTCTCAGTTGCCACATGTTCTATAGGACTCCTTGCTAAGGTCTCAGCTGCCACATGTTCTATGGAACTAGTTGCTAAGGTCTCAGTTGCCACATGTTCTATGGAGCCCCTTGTCAGGTCTCAGTTGCCACATGTTCTATGGAACTCCTTGTTAAGGTCTCAGTTGCTACATGTTCGATGGAGCTCCTTGCTAAGGTCTCAGTTGCCACGTGTTCTATGGAACTCCTTGCTAAGGTTTGAGCTGCCACATTTTCTATGGAACTCCTTTTTAAGGTCTCAGTTGCCACATGTTCTATGGAACTCCTTGCTAAGGTCTCAGCTGCAATAGGTTCTATGGAACTCTTTATTAAGGTCTCAGCTGCCACATGTTCTATAGAACTCGGTGCTGAAGTCTCAATTGCCACAAGTTCTGTGGAACTCCTTGCTAAGGTCTCAGTTGCCACATGTTCTATGGAACTTCTTGCGAAGGTCTCAATTACCATAAGTTCTATGGAACTCCTTGCGAAGGTCTCAATTACCACAAGTTCTGTGGAACTCTTTGCTAAGGTCTCACTTGCCACAGGTTCTATGGAGCTCCCTGCAAAGGTCTCAGTTGCCACATGTTCTATGGAACTCCATGCTAGGTTCTCAGCTGCAATAGGTTCTATGGAACTCTTTACTAAGCTCTAAGTTGAAACATGTTCTACGGAACTCCTAGTTAAGATCTCAGTTGCCACAGGTTCTACCAAGAGCTATAGGAATCGCTCGTTTTCGAGTTCTCATTGGACACGACTGCAAAATCTCCCATACCGAATCAAAATCTCCAACCTGCCCTCTGGCATTCAGACATGACAAGAACCCACCTCAATGGCAGCCCTGATCTTACCGACGTCGCAGCGAATAATACCGTGTGCTGATTGAGTTACATATTTTATTTCGGTTCCTAGTCTATATTGGGCTACCAGACAGTGACTTACAGCGAACAGGGGAAAAAACCCACACACCAGAGAGGCTCGTGCGATTGCGTGTCTTGCATGCCCCACCTCGCAATTGCCACAAAGCAACGGTAAAAAACAATCCCCGCATCACCCAAATCGGACTCACGCCGATCTGCTCCGAATCCCCATCCTATATAACGTTACTTCGGAAGCCGGCAATTAATGCTATGCAAATTCGCGGCCCGTAATTGTATCTGCATTTGGAAATGATGGATAACTTTATATGCAAATTAAGTTTCCGGTTCTTACCAATGATGCGGTTCGCCTTTCGCATGAAAAAGGGGGCACGGAGAGAGCCCGTGTTTGGAATACTACTTTAATTTCTTTTTCTCCGATATTTATAACTGCTAATACTGCTCCCCGCTAGGGATATTAAGACGCCGTTACAACGGCATACAACAAAACGTCAAAGCGGTAATAGGAATTATTATTATTATTATTTTGCACTGCGTATGCCACTCCATGCATTTGGAAAAGATGATAAGTCCGCGCTTTTGTTCTTTATTAGCGCGAGCTGTGTTTCTGCTTTATGAGAACTGATTATTATTTTTTCGGGGTTATTTATTTATTTTGGCTGCGTTGGCGGGGAGATTATTTGCAGTTGTATCGGACGACACCTGGCGTGAATTGCAGCAAGTGTGCTTGAAAGAGGAAAGCGTAGGGCCAGGTAAAATGTATTGATTGGCTTAAGACATTTCGTTTTCTGTTTAAGGTGTTCGTAACTTTCATAAAAGCAATCGTTATAAAAATAATAAATAAAATAATGCATTGGTTAACACTTGTGGTGGTTAATCTTCATGTCAAAAGTACCTTGTAGTCTCCAGCCACTGATACAAAAACCAGGTCAAAGGTGTCCCTAGATCTGGGATAGGAACAATTTGCTTTTACCAACTTGGATCTTCATTCCGATTGGCACTTTAATAAGGCACTTTTGTTTGGACAGCAAAGCTGACTAGCTCCTAATGAACAAGATACCTCATTATTAACCAAATTGCTCGGCTTTCGGAGGACGAGATATCTCGGGGAAACCAATTTGAGGGTTGAATGACATGTTTTCTCATACAGAGTAAAATACGAGTTTACTGTTTATTAGTTAAGGTATGCCTCGCTACATCTAAAGATTTCAACTCTTTGAGGATACACTGTATCGCACACACAACGCAGATACACTGTATCAGGGCTCAAAATACTCGGGTGCACATGAAAATAAAATTGTGTATCTAATTTTCCTAACAGTTAAACTATAATTAAAAAAGGGGGCAACGTGTTTTATGTTATTTTGATGTTTGAACAAAATATATTAGTATCGACCTCTCTCGCTATAAAGGAACGTAATTAAAATTCCTAAATACGCGCTATGCAAAAGAAAAATCGCTGGGCCGTAACGAGTTTATGCAGGAGGAAGGTTTACTTATGCCATGCCATCAGAACTTACCGATGATCGAAACTTTTTCTAGATGGCTCTGTTGAAGCGACTGACGCGACAGCCGGAGAATGGAGAATTTAGATCACTTGACCACCCGCGAACGATAGGCATCTCACATATCTGTAAACACCCCGTGTTTCAATAAAGTGAAAAGCCGTAGAAATTCTTGAGAATTATCTGGCCACTGCGTATCGTAAATTAATATTTTCGTCATTAATCTTTAAATTCAGATTTTATCTGCTTAAAATATAGTGTACTCGTTTATTTTTGATGTGTTTTTTGTCCACCAATGTCTGATGATGACTGAATATTTAAGTAATAATTTCGCAGATAAAAAAAATTGTTTAAATATTTATATTTACTACCTACTACCACCTATCTCTAAACATACCGAACTAATAAAGTAGTTTACATTACATTAATGCTCTTACATTACGTTTCTCTAAATGTGCACCTAATTTAAAAACTTAGGTGCGCAAGGTGCACCTGTATTAAAAAATCTATTTCGAGGCCTGCGCTATATGGACAAAAGTACTTGAACACTGCAGAAGGATCATCTTAGTGTGGGGTTGTTTTCCTGGTAAGGATTCGGCCCATTGCTTTATGTACCTGGTACCATAAACGCAGATGTGTACCTCGACGTTCTAGATATTTCGGCCTTGCCTACACTATGGCAATACCACGGCGATGATGGTTGTTTCTTCCAACAGCATTGAGCTCCATGTCATTCTGCAAAACGTGTGTGGACAGGTTTCCTGAAAATGAGGTGAATTTGCTTGACTGGCCTGTTCAGAGCCCCGATCTCAATTCGATCGAGCTTGTGGGGCAAACTGGAACGAAGAGTACGACCACGCCACGCACGCCCATCTTTACAATAATCTCTTCTCAAAGCCTTGCAAGAGGCATGGCGAGCTATTCCTGTCCAGACTTACAGATAACTTGTGGAAAATATGCCTCGACATGTTGCAGCTGTAATACAAGCAAAAGGAGGGCCTACCCGTTACTAAATAGAACAATAAAGCACTTTTTCTGTAAAACATGCAGTGTCCGAATACTTTTGTCCGTGTATTGTAGAGAGGCTGTTCGCACATTTTTAAGACGATTTTGGTTAGCGGTAATAAAAAAATCGTTTGTTGTAAAAGAAATAATTGCAGTTGTACTATGTTTTTAAAAGTCAAAATTATCGTATGCGGCCTGAGAGGTTTATTTTTATTCAAAATGGCGTTTTTAACGAAGCAGTGGTTTGAAGGCTATATTTATGCTCTTTCCGAAGAGAAATATTGATATCCCGTTATCCGAAAACGATGTGAGAGTCATGGTTTTGTGATATCTAAAGCGTCGAAAGGTAATATCGTCAACAAGAAACGAAAAAAACGTCAAATTGGAGCCTCAAGTGGGACAAAAATTCCAAACAAGTATCCAAGGAAGAAACGGACATCCTCGACTATTGCAAAGGTACGTTGTTTAATGCTAAAAAAAATCCCCCTAGACAAAGGACAGTTGAAAAATCATTAAAATGATCGGTGTCCACTGTAAACAAACTCATAAACGTTGATTTAAATCTTAAGAAAGCGAAAAAACACAATGTGCATCGTCTTTCTCCAAAGCATATCGCTGAACGCAGGACACGATGCCGAATTATATATGGGAAACACTTATCCAAAGAAAAATGGAAAAAACAATTGTCACAATAGATGAATCATAGGTGTATTTAAATGATTGCAGCAAAAAAAAAGCCATTTATTATCGTAAAAGGGGAGAAAAAAATTTAAGTACATGGTTCATGGTATCGAAAGAAAGTTTTTCTAAGGGATTCATGATTTTTGCTGGTTTTTTTCATATAGTGGCAAGTTAAAAATAAAGAGAGTGGAAAAAAATGTCAATATTAACTCCAAATACTATCAGGAACATATTTTATCGCCAATTTTTCTGACTGAAATACCATCGCTTTACCCACAGTGCCATCAATCTGTGGAACTCCATCAAGACAAAGCTAGCAGTCACACGTCAAAATCCACTATAAATTTCCTAAAAGAAATGGAACAAAAAACCGGTGTCTAGGCCATACCCTTCACTGATATCCCTACTAAATCTCCCGATGTATCACCTATGGATTTTTGCGCTTTCGGACTTTTAAAATCTGCATTATCCAAACGTCGTAACACAACCCTTACAGGACTCTGGAAAGCTATTCAGGAGGAATGGGATAGAATACCTCTTCTGACACTTCAAAAGGCGTTATTATCCTGCAAATTACGGTGTCGAAAGATAGTTCAGAATAAGAGCTATCAAATACAACATTTAAAACGCAAGAATTGTATGTAAATTAGTTTTGTGAATACAGTATACATTGTCTAATAAATGTGTGAACAACTTTTGTATATGTAACTTAGACTCACTTGCATGACTTCTAACCAGTTTTTGACCTTCCTGACCAATAGAATCTTTTCTGCGATTCTTTCTTTAAATATAGTATGTGATTACTTAGTCATCAAATGTGATGTAAGGTAAAACTATTTTTTTATTATTATTAAACTATTATCATAACTATTATTAAAGGTACTGAACTGGAAAGAACTTTCACAGGAGAGCCAAAAAAAGTTTGGAACTTTTTAAGCATATCTTAATTCTTGATTTAATATTTCAGAATTCCGCTTTATATTTATGAAGACATACTTAATGACATGTTATGTTTTCCGGATTTTTCGAGTTCAATGGGAAAAATTATCATAAGGAGACTAACCAAACCAAATCAAGTTAACTTTTGTACTGTTCAACGCAATTTTCGGCACTAAAGCTACACTTGATAACCCGTACTTCTAACACTCCTTTTTTACTTAAATAATTTAAATTATTAGTTAACAAACGAGCGTTTAATAATTCGAATTCAAATGAATTAAAACATTCGTGCGCCTTTATCACAAATTCATATTTATTTAAGAAATCTGTTTTAAAATACTGTTTAGATTCCTTATTTAAGACTTTTTATGAAATAAACTGTTCAAAATCATTCAAATACATATTAACTAAAACAGTAATGTGCTTTTTTTTTATCAAGTTTTTATTTAGCTAAAAATCCCTTTAACAATACTCTTGAGAGAATTCATTACTCTTCTTATGAAACAAACTATTCAAAATCATTCAAATACAATTGACGCATAGTTTTCACGTGTTTAACAAATTCGTATTTAGTTACAAATCCGTTAAAAATACTCTTGTAAAGGATGTTATTACTTCACACTTTTCATAAAGCAAACTGTTCAAAATCATTCATATACAAATGAAGTACAGCTTTCACCACGTCTACCAAACTCTCACTTAGTCATAAATCCGCTTGAAAATGCTTTTGTAGAGAATTCATCATTTTACATTTTTTTATGAAACAAAAAGCAATTGACTATTCATAAACTATTCATAATAATTTAGATTAAAATGAAGTAAAACATTCATCCGTCAACCAAATTCTTATTCAGTTACATAAATGCATCTAAAATACTATTTTCAATGGATTCATCATTTGCATTTCTTATGAAAGAAGCTGCTGTACAAAACTTTACTTACTGTACAAAACTTTTTACTGTTTACTTTGTACTTAACTGTACAAAAACTGCTCAAAATCATTCAGATATAAGTGAATTAAAATATTCATGTGGCGACCAATTCTTATTTAGATTTTAAAAAATCCACTCTAAAATATTATTCAAGTATTTATTACTTTATATTTAGTATGAAACAAACTGCTATTAACTGTTCAAAATCATTCAGATACATATGAAGTAACACATTCTCGAATCTACCTAATACTTATTTAGTTATAAATTCGCTCAATAATATTCTGTAACTGATTCATTATACATTTCTATTAAACAAACAGCAATTAACTATGTAAAAACTGTTTAAATCATTCGGATATAAATGAAGTAAAACATTCATATGCCGACCAATTCCTATTTAGCTATAAAAATCCATTCAAAAATATTATTGGTGAAGTATTTATTACTTTAAATTTTGTATGAAACAAACTGCTACTAACTGTTCAAAATCATTCAGATACATATGAAGTAACATATTCGTGAATCTACCTAATATTTATTTAGTTATAAATTTGTTTTAAAATATTCTGTAACGGATTCTTTGTACATTTTTATTAAACAAACAGCAATTATCTATGCCAAAACTGTTTAAATCATTCGGATATAAATGAAGTAAAACATTCATGTGTCGACCAAATTCTTATTTAGCAACAAATTCGTTTAAAGGTACCATTTGCAAAGGGTTCCTTACTTTGCATTTTTTTTTATTAAAACAAACTGCAATCAGTTCCGAAAACTCCTAATTTCCGATGTACAACTCTTAACAAAGTCTTCCCAACAAAGCAGCTAAAGCAGTAACTAAAAGATGGCGGACCACATAAAAGGATCCCCGGCGCTGCAGCACAAAAAAGCACCCATAATAATAATTCAGAATTCATGAAAACGATGGGTAATTTGGGCAACACAAACTTCAGGGCCGCCGTCTCATTAACAGGTCTGCAAGAAAGTAACCTTTTGTTTTACTCACTTCAGCAACGGCTATATTTCATTAGAAGGAAGTCCCTAACTTTCCGTTCAACGGATACCTAACAAGGTTTGGGCTTGCTCGCAAAAAGGAGTTGCATTTTTAACCGCCTCGGCAATTAAGACCATGCTTTGGGTAACAAAGTTGAGCACACCCCGCCTTGTAATGTGCGAGGGAGTTTTTTGACTGTTTTTAGGGAACTTCGTCGCGTAGTGAGAGTAGATGAAAGGATATGGACTAAATTGGCAATGGAGGAGGGCATACAGTGAGGAATTTGCCCGCAAATATCCGCTTCGGTTGAAAGTGATTACACGGGTTTCATAAAACCACCAATTTGCGGGTCGAGGGAGAAGACGAGAGGAAATACAAAACATGGAAACAAATATGGGTAACACGAGAGCTGTAAACAGATTAATGTACTAGGATGAACTGAAAATATTGGTGAAGAATAGTATAGCATGCGGCTTTCTTGATGGTGGAAGTACTTAAGAACACAAACAATTCAACACACTCTGTTAATAATGAAATAAATTATATTACTGCTAATATTATTTTAAAGTAAATAAATTATAATGCAGTCGAACCCCAATATAGTGGACCCAGGATATAGTGAACTCTCGATTATAGTGAACTTTTTTTCATTGGTTTCGACTGAACTCCAATTGAACTAATGTTATTTTTAAACGCTTATAGTGAACTCCTGAGAAAATGTAAGTTCGCTCTTATAGTGAACTGGATTTGCCGTTCCACGGATATTTTTCCAGATTTTCAAAGGCAATTCTCTAAGCACTTTTTTTCTACGGAAAATGTGGACAAAATAACTATGGAATCTTTCGTAATCGTCGATAAAAAAATTGATGAACTGTACTTAAAATCGAAATGTACCCAATCCAAACTAACGAATTTTTTCTATAAGCAGTAAAAATAAAAGTAAGTAAAACTACTGAATTCTTTATTTCTAATAAACATTATAAAAATTGTTTATTTAAGTATTGAATAATTTATTTTAGTAGATTGTGTTATCTCCCAATGATTGTTTTCAACAAAACCCCCATAAAATGCTAAGAAATTTTTATTTTTCAACAAAATTGGATATAGTGAACCATTGGATATAGTGAACATTTTATTGGGTCCGGTGACGGTTCACTATAACGGAGTTCGACTGTATTATGTGACAGGCATTTAATTAGTCAATGAAATGACAGTCGATTAAGCAATATATCGCCGTCTTACAAGTGAAACATGCCAATTCAAAACTTTTAAGATAAAAATTAACTTCAAAGCTTTCATTTAATGTAGTGTACTTTATACTTATACTCTCCCTTTGTTTTCTCATTTTTTGAGGACACACTTTGTAAGTAGAGTTTAATCCGCCTGGTGGTTGTCTCGACGAGGATAGACGAGATATCTCGTTATTAGAAAAATGTCCCTTGATCTTGTCATTGTAAAAAAATCGCCAATATCTTGACGACGAAATATCTCGTCCATAACAAAATTGGTCACTTCTTGATGGACAAGATATCTCGTCCATCAAGTTAAATTTCTCTCCCTTTGTTTTCTCAGAACAATGTTTTCTTGACTTAGCGTGTGAATAGACGATATGGCACCCTTTTACAAATGTAACTGAAAAGTGGAACACAACCTCTCCAAGAGTAAACAAAGTTGTATCAGGCTGCGATTCATATTCTCTCGAAGATAATGCGGAGTAACAGCTCATGGAAGTGAAATGGCTTACACAGCACAACTACTCTCTACGCAGAGAAACAACTTTTACAGAAAAGAAAAGTTTCACTAGTGCAGGGAAACAAGCTACAACTTGGGATAAGAGGTGGATTCTATTGGTTAATGGCTAAATCACTAAATATAAAATTATATAAATGGGTTAGTGACTATTTTTTTTTTTAATATTTTCATACAGATTTCGGGACCTAGTCTTCAAATAACTTTTTCTTTGAGATTAGAACGTTCTAAATTATTTTACTAATTTCTAAACTATCCTTATTTTTAATTACAATCGTATTATTTCGAAAGTTTTATAACTGGTAAATAGTTTACTATATCACTAAATCATTTATATAACTGGAACTGTGGAATTGCAAATAATAGATAATTGAAATACTTCACATATATTCGTGTATTTGGTATCTCATTTGAAATTTTAACATTTAACATGAATTAATTTCAGCTGTAAATGTTCGTTGCTTCAAGTAGTAAAGATCGTCTAACATAACGACTGCATTTCCACCTCAAAACTCTCAAGAAAACAGCATGTTATACTTTATTTGATTATTACACGTATCTGAAATCAAACTTCAACTACCACATAAAGCCCGAATGCACAGAAATTCTTGCAGACTACATCTGTGCATCTCGTGTCTTTTGTGCAAACTCATCATAATGATTAGATTTTAGCAAATACATATATTATAACTGAACTTTCATTAAATCCATCAAAAATTCACTAAATTACAGTCAAGAGTGAATCAAATTTATAAATGTTCTGTTGCCTCAATCAGTAAATATCCCACTTTCATTCCAAAATATTCCAATGAACGAATACAACTACAAATACTTGCATATATATCAAATTCAAATACATAACCTACCAAAACCCAACTGCAGAAAAATTTTCTTGGCGACAGCCACTATCTTTTTTTGTACTCTGAACAAACTCTTCACAATGATTAAGTAATAGTATATGTGAACTTTCATTACAACTGAACTTTCATTGATTTATCAAATTTTCACTGAGCTCAAATCAGAAGTGAATAAAATTTCGACTGTTCTGTTGTCTCAGGAAAAACCGCATTTTCACTCAAAAATTCCGAAATTAACTGTTTTAATGAACTTGTTCATTATAAATATATATCAAATCCAAATTCACCTAAATAAAACCCGAATGCAGGAAGATTACTTCAGACTTCGCCAACCATTGTTTCGTCATTAGAACAAATGTTTGAGTGAACTTTCACCGATCCACCAAAATTTCACAAAGTTACTGTTAGAAGTTAGTAAAATTACTAGATGTTCTGTTGCCTCCAGTGCAGTGAAGACTACATTTTCTCTCCGAATTTCTCAAAATAAACTACGTTTAATAGACTCACTTATTACACATATCAAACCCAAATCCATCTAACAGCCACCACACCATTTTTTCGTCGACAAACTTTTCAATGAACTTTTACTGATCCAACGAAACTTCACTAAGATACTGTCAAAAATGAGTAAAACTATCGTATACCCTGCTGTCTGAATCAGTAGATTACATTTCCATTCCCAAACCTCTGAAACGAACTGATACTGAACTCGCTTATCGAGCATATCAAACACATCAACCACACGAAACTCGAATGCAGAAGAATTATTTCAGACTAACAGCCGCCATTGTTTCGACTCTTTCTGACAAACTTTTCACTGAAATTTCACCGATACACCGAAATTTTACTAAGATACTGTCAGAAATTAGGAAAATTATCAGATACTTTGATGTCTGAATTAGAAGACCATATTTATTTTGACTCCCAAACCTCTCAAACAAACTGATACTGAACTCTATTATCGTACTTATCAAACCCAAATCCATCACCCACTCGAAACACGAATGCAAAAGGAATATTTCAGACTAATAACCGCCATTGTTTCGACTCTTTCGTACAAACTTTTCACCGAAACTTCACTGTCAGAAACGAGTTAAATTATCGGATATCCTGATGTCTGAATTTTTAGACCACATTTCCCACCCAAAACTCTCAAACGAACTGTTACCGAACTCGCTTATCGTACATATCAAGCTCAAATCCACCACCCACACGAAACTCGAATGCAGAAGGATTATTTCAGACTAACAGACGCCATTGTTTCGACTTTTTCGGACAAACTTTTCACTGAACTTTCAACAATTCACCGAAATTTCACTGTCAGAAACGAGTTAAATTATCGGATATCCTTATGTCTGAATTTTTAGACCACATTTCCCACCCAAAACTCTCAAACGAACTTATACCGAACTCGCTTATCGTAAATATCAAGCCCAAATCCATCACCCACACAAAACTCGAATGCAGAACGATTATTTCAGACCAACAGCCGCCATTGCTTCGTCTCTTTCGGACAAACTTTTCACTGAACTTTCACCAATTCACTGAAACTTCACTGTCAGAAACAAGTAAAATTATCGGATGTCCTGATGTCTGAATTAGTAGACCACATTTCCCACCCAAACCTCTCAAACGAACTGATACCGAACTCGCTTATCGTCCACATCAAGCCCAAATCCATCACCCACACAAATCTTGGAACACACGAAGCAGATGACTCCAGACGACGATCGTCACTCCCGACGGCACTCCAGTCCCTCCCGTTTTTAATTTTGCACCAGCACTCTGACGCGTTTCTCATCGAACTCATTCCAGAGAGGAGGGGGCGGTACCCCCGCGCAGATTGCTCACTCCTATCACCAAACACCTTGCGCCATTAAAACACATCTAGCCCCCCCGGTTCCAAGAAGTCCCACTGACTGTTTACCTCACACCGAATGATTGATCACGTACATGTCCTTCTGTTACACATGTACACCTCCGAATAATTAAAGCAGCGCCAGGGACCCGCCAAAAAGAAGCGAGTGGGGAAAAAAAATCCCAAAATAAATATCGAAGATATATATAAGCACAAGTATCCTTTTACACTGCATTGCCTATAAGGTTGTCCCTATGATTACAATAGGGATAGGAATTTAAACGCCTTTCTCTCGGGCGGAAAGCTTGATGAGAAGTAAGGGGGGCAAAAAAGTTTGACACTTGGGTGATTAATGACTGTAAAAGGGGGCGGGAGAGCTGATTTCGGAGTGAAGGGGGGATAGGACAAGAATTTAAAAGAGACAACGTAGATAAAGTTGGAAGCATGGTCTCCCCTAGTGACATGTGTTGAAATCGGAGGGTAGATAATGATAGGGAGGAAGGGTTTGACAAGCCTTCCGGATTTAGTAATTTGAAACAATTTCGGGAGCTCTGATTGGACGGCTGAGGGGAAACGTAGGGAAAATATTTTTATCCTAATAAAAGTCCCTTCTCTTCGCGGGGAAAAACTTGCATAATTGACAGTGAATATGATGTGGCGACTAGGCTTTTTTACATATTTATTTTTCGTCAAGCGTTTCAAGTTTTGGGATTATGCCGGGGCTTTTGTTTTTAGGGAATATTTTCATAGATTTAAGACTTCGGTGATACCCATCAATTTTTTCGCGCTTTTTTGCGCGAGTTTTCAGATGGTTTTGAGTCTGCTTTTTCTTGTTTTTTTTTACCTGTATATTTTTAGGATTAGATTGAAGATTATCTAGGAGAATGCAGTTCTTGTTGGGATACGTAAGACGTGTTGAAAGCCCCAAACGCTGCAATCTAAAAAATTGAGGCGGAAAGAAATTTGTCAGGAGTCAAACTGAGTGATAAATATGCTGACGAGTGGACCAAATTATTCATTTGAACTTAAATAAATCACGAATGTTTGGTCTTTAAGGAGATTGCGTTCTCTTATCTTGTGTATTATGGTGAGAGTAAACTAAGGCCGGTTTTCATAACATGTCATTGATCATCAAATCGTTCATAAATTAACCTATTAAAAATTGGATCGGTTTTTATTCTTACTACAGAGATAGATTCGCTAATCAAAGATACCAGTGATATAATCCCTTTCCAGCAGAGCACTTGTGATTGGATAAAACCATAAAAATAGCTAAATTCTGTGCTCAGATGGCAAAATATTATAAGTCCTTTTCTTTTTAATTTTTCGTGACAGCAATTTTAAGATTCAAGATTCAACATGTGGTTCTAGACTTATTACATTTTTTCCACCTTTGTGTTGTTGTTGTTGTTTCTAATGCCTACACTGGCAGAGAGACCAGAGGAGTGCCAGGCCCGTCGAAGACGGCAAGAGGCGAGGGGGTGCGCCTTCCATGTTATTGAGCCCCATTGGGAGGAAGTCCGACTTCGCTCGGCATACATGACACATCCGTTTTACAGGAAGGTTCCTTTCATACATCCATTCACTCACACATATCGTAATTTAGATACCAATCAGAGGCCGATAACCCTCTGATCAGATACCCCCAGAGGTATTGATTTGGTATGGGAACATGGGGGACTTTGTGACCACGACCTATTTAACGTGCCCCAGTCACCATTAGTGAACACGACGGTCTTTAGCCAGGTCGAAGCGCCGATCTCACAATCGTCAGAATTGCAGGCTCCGCCGAGGACAGAACCCACAACCCTTCTGATGCGAGCCCGACGCTCTACTGACTGAGCTACCGCGGCTCGTTCCACCTTTGTTTTCTCATAAACTGAAAGAAAAGACTTAGGACATTTTGCAACTTTCTAAACATTAACAAACCAGACTCCAGAATGGGACTTACTCAATTTTTTGGGAAAAGTGACTTATAACATTTTTCTATCTGAGCACAGAATTTATGTAGATTAATTTAATTAGAACTCCTTTAGTAAACAAAATCATTCATTTAAGTTTCAGATAATTCTAGATCATCTAGTCTCATGCCTTTCTTAAACTTTTTTGGTATTTGGTATTTTTAAAATTAACGTCATACTAGAGCAACACATTCCGACGGAGACCACGCACTTATCCTTGTAAGGATTTACCGGTCTCCCTTGGGTGATTATTAGTTTCTTATTTGTAGAGTTTCTGCTAGGTTTTCTTGATGGTCATGTGGGAACTGTGTTATGTCGTCGCTATAAAATCCCTGCCGCGAGATGTCAGA
This sequence comes from Metellina segmentata, assembly GCA_947359465.1. NCBI lineage: Eukaryota > Metazoa > Arthropoda > Arachnida > Araneae > Tetragnathidae > Metellina > Metellina segmentata. Next base: position 36,710,528 of record OX375875.1, read on the forward strand.
AAATCGAGGCTTCTGCAAATGTTTCCTCTGCACATCCTTTGCTTTAGTGCTAGGTTTAGCCATCCTGGAGTGGGTCCTACTAGTGGGCAATGCAGGTGAAGTGAGGTTGAGACAGGACAACCCAAGGCATAATGCAGTGGAGTTCTCTCAATTCCACAAGAGCATTGGTTGATTTGAAATAACCCGAATCTCTGTAGATAGCTGGGGAATGGGCCATGGACCGTTATAAACTGTAAAAGACGTCTATCTTTGATGCGGGTATCCGTAGAAACGTCTGGGAAGAGATCGTGTGTTCTGAGCGGCCCGTGTCATCTGTGTTCCATTCATCCTGCCACAGTTGAAGAATGTGGTCTCTAGAAGTTTGAGACTAGAAGGGCTATTTGTTTGTCCTCTGGAGCATCTTTAACCTAGAGCAACACAACGGGCTATTGACGACGGTCCGGGATCAAACCCAAAGGGAAATATAAGAGGTCAACACCACGTAATTTTGAACCACGGTCAGATGACGAGGCAACACCTGAGCTGCCAAACTTCCACACCACGCCAACGTGAGGACTTTCGGCCGCGACAGGTTTCAGGTGCACCAGCCGCCTCTACAACATACGCTTACAAAGATCCATGCCCGGACCTGTACTCGAACCAGGACAGTTCAGATCTAGAGGCTGACACCTTAACCACTGTACCATTCCAAAAGGGAACGCTACACTTCACATCCGTCCTTGCTTTTAAGGAAGTCAATCCTATATAAGGTAGGTAGCTAGTTTACGTCATAGAAGCAACACAGCGGACTATTTGCGACGATCCGAGATCAATCCCCAATGCAAAGATCAGAGGACAGCAAGTAATTTTGAACCACGGTCAGATGAAAGCTGGAACCCCACTTTCCAGATTTCCATATCACGCCAGCGTTAGGATATTTGAGGCCACGACAGATTGTACCAGCTCAGTGTACACGACGGTATACGGTTGAATCGAGTATCCAACTTTTATACTTCCGGTTGCTAGTCATCTACTCTTCCAAATGGGCTATCGCTGAACAAGAGATATCTTAACCTTTAGACTACGGGTGATACAGCAGTTGTACAATGATCGCGTCAAGAATGAATTTAGACAACGACCAGAACATCAGTTGTACCTAAAAGTTATAAGAATCACGCAAATAAAGAATTTACACAACGGCCAGTACATCAGTTGTACATTGAAAGTTATACGAATCGCGTCAAGAAAGAATTTAGACTACGGCCGTTACGGCAGTTGTACCTTGAAAGTTATAAGAATCGATCCAATAAAGAATTTAGTCAACGGCCAGTACACCAGTTGTACATGGAAGTTATAAGAATCACGCAAATAAATAATTTACACAACGTCCAGTACATCAGTTGTACCTTGAAAGTTATGAGAATCGAGCAAAGAAAGAATTTAGACAACGGCCAGCACATCAGTTGTACCTTGAAAGTTATAAGAATCCAGCAAAGAAAGAATCTAGACAACGGTCAGTACATCAGTTGTACCTTGAAAGTTATAGGAATCCAGCAAAGAAATAATGTAGACAACGGCCAGTACATATCAGTTGTACCTTGAAAGTTATAAGAATCACGCCAAGATAAATTCCCGCTTGTTATGTCTACAGCCGTAATCAAAAGGTTAAGCGATTGGAAGAACTCTCTATTTTTTGAAGGTTGAAGCAAATGTCGAAGTGTTTCGAACTCGGAACCATCTGAATACTAATCCTTTACTCCTCCAACTTGGCTACCACGCGACTCCCCCTTAAATCTTCAATAAAAACTTAGTCGTTCTACACTTTAATTTATTACTTATTTGCTGAAATAGCTTTTCAATGAAAGATATATACGAGGTAAAGAATATACAGCCAAAAAAAACCCTGCTTGGTACAGAATTTACAAAACAATCTGGCAAAAATCTACCATAAGCTCCTGACGACAGGCAATACCACAGTCGTCCAAGTATTTAACGAAGTTCTCAGCTACAACTGAAAAATAAACGGTCTAATTAGCTTTCTTGTTGCCAAAAATGACCGTATAGCGACAAAACACACCTACCACAATAACAGGGGATTAATTCCAACTTTCTATTTGCCAATTAAGTTGAATTCGAATTCGTAAATCCTAAAAGTATTAAATTGTGTTCCGAAAGAATTCGGAGAAATTCGAAGTATAAACATAAACGTAAAGCTAGCTACTGGTAGGCAAAAGATTGCTTTTTTGCGCCGATTTCTGCGAACAAACAATACCTATAAAGTCAGATCGAATCACAGAAAAAAAAAAGCTTCTCTTAGACAATGAAAAAACGCTCTATAATTAAACAATCAAAGAAAAAGCATAAAAGATAATTAAACACTTGCCGACTTATGAATCGAGAAAAAAACAATAGATTCGTACCATCTTCTTTACAATAGTTTTTATTAAAGACTATCGGAGCTGCCCTCTAATTGACATGTAATCTTAGTATTCTGGCACAGTAATAACGGACTTAATTACGAATACTCGAAATAATTAATGTTTTTATTAATTACATTATTCGTATCTAAATGGGGAAGTTTTTGAGGAACTTTTTCATTAGAAAAAAGTAAGGAAAAAAGCTGGAGTGAACAAAAAAAAGGATTTTTTTTCCCCCTTTCTCAGAATTAAAATCAGAAGAAAGATATGATTAACACTAATGAAAGAATGCATTTAGCATTCAATAACGATTTAGGTGTTAAGAGCTGTAAATGTGTTAATTACTTCGAAACGAAAATTCTCTTGAAACTGAAAACGCTTCGCGCATATTTTAAGGCTGTCTGATTTGCCCCTTTTAGGAAAAGGAAAAAAATATTTATAATTAATGAGAAAGTGGTTGGGTTTTTTTAAGTGTCCTTTTTCACTGTGAGGAAAATCTTCTCATGAATAAGACTCAATAAAAAATTACTTACATTTAAATACAAAATTTAATTTAAATGGTGATAGTCAAATACAGAAGACGATGCATTGTGGTTGGGCTGAAGCTTTATGAACAATATGAAAAACTAGTACTACGTGTGTGAATAAAAGGACTTAAAACACATGTATTATAGTCTACACATCATAATCTAACTTAACACAAGAGAACTGATACGTTATCCTATTATTATATTCTTAGATGGGTTAGTTCTGTTTGGTCAAGCTCCGCCAAACACCGTCAAGCAAATAGGCATGCACACAAAGTTTTTACTGTACAAAAGAGAGAACTACATGCTGGGTGGTTGAGTTCTTATAACATTACACGTTAGTGGCTTATAAATGGTGCGTGTTGTCCATAAGTTACGTGCTTTTATGAACAGCATGTATCTTACATAATTGTCTATTGCTATGTTACGCGGCAATGTATAATACATAAATCATTACATAGAACATCAGCTGATTATTTTTTGTTTTCATCACTTCTTTTCACTCTTTTTCATTTTCTTCTTTTATCATAGATATAGCTAACACGTATTTGTCATATGCTAGTTCAATTAATAATTGTAAATAATTTCTTAACACACTTACAATTCTTCCATATTTTGAGTTATGACTGGAACACTGCAGTTTTTGCCAAGTGGAATGATTTATAAATGCAAAATAGATGTTAGCCGAAACAGTTTTATTCAATACGCTTCATAGTAAATGAAAACAAAACATTTCATTTACTGACTGTGATCGATGTATTCTGACTTGCGAATACAGTCTCAAAGAATTCATTATAAATCAAGTAATGGACATAAGGAAAGAGTAAAGCATAACAGAAGACAGAAATACATCCAACCACGATTTCGGATCAGATTTCCTACAGTACACAGGTTGAGATCGTGCAATGCATGTAATTTGAAGTAGGACAAAGATTTTCGAATTATTTTTGTGCCCACTCCACGACATGCAACCAATCGAAGAATATGAATAAAAATGGCTAACTAAACGTTTTTCTAAAAATCTAAATGTACCACAGTAAATGTATATTCCAAGATTCCAGTTACTACTTACAAAGAACGTACTCTTGAATACGGCTGTGGACAATGGAATTCTATAGTTTATAGGGGCTTAATCAATAAGAAATTCTATCGTATATAGACTTAGTCAATAAGAAATTCTATAGTATATAGACTTAATCAATAAGAAATTCTATAGTAAAAAGACTTAGTCGTTAAGAAATTCTATAGTATATAGACTTAGTCAATAAGAAATTCTATAGTATATAGACTTAGTCAATAAGAAATTCTATAGTATATAGACTTAGTCAATAAGAAATTCTATAGTATATAGACGTAGTCAATAAGAAATTCTATAGTATATAGACTTAGTCAATAAGAAATTCTATAGTATATAGACTTAGGCAATAAGAAATTCTATAGTATATAGACGTAGTCAATAAGAAATTCTATAGAATATAGACTTAATAAGAAATTCTATAATATATAGACTTAATCAATAAGAAATTCTATAGTATATAGACTTAGTCAATAAGAAATTCTATAGTACATAGACATAGCCACGAATAAATTATATAGAGTAGAGGCTACTAAAGAAATGTTACTAAATATTTTGCATTTTTAATAAACGCTATTGAATATGTTGCACAAGATCTTGATGGACAAGATATCTTGTTGTAACTATTTTGAAGGTTTAATGTATATTATTTTCTCAGTAATGATCTCTTTTAATAAACGCTATTGAATATGTTGCACAAGATCTTGATGGACGAGATATCTTGTTGAAACCATTTTGAAGGTTAAATGTATATTATTTTCTCAGTAATGATCTCTTTTAATAAACGCTATTGAATATGTTGCACAAGATCTTGATGGACGAGATATCTTGTTGAAACCATTTTGAAGGTTAAATGTATATTATTTTCTCAGTAATGATCTCTTTTAATAAACGCTATTGAATATGTTGCACAAGATCTTGATGGACGAGATATCTTGTTGAAACCATTTTGAAGGTTAAATGTATATTATTTTCTCAGTAATGATCTCTTTTAATAAACGCTATTGAATATGTTGCACAAGATCTTGATAGACGAGATATCTTGATGAAACCATTTGAAAGGTTAAATGTATATTATTTTCTCAGTAATGATCTTTTTTAATAAACGCTGTTGAATGTTTGCTAAAAAAAAAACGATGTTTACAATACCAATAAATCGATGTTCCATCAAACAAGCGCCCACTGTGCAAGTTTCATTGAAAGAACATTCGCTCCGTCCCTGGATTGACATACGCTATAAAAATTCATTTATACATTGTGCAGAGATTTCCATAATCGCATAAAATCCTGAACATACTTTTGAACACAAAATATCAGACATCGACACAAAAGTTTTTCCCACTTTTCTTTCCCTTTATCTCTGCTACGATATTTCTTTTCGGAGAAACACATCATATTTCATTCGTTTCTTTTGTCTTCCCTCCACGATATAAATACGTTTCTCCCGGCACATGTGTACACTCACTGAGTCCAAATAGTTCCTATAAAATAGAAGATACGTGCAATACGAAAGCGATACATAAAATCGTAATAGAGAAACCGCAAGTTTTATGGGATTTCGGGCAAAGGAGAAACGGAATCAATTGCTCAATTCTTGCCAGAGTCAGCAAAAGCGCGGTATTTTTTGCCATCCCGGAGAGATAGTTGACATTCTTCTTTTCTTAGAGAAACGCGATACGGTGAATGGTTTTTACTGCAAAATGGAGTGAATCTTTTCCGTATATTTCGAAAGGAAGAGTAAAATAATAAGAGTTTCTCGGACAAAAATTATATCTACGCAACTGGGAGTCTCAAAAACGCGTTTGTCACGTTTTTACTCTCGTTGCTTATAAAACGGTTTTCATCTGTCCTTTCAAGACAATTCTTATTTCGGTTGAGAGCTTTAGATTTCAAGTGGGAGAGTCAGCATTTCATATATTGTTTAAGTTTTGAATATATTAAGGCATTTTAGATCCGGGGTACTTTTGCCTCGTCGAAACAGTTTGCATACGCAATATTTGTGAAAATTTAAACTTCGGGGCTGGGTTCTGTTAATCAAGTGTCAAAGCATAGTAGCAAATGGAGAGAATCTTTTCAGTGCACTTCGATGGTTCCCATTCTTTGGTGGGGAAAAAATTCATGTACTTTTCCAGGTAATTGGTAGTTATTAGTGAACGTCGTACTAGAGCAACACAACGGGCTATTGACGACGTACTTTTCCAGGACTTTTCAAGGCCCATTAGTTTTTCAATGACTATCGTAAAAAGGCAGAAGTTCCCTCTGCAACCCCCCATTTTAGTAGACAACTTTTCTGAAGAACCTCTTTTATATGTAATGTAACCTCTTCATTACCATTCACCATACTTAACAATTCCAAACATATTTGTAGACAATATTCAAGCATGTTATAGGAAAGAAAAAGTTCTTAAAAAGAAAAAGTAAAGTAGCTAAGTTATTATATTTATGGGTTCGAACTGACACAGAATCCCATTGATTTTGAGCAAAGAAAATAAACACATGCCTCTTGATGAACAAGCGCATTTGGCGTATTCTTTGGAACCGGAATAAAACCACGCCTTCTAAGCGCGTTGTGAGGCGCGTGCGTTTCAAGCCGATTCATACTCAAGAAAATTCCAGATTAAAATTTTTCAAAATAAATTCAAGGACTTTCAAGTACTTTGCACCAAATTCAAGTACTTTCCGGGGCCCTTGAAAACGAAAATAAAATTCAAGTACTTTTCGAGGATTTTTATGGCCCGTGAGAACCCTGACTTCGAAAGAGTTAGTTCATTTGGTTTTATTCAATGACTTTCAAGTACTTTGCACCAAATTCAAGTACTTTCCGGGGCCCTTGAAAACGAAAATGAAATTCAAGTACTTTTCGAGGATTTTTATGGCCCGTGAGAACCCTGACTTCGAAAGAGTTAGTTCATTTGGTTTTATTCAAGGACTTTCAAGTACTTTGCACCAAATTCAAGTACTTTCCGGGGCCCTTGAAAACGAAAATGAAATTCAAGTACTTTTCGAGGATTTTTATGGCCCGTGAGAACCCTGACTTCGAAAGGATTAGTTCATTTGGTTTTATTCAAGGACTTTCGAGTACTTTGCACCAAATTCAAGTACTTTCCGGGGCCCTTGAAAACGAAAATGAAATTCAAGTACTTTTCAAGGATTTTTATGGCCCGTGGTAATGGTAATTTTAGTTAACGTCGTACTAGAGCAACACAACGGGCTATTGACGACGGTCCGGGATCAGTCCCTTAAGGGAAAGATCCGAGGACAACGCCTCGTAATTTTGAACCACGGTCAGATGACGAAGCAACACCTGAGCTGGCACCCCACTCTCCAAACTTCCACGCCAACCCAACGTGAGGACTTTCGGCCACGACAGATTTAAGGTGCACCAGCCGCCTCTACACCATACGCTTACAAACATCCATGCCCGGACCCGGATTCGAACCAGGAACCTTCCGACCTAGAAGCTAACACCTTAACCACTATACCGGTTGGTCGGCTTTATGGCCCGTGAGAACCCTGACTTCGAAAGGGTTAGTTCATTTGGTTTTATTGCTCAAAGAGCGGCATTTGACCAAGCTGTGTCAAAAAATGGACGAATACATACAAGTAAAGCATTACTAGCACAAAAGAGAAGAAAACATCCAAGGAAAGAAACCAAATCTGAGCAGCCAACAACTCGCAAGGGCCGCGGTTAGAAGAGCAATGGATTAGCGAGTTCGGATCCAACAAACACCGTCGTGTACAAAGGGGCACGTTAAATCCGTCGTGACCTCAAATGTCCTCACGTTGGCGTGGTGTGGAAAATTCGAGAGTGGGTTGCCAGCTCAGACGTTGCCCCGTCATCTGACCGTGGTTCAAAATTACGTGGTGTTGAACTCGGATCTTTTCCTTCGGGTTTGATCCGGGACCGTCGTCAATAGCCCGTTGTATTGCTCCAGAACGACGTTGATGAAAACAACCTATCTACCAACAACTCGCAAAAAGTCTACTCTTTTCTTAAAAACTCGATGCGTGAGTACATTAGTAAATTTGAAGAGAGGCTTGAAAGTAAAATATTTAAGAATCGCTGGACTAGATGAATGATCAGTGAAAGATCAGACGGACTCATGAGAGACAAGAGATACAGCCATTCGCTATTCGGATAGATCTTCCGGCAGCTGTAGTGAGGAAAACGATGAAATATCTTCGGATTTTCCATGCTGTTGCCATTTGATTGTATATTAATTCTACCGTAGTTGAATTAATTGACCGAGTATCTCGTCATTAGCAAAACTGACCAAATCTCAACACACGCGATATTTATCTCGTCATTAGAAAAGCCTGACCGTCTCTTGATCTCGGCATCAGGCAAAAAAAAAATTTGTTTGTTTCCTGTAACCCGACAGACCCTGAAATTTCAATACAAAAATTCCCACACTAAAATTATTTTTAGACTTTTTTTTAGTTTAATTTTTTTTTAACACGTTTGCTAAACGATTAATTGATTACGATGTCACAGACATGATAATATATTATAATTATTAAGAGCTTTAGGGGTGAATAAGCAGTTAAACCTGAAGAAAAATTATAAATACCCACTAAAATACCCAATTTGGGTAAATAGCCGAGTATATACCGAGGATATTGACCCGCATAAATAAATATACCCAGGTATTTTACACCACTGATCAATTTTGAATCTAACATTCATACTCAGATAATATTTCCTTTTGCGTATTCCTTTGCGTATTTGTGTTTAAGGTGTTAGCCTCTAGATCGGAAGGTTCCTGGTTCGAATCCGGGTCCGGGCATGGATGTTTGTAAGCGTATGGTGTACAGGTGGCCTTAAATATGTCATGGCCGAAAGTCCTCACGTTGTGTTGGCGTGAAAGTTTGGAGAGTTGAGTGCCAGCTCAGGTGTTGCTTCGTCATCTGACCGTGGTTCAAAATTAAGAGGTGTTGTCCTCGGATCTTTCCCTTAAGGGACTGATCCCGGACCGTCGTCAATAGCCCGTTGTGTTGCTCTAGTACGACGTTAACTAAAATTACCATTACCAGCTAAAGTCGTACTAGAACAACGCAATGGGCTTTGAACTCTCGAGAAAACAAGGCCTAGCCATGAATCAAATAACGTAGGTTTTGATACATGGTATGGAATATTCAGGCTATTAGGGAGGCCCAGAGAATTAGAAGCATTTCAATTTCTAATAACTCAGGTCAGAAATAAGAATAAAAAACCTCCTAAACAGTCGAGGGAACAGATGTAGATTTCCAGTCATTAGCATTACGAGCACGTGGTTACTGCTAAACAGTGCCGTTCTCTTTGGAGGCTCTCATTAATATTTATCATTTTGCATAAATAATTGCATTCATTTCTTCCAAGTGTTTTTACGCAGCCAGGGATTAGTGGAAGAATATGCAGAAAAACACAGGGTTCGCAAGGTTGGAAAAAATAATAAATGATAAAAGGAAAGGGGGAATATTTTTTAATGTTAATCTTCCCGGGAAACGAGACTTTTTCTCCGCGATATATAGAAAATATTTTTTTGTTAATCTCAGCCATTTTTTACTGATGCAATTCTAATGCATTCGCGGTCTTTAAATGTACGAGATATATTTAATAAAATCTATTTTTACTAAAAAAAAATAAGGGTCGAAATACAGATGAGCGCAGCTGTTTTCCACAGGGGTTGGAATTTATATAAATAAATAAACCTAATAACTCAGAATTTATCTAAATAAATTCGAAGTATACTGTTAGTGTACTGAATCAGAGATTGTATTAGAACCTATATCTCTAGGTATTTTAGGTAGATGTTTCAATTAACGTCACACTGGATCAAGACAATGGGCTATTGGCAACGGTCAGAGACCAAACTTTCAAGGGAATGATAACTGTTCTATACTGGAGGGCTTAGAATCTGCAACTGTGACAATTTCCCAGCATGCAGAAACAGTTCTTTCTATACACATAAAAGTTCATTGTTCATTCGTTCAGTTATGGCGGTATTGCAGCAGGGTTGAGTTAAAACTTGTGTAAAGCTACGGTTTTTAAAAGGACACTTTGTTTTGTTTCTGGAATAAAATAAACCACGACACCCGTCTGTGTTGCCCATTCTCCACCGTATTCTGTCCGTCTAAGTTGACACCTCTGGTATCTGTTAAGACGGCCGCCTAGTTATGCCCGCGTTATCATGACGTATCACGGCTGCTAGATAACGGCTCCGCTTTCTTAGGAAACCGTAGCTTAACAGGACGACAAATCTAACCAAAAAAATAAGTAAAATCGCGAAATGCACTTGTAATAATGAGCATTCGCGCTATTCGTAATGCAATACGTTTCACTTATCTGATTACTGTTCCCAGGTGCACAGTTGGGCATTTTCTTTCGTGGGGGTTGAAGATAATTAACGACATTATCAAAATAAAAACTTAATGCCTTAATAAAGTAAAAAATTAACTAACTTAATGCCCCTAAGTAAAACTTAATGCATCAATCCGCACAAGCAAATTTCGATAAATTGGCAAAAAATTAGTAACTAAAAAAAAATAGTTTTAGATGTGCACGAACGAACAACTAAACCGAGCACGTAAAATAATAATATACTGTTCGAAATGAACACCGAATTGTAAAAAGCCATGTATATGCCACGTGTTACTTCTTGCCTCACATCTCTTTTACAACTTTGGACAATGCACTTTAAGTAATAGAACTCCAATCCGACACCCTAGAGATGGAAGAACAGAAAAATGGAATTTTACTACTCTAGAATTGGGGTACGGAGTAGATTATTCCCACTTCCAGGGCTGCCACAACCAAAGCACTTTTGAAATAGAAACAATTTTTTTAAATAGTAGTTCACTAGCAATTTTAGTTCAGAGATTGAATTTTCAATGGAACTCTTGGGCCAGAAGTCCCTGTCTCCAGATAACTAAGTCCTTGTGTTCCTAATACATTTAGGATATCAGAAACTTTCAACGGTGTAGCAAAGTCTTGGAAGTCTGATTATGAAGGAGGTTGCAGAAACTTTCAACGGTGTAGCAAAGTCTTGGAAGTCTGATTATGAAGGAGGTTGCAGAAACTTTCAACGGTGTAGCAAAGTCTTGAGTGTCAAGTTATCAAGGGCGTTGCAGAAACTTTCAACGGTGAAGTAAAGTCTTGGAAATCTGATTATGAAGGAGGTTGCAGAAACTTTCAACGGTGTAGCAAAGTCTTGAGTGTCAAGTTATCAAGGGCGTTGCAGAAACTTTCAACGGTGTAGCAAAGTCTTGGAAGTCTGATTATGAAGGAGGTTGCAGAAACTTTCAACGGTGTAGCAAAGTCTTGAGTGTCAAGTTATCAAGGGCGTTGCAGAAACTTTCAACGGTGAAGTAAAGCCGTGTGTGTCAGGTTATCAAGGAGGTTGCAGAAACTTTCAACTGTGTAATAAAGTTTTGGATTTCAAGTTAACAAGGAGGTTGCAGAAACTTTCAACGGTTTAGCAAAGTCTTGGGTGTCAGGTTATCAAGGAGGTTGCGGAAATTTTGAACTATGTAGCAATATTGAGTGTCAAGTTATCAAAGGCGCTGCAGAAACTTGCAACGATGTAGCAAAGTCTTGGAAGTCTGATTATGAAGGAGGTTGCAGAAACTTTCAACGGTGTAGCAAAGTCTTGAGTGTCAAGTTATCAAGGGCGTTGCAGAAACTTTCAACGGTGAAGTAAAGCCGTGGGTGTCAGGTTATCAAGGAGGTTGCAGAAACTTTCAACTGTGTAATAAAGTTTTGGATTTCATGTTAACAAGGAGGTTGCAGAAACTTTCAACGGTTTAGCAAAGTCTTGGGTGTCAGGTTATCAAAGAGGTTGCAGAAGCTTTCAACGGTGTAGCAAAGCCTTGAGTGTCAGGTTATCAAGGAGGTTGCGGAAATTTTGAACTATGTAGCAATATTGAGTGTCAAGTTATCAAAGGCGCTGCAGAAACTTGCAACGGTGTAGCAAAGTCTTTAGTGTCAGGTAATCAAAAAGGTTGCACTTCCAGTTGGTGCAGTAGAAGGCGTTACAATGAGCGGGACTCAAGCCTATCACTCTAGTAAGGTCTCATAAATACAGAATACCTAATACCTGTGTCTGCGGTTACGAGTAGTATTAAAATGATGCATTAATTAGAAGGGCTTGGAAGACTACGAGTTTCCAAATGGAAATTAGATCAAATTTTTTCATTAATTTAAGTTTTTAATCAAAAGTATAAATTGAAGTTATCGATTACATTTTTAGCATATTTCATAATGGCTGTTTGTCTGCTAATGTTAATTGGTAGACGACAGTCATATCAAGGGATCTACGCTACATTTGAGTTTTCAATGTAACGAAGGGAGCGGGGGAAAATATTCCTTCTTTTAGCAACAAATTGTTTCAGTTCTGAAATTCCTAGTTCTTCTTATTTTGTTATTTCTGTAATATCATGGGATGTCTATAATGATACGGAGAGTAGAATTTTGGAGTGCTTCAAATTTCTTTATTACAATTTTTTAAGGTCTTAGCTGCATGTCCCCATAGTTGAAAGACGTAGAAAAGCACTGAAAAGAGTATAGTTTAATATATGAGCTTTTAATGATGTATCGAAAATTTCGAATTTCTAGCAACTAAAGGACTATACAGTATCAAGTGTAGCTAGAAGTTTAGATCTAAGGGAAAGATGTGCCAATTTCATGTTAAGTGGAGCTGTCTAAAGTGACACCTAAGTACAATAGAACATCATTATAACGGATCTTATTATAACGAACGTCGCTTATAATGGACAGTTAAAAAAATTGTAATAAATTATGCGTATTTTTATCAACTTGAACCAGGACCTTCTTGTGCAAGGCTGTTTTTTATTTGATATACACTACCCTACAATAATGGGCCGGACAGTAAGATGTGATGGTATAAGGGAAATAATACATGCTTTAATAGGGGGATGGTACCCCACGTGCTGCAATGACACTAGCAAAACATCTGGGCATACTTTCAATAAGGTTTCGATACCTAGCTATGGGTATTTGTGTCCATTCCTGCTGCAAGAATGTCACCAGCTCAGCTGTAGATTTCGGACGTGGTTCCCTGGTCCGTAAGCGTCGCTCAAACTCGTCCCACAAATGTTCTATGGGGTTTAGGTCGGGACTCTGAGCAGGCCTGGGAAGACGTTTTACATCCATATCTTGATATTACAGCAGAGGCTGCAACATGACATGGAACGTTGTCGTCCTGGAAGTAACATTCGTCCATTCCATACAATTGTCAGAGCGTAGGAAGAACCTGATTGTCGAAAATGTTCATGTAGGCGTCGGCGTTCAATTGACCAGGAACAACATGCAAAGGCCCCAGGCCATACTACAAAAAAACACCCCCAAACAAGTAGTCGGATTTTATGCAAATCCGCTGGCGTCCGGTCCATTATTGCAGGGTAGTGTATAATAAAAGTACTTTTTTATTTCTAACTACTGCAATTTCATTGATTCGAAAACCCTGCAACCTGGTTGTTAACACCATGTTGCATTACACCCTCAAAATAATTATTTGTTATAAAACGGACTTTCATTAAAACGGACAACCTTTAGCCCCAACTAGTCAGTTATAATGAGGTCCTATTGTATGTACAAACTGGGGACCAGGGAATATCCTTTCTGAATAGCCAGTAGGTTTCGCTTTTTAGTAAACATAACCGCTCGACAGTTGTCAGCATTGATTTGTATCCTCCAATCAACATACCGGATTCAAGGTAAGTAACTTGTAACGTCAAGAATGTAAGTGTCTTACAGATATTCGTGGTTGTTGCTTTGGGCTAGTATTGCAGTGTCATCTGCAAACATAGAATAGTGCAGTTGCTTCTATGTATTTCCTTCATGCCGACCAACCGGTATAGTGGTTAAGGTGTTAGCCTCTAGATCGGAAGGTTCCTGGTTCGAATCCGGGCATGGATGTTTGTAAACGTATGGTGTAGAGGCGGCTGGTGCACCTTAAATCTGCCGTGGCCGAAAGTCCTCACGTTGGGTTGGCGTGGAAGTTTGGAGAGTGGGGTGCCAGCTCAGATGTTGCTTCGTCATCTGACCGTGGTTCAAAATTACGAGGTGTTGTCCTCGGATCTTTCCCTCAAGGGACCGATCCCGGACCGTCGTCAATAGCCCGTTGTGTTGCTCTAGTACGACGTTAACTAAAAAAAATTACCAAATTACCTTCACATAGATGTTAAATAATTTAGACCCAAGTGACTGCATGAATGGCACGGTGTGTGAAATGTTTTATTTATGCGAACAATAAATTGTCTACTTATGGCAGATAGGAATGTTTTAGATGTATAAAAGTGAGGCAGGGAAGCCGAATGTAATCAGTTTGTGGATTAGACCACTAACCCAAACTCGATCAAAAGCTTTCGCTACATCAAGGTAATAATTTGGTAATTTTAGGTAACATCGTACTAGAGCAACACAACGGGCTATTGACGACGGTCCGGAATCAGTCCCTTAAGGGAAAGATTCGAGGACAATACCTCGTAATTTTGAACCACGGTCAGATGACGAAGCAACACCTGAGCTGGCACCCCACTCTCCAAACTTCCACACCAACCCAACGTGAGGACTTTCGGCCACGACAGATTTTAGGTGCACCAGCCGCCTCTACACCATACGCATACAAACATCGATACCCGCACCCGGATTCGAACCAGGAACCTTCCGATCTAGAGGCTAACACCTTAACCACTATACTGGTTGGTCGGCGCGATAATGGGAAAGTGATTTTTTTGGGCAATTAATGATTGGTAATTTTTAAATAACGTCGTAATAGAGCAACACAACGGGGTATTGACGACGGTTCGGGATCAATCCCCTAAGGGAAAGATCCGAGGACAACACCTCGTAATTTTGAACCACGGTTAGATGACGATATGGTAAGTGTAATTTTAGTTAACGTCGTACTAGAGCAACACAACGGGCTATTGACGACGGTCAGGGATCAATCCCTTAAGGGAAAGATACGAGGACAACATCACGTAATTTTGAACCACGGTCAGATGACGAGGCAAAACCCGAGCTGGAACCCCACTCTCCAAACTTCCACACCGACCCAACGCGAGGACTTTCGGTCACATCCATGCACCGATCATGATTTGAACCAGAAACCTTCCGATCAGAGTGTAACACCTTAACCACCAGACAGGTTGGTCGGCTGAGCAATTAATGAAGGTTCTGAAATTAAAACGTGCGGAAATTGTTTTTCATGTCACTGCTAACGCTATGATTGGTTATGTGAAAGATGTTTCTGTATTGAAGTAAATCAGCCTAATCTTAGTCGAGGTGTAGTTGTCATTTGATACATATTACTGAGAAAAAAAAATGAAGCAAGTATGATTAATGTTGATGTCTGGAATAAGTGATTATCAGAATATATTTTTTGGAAAAAGTTCTAAAAGAAAAACTACCTTGAAAATAAGTCAAGTTGTAGTTGTTTGAAATATCTCAATACACAAAAATATATCTATACGTATCCAAACTTATTTTCTTTTCTAGACAGTAAACAGAATTGTAGAACAATGGAATGCTGTTGAAGACTTTCTAAAAAATACTTGGATTTGAGCAAAGAAAATGGATTTTACTTTCAATGTGTATTACTTTGTGTACCAGACTAGTTGCAGATTTTCGTGAATGAATACAATTTTTCATCGATTTGTCTGTCACAATCCTTTTTGCAAGTAGCTATTAATTATGTTGAAATTTTTGTTTTTAAAAATGTTCATCGAAATCCTGTAGGATTTTTGAAAGTCAATCATCTCATTGTTGGTTCGGACAGCCAGAGGTTATCTTTACGTTCCGTTAGGAAAATGGAACTTTCCATTGAAATTACATAATTGCTTCCCCCCTCCCAAAAAAAATCGTACGATACGAGACGTTTTACAAAATATCTCAAGTTTATATGTCACTTATTGTCCGCTAGATGGCAGCATGACTAAGTACAATTACAGTAGAGTTCCGATTATCCGAGTTAAGGTGGACCAAAACAAACTCGGTTAAAGCGAAAATTGTAAATAAAATATATATTTAAACCAACACGATTTAACAAATACAAAACTGAAAAACACACAACATGCAATTCATATTGTTACGCTGATTAGAGTTCTTACTTTAAAAAGTCCTCAATTGTTTTTTTTACGTTACTTTGCAGAAACATTGCTGTAGAAAAACGACAATGTTTTTTCAATCTGTAATTTCTTGTTGTTCGTAAGCGTTTATTCAGTCATTCATTTCGTTATCCTGAGTGTTTGTGAGATCAAGTTCAGAATTTATTTTTTTTATGGTAGCTTTCTAAATGGAAAATGTAGAACCAAAAAAAAAAATCATAGAAATATTTGACAGCTCGGTTAAAGCGGAAACTCGGTTAATCGGGGGTTTTCTGTACTACAAAATTATCTGTTCCCAGTTAAGGCGCGAACACAATTACGAGCCGAACCGTTCGTGAGCTTCTAGTTCTCATGAGTGGAACGGGGTTTTGGGCTCCAAACGAACGGTTCGTGGCTATTCGCTTGCTGTCGGTTTTTTGACGAACACAAAGGGTTCTCGGTTCAAATTGGGACGGCGTCGTGAGTATAGTTCGTTGCTTTTCTTTGTGCTCGCGAACCTCAGGGCGTCATCACCAGTGGCCTACTAATGACTACCCGGTGGTTCACGGTAGGTCCCTTCTTTTCCCATGGATCGCTGAAGTTCGCTGTGAAAATAATTTCAACGAACGGTTCGGCTCACAAATGTTTCCGCACCTTTATATATCATTACAATACCTTCCGTTGACATCAAACATACATGTCGATGTTTGTGGGGCAGCATAGGACAACACCAGGAACACTAACTGCAAATCAATCCTGAATGGAATTTTAGTTTCAGTTGTGAAAGTGTTTTTGATGTTGATGGTGGTCATTTGGGTTCAAAAATGAAATTTCAGGACTCTGTTCCCGATTTTAGTACATCTTTCTACCTGGCAAATTACGACTGATAACTATACTTTTACAATAGTTTTACACTTTTTGAGTAGTTAAATACAGACTACTCAGTTTATTTCAGCTTCATATAAAATGAGAAAATCTTTGTCAAGTTTTAAATATTTTAAGGCGGCATTTCTTTGTAGTGCAACAGTTTGTAAAGTTTGCATTCGTAGTCAATTTACAAAATATTTCGACTTAACAGTTCATTTATTGTCCGCTAGATGGCAGCATGACAAAGTTGCGTATTATTTCAAATAATTACTTCCAAGTTTTAAGGGATTTCATTTACTAACAAGGCATTGGCCGGATCCAGATTGTTGAAGTATCGACGAAAATAAAAACGATTTTGAACGGTGCAGTAAAAAAAAATTGTAGCGGTTTTTTGAAAAACCAAACGCGACACACATTGATATGCTAAAAAACACAATTATCGTTTAAGTATAAAGAAAATAATTTTTTTTGCAGTTCATTTACACTTTCAGAAAACTAACTTCGATTATTTGTCACTGTGAAGTGTATTCTCGAGTGCAGACGAAAACGTATTGTGGCTTGCAAAATACTTTATTTCCTTGTATTTACTGGTTCTTCAAACATCACTGGGAAGAAACTTGTTTTTTGATTTTTCTTTTTGATTTCAATCTCTATTTAGTATTTGAATTGTTTCAATTTTGCAAAAGAATCTTTTTGAACCCAAAAGGATAACATCCTTTAGGGCAGGTTGTAAAAAAATTGAATACATAAATGTTATCATTTATACAATTTATTTCAACTTAAAAACAATCAAACTTTCTTGGAAGCTAAACCTTTATCAAGTCATTTTTTAACAAAGCAACTTGATTTAAGATTAGTCTTACGAGAGTAATTCCAACAATAACACGCAACATCATGGAATAACTCACTGTTTCGACAACACTTTACTTTAACATTTTGTCTCTTTTGTACAGTAGTTTATCCTAATGATTTTATATGCAGCATACTTTCAAATACTTCAGAATTGAAAAATTGCTTATCATAAAATAAAAATTATCTGGTGCTAGTTTTCAGTATTACGAATAAACCTGAAGACCAACTCTAAAACAAGTGCTTAACATATTGGTAAAGTAATTGGTTATAAACACATTACTTAACAAGGTAATTGGCATTTGAAATGTGGTTTTGAGCAAGCCTGAAAATTTAAATTACACGTTTAAGTGTAAACTATGCATTTCCGCAGATTCAGGTATAGAGTTCATCATTCAGTAATGGAAGCAACGACAGTAACTACAAGTTTATGAAATAAATAATCAAGTAAATCAATCAGTACAGACGAGTATTGGTGCCGTCTCACCCAAGTAGCAATTTTATCTTCATCCATATCTAAATTATCTTCGGTTAACTTGACACTTTTGGCAATAGTTTGATCCAAACATGCTTCAAAATTAGATTTACAAACAAATTGGATTTTAATGCATTTCATCATTTTTTTTATTATTCGTGTTATTTTCCCATCTTTCTCTAGTGAGAATTAGGGAGGCGACATTGATAACAAAACATCGATGTTGATAATACATTACCCAAAACCACTGATGTAATTTGTCGATTAAACTCATAATTTGCTGTGTTTATTAAGTTATAACTAGTGACTTCAATTAATCGATGTGGTAAATACAATGTTTTTATAAAACATCACATTGATGTCACATCCCTAGAGAGAATACGTGTTCGATAGCCAAAATCTTGCTTCAACATGCTTTTTCATTTAGATTACATAAATTGTAAATAGGACAAGGGTTTTTTAATCAAGAGAGAACTTTAAAAAAGCCACTGGTTTGTAGGAAGAATTGCTTCCATAAACAAAAACAAATGACTACAAGAACCCATCACATAGTTTCCACACCTTTGTCCCTAGAAAAAAAAAATTCAAAAACTTTTAAGAACTTTTCAAACGAAATTTTTTTTTTCAAGAACCTGAAATTTTTTTATAACCTGAACAAGGTATATGCAAAAATTGCCAATTAAAAAGAAAAATATTTTTACTCCATTTCCTTCACCCATGCCTTCAACTGTGGTTTAGTCATATATATCATGTGGCAACAGCGTGCAACACCGGCTTTATTTGGAATGATGCACCTGCCGTGAAGGAAACTAGTTTGGACACGTTCCAACACGGAATTTCACAATTCTGTTCTAGTCAAACAAAATCAAGGACTTTTTACCAAGTTCCATTATTTTCAAGGGCCCCTAGTTCGGAAAAATAAATTCAAGGACCGTGGGAATCCTGCATGCAACCAAAATGTAGTTGTGAAATTGTACAAACGTTTTTAGAGAAAAATGGTAACTAAAAAAAGTCTTAAACCCTATTCTAGAAGTTCAAATACAAAGTGAATTAGCTCAAAAATTTGCTAATTAAGTACGAGAGACATTTGAAGATCTCGCCAATATTTAAATAAAATCGAAATATTTTCTAGAAGGCTTACATGGACGTATAGCAACTATAGATAACGCCTTTTACTCCATGGTTCGGTGCCAAAACTATGAAATAGGCGTTCCACAAAACATTTACCCCGAAAGAAATACAAAAAAAGATTCCCTCTGCTTTTTTGTAGGACAAATTTTCGTTGACATTTGGTGAATGTTGAAAAATAGGAAGCCTTTTTTTAGCACAGCAAACCTGCATCCAACAAGAAAATTTTAGACTTTGTAAACTGTTGCCACATTGAAATAATCAGTCCTGCACACTAAATTGGATTATATATGCATGCACACTGGCATGTTTTCTGTACAAAAATGGAGAATTGATACATGTTTAAATCTTATCACATGGTGTCCACTGTGTCCAGGCTAACAGTTTCATCGGATAAACAGTTACAACCAGCAAATTATTTTGGACATGAAAAAAGTTAATATCGAAAAAAATATGCTCAAAAAGTAATTAAAAAAGTAACTATCCCAAGTGTAAGACAATTCTAAAAGGACATTTTTGAACACTGATCAGTCTGTAAGTTAGATTACATGCAGTCTGTTTAGGTTATTGATATAAATCTAATATGCACACATCTTTACCCACAAAAAATAAATAAAGTTACTTTATTAATGTTTATGATTATCATAACAGCCAAGAATTAACTAAAATTGATAAAGCCAAATATTCAAAGAAGCGATTCTTTTTTTTTAGAAACCCATTTTTTAATTTCGATACATTGATTATATTTAAATCATTGCTTTTAATAAACACTATATAAACATCAACTTCCAATTGAGAGAAAGATTCTTTTACATAATAAATCTGAAACCAGAATTAAATTCAGATTAGTTGCTGACTATTTTGTTAGGGATAGGTAGAGTACTTTGTAAATCTGAGCAAAGGGTCGAAATAAAGTGTTGTGCGACTTCTGGACTGCTCAGAACTCTGGTGCATAAGAGGTCAAATCTGCATATTACACTATGTCCAACATTGAATATATAATCTATTTTTCCTGTCAATCGACCTTAGACAATACTCTGAACTTAATTGAAAAATAAACAATGGTGTACAAAAATTCTTCAGGAACAAAACCAATACCGAAATTCTTGCTATTAATACTTTATTTTTGAGACCTTGAGAGCACATAAAACAGGATAAATATAACCTTGGAACTATTTCATTCTGCATCCTTAGACATTTTTCAGAACCAGAGCAGTCTAAATCCCCCTTCTCAAGTGTCGTGGCCATCAAACATTTGCATAAAAATAAAATGACAACACCATATGATCAAAAAAAGCATTTATTGTATAAAATTTAAAAATCAGCAAATAGACCAACTGTCAATTTTCAACATTGAAATTTGGTTAAAATATTCAAAATTTACGATACTTTTTCTTAATTCTGGAGGTAGCTCCAAAATTTCTTGCTGGTCGAAGATTACCGTCTGATCCACTCCTGGCACACTGAAAAAGAATGATAATGAGAACACATTTAAATCGGTTGTTAAAATCGACTTATTTTCAAAGTTTTTTTTAAAAGTCTTAAAATTGTACTTGAATCAATTTGTTGACAGATACCTTATGCTTAAAATTTATCCTATTAACCAACATAATTTCCGATATTTGGCCTATAGAACTTTAAAAATAAACAATTCATGAAAATTCATAACAATCTCACCTTCACAATTAGAACCAATTGTCAAATATGTGACAACAGTACAATTGTTTGAAAAGAAAAGGACATGAAATTCTGTCCTTTTCAAACTGCACGATTCAAAGATGGCAAGTGGCAACATTGCGAGCAAAAGATATTGGAATTTAGATGATAAAAAACCTGGGTCTTAAACAATGACCAAATTTAAAAATTATTTTAGATAGAACCATCATTATTATTTACAATGGACCTCGCTCTTTGTAATCTCTATTATAAAATAAGTGTTTGTGTGTATCCGAGTGTGTGGACTGTCCCGACAAATCTATGGCACTTACATTAATGAGACTTAACACACAGGTAGTCCAAATTGCTTTGTAATTTTTCTGTTGCACCCGAATTTAAAAATTTAATCTAGAACATTTTAAAATGAATTTATTAGTTTTTTTATCATCCTTTCTTTTGTTCCGAAGAAGGAAGAAGCACCTCGATTTTGATATTTTCGACCTACCCACAAACGTCAGCCTTTGGAACCAGTTTTTTTTTTCACTTTCCGTCTTTCAGATCACTCGTATCTCGGTCGAGGCTCACGGGAAATACAAGCTCCGCCACGAATTAAGTATTGGGGTGTTGCGTCATCAACTCAATGTTTAGGAAGACTGATTTTACCAATCTTTCCTTCTTTTTTTTCTGGTGACCTCGGAAAGAAGTACATTTTGCGACATCAGGCTTTGGAACCATGCCAATTTTTTAATGATTCTAGCGTGTTTTGTCAAATGGGAATGCATAGCAATCAACAGGGGTTGGCGAGCATTAGTCACACCCGACCCCATGAAAAGAACCGTCATAGGCAAGGAACATTTTACATTATATCATCTTTTATATATTTCTTAAGAGATTGTGATGTCGCGTTGATTGGATCTCTTAGCAATTCGAATTTGGCCTTAACGTTGCCCGTGGTGTTACGATGCGAAACTGTTTGTCGGCCAAAAAGAAATGTCACAGACAACGCCGTGCTGGCCATGCAGTGGGTAGTAGATCATACACATTACAGATGCTCATAACACTGGAAAAGTAAAATTTTGACTAGTTTTAAGGCATTATTGTTTGATATTCTGCTATCTAAACATTAAAAACCATGAGTTATTCAAAAGGCCGATAGGTAAGTAATTGGATTTACGTAACACAACGACTTATGATTCCCCATTCAATCTTGAGCGAGTCGGATAACAAGGCGACACCTCATTCTCCGAACCATGCCAATAAGGACCTTTCAGAATGTGATGGATTAAATATATACCAGATTCCCATGCATAGATATTTAGTTGCTAATCCCAAATTCTACTAACTGGCTACTGCAGTCCCATAATTGTTAAAAGGAATAAATACATTAACTTAGAAAATGTTTTCAAATCAATAATATTTACACATTTATCAAGAAATTATTTAATTAAAAATGAATTTTAACCATGAAGGAGTTTTTAAAAAAATGAAGAAAGTCTTTAGCATTAACAACACTATAAAATATAATCTATTAAAATCTTCCAATATTAAAAACATGTAGACAAACTATGATGGTTCAACACTTAGACATGCATGCACTGTACTTAATCATTTTAGTAATAGAGTACAGAAGTGTTAGGAAGTCAAATGGCCACAGATCAATTAAAAAACATTACTAAAAGGTTTCTTTAATCTTAACAAATTAACATTAATAATTCAAAGCTTCAAGGTTATGTATAGAAAGCAACCAAACAAAGAGGAAGCAAGTAGTTAATCAACATCACACTGGAGCAACGCAATGGGCTATTGACAACAGTCCAGGAACAATCTCGAAGGGAAAGATCAAGGGGCAACACCTCTTAATTTTGACTTGTGATCAGATGATGACAACACTCGAGATGGCACTCACCAAACTTCCACACCATGCCAACACGAGGACATTCGAGGCCACGATCATGTTACTAATCCATTGCAACCCCAACAAATAGGAATTTAAAGTAAAGTTATTTTCCTCATTTCTATTGATTGCTTAATACTGAAACAGTTTCAAACCTATCGAGAAGGATGAAGTTTTCATAAGGTCATATTAAAAAGCTTCTGCAAACTACATTTCCTGCAGGTCACATTCAGGAAGACATCAATAGAATTACAATGCTTTTAACAAAAACTCACCAAAGCCATGTTCAATAGCAATTACTTTGTGCTTTACCTAATGAAACACTTAAAATACCAATTAGTACTTTTACTACATCAAGAATTGTAACCTAAAGACACAGAAATATCACAGGTCCACTAACTTCACATAACCTGAAATTCGAAACTAGTCTTTGAATGTAAAACAAATTTAAACAGTTATACTTAAAATAACCAAACAGCACTGCATAATTGCACATATCAGAAACCAAATTTTACATAAAATACAAACAAATGCATCATTAAACGACAAATTATTTCAGCATGAAGAGCAACGTAGATTTGTAACATTGTCTCGTAATCAAGAAAATAAAGCCTCAGAAGATCATTTTTTGTCACAGGTAACCAATTTTTCTTTAGTTGCAAGTACCGTAAGTCATGAAACAAAATGTTGAAACAAGTGCTTGGTTTTATAGTCAAATCTTCAACAATAAAACACATTTTTTTTGTTTCTTGTACTGTTTGCTAGTGGAAATTCCACATGTTTGATCTAACAATCACATGGAAATAATACAAGCACCTACAGTATTTTGCAGCAATAGAAAAATTAAATGCTACCTCAGACCTTTTACTTCTTCATCACAGGCTAGTCCCTGATCAAATTATCAAACGCACCAACACATTTTTGAACGAAATTCGCATAGGGAAAGAAAAGCTACCTATTTAATTTTTACAAGCCTAAAAATACTCCAGAAGACTTTTTAGTTCTAATGATACAAGATTAATGACACACAAAGGTTGAAAAGAACGAAAAATGTCTTAATTCAATGCTAAACGCATATGCAGTTTTATTTAAAACAAAGGAATGTTATATAAATACGAGCAACAAACGGTTGACTTTGATTTGAAATTAGTCATAACAAATCCGTTTCATTCGTTGTATTTTTCCCAACGAATTTCTCCCCAGAATGTTAAAAAGATTAATACATCCAAAAGTACATACCTTTGACATGTTCATGGTGTTATAAATGCAATATTCTCTTACTCAGCTATTTATTGGTATTTTTTTTTCCAGATTTGCGCGCGCTTCCTCAAGCTTAAAATGAAGTAGTCGAAGTCTCAGTGTTTAATAAACAGATTTTTGGCAAAGCGTATTGGACCAAAACAAAAGGCTATTGACGAAGGTCAGGGATCAAACCCCCAATTTCTAAAAGAGATAACTGCACGGCCTTTACATCATGTAGATTATTATGTAAAGGCCGTGACTTGACTGCAATAACACAATGGGCTATGGACGACGGTCGGTAATTGGTAATTTTTAGTTAACGTCATACTAGAGCAACATAACGGGCTATTGACGACGGTCAGGGATCAATCCCTTAAGGGAAAGATTCGAGGACAACCCGTCGTAATTTTGAACCACGGTCATATGACGAGGCAACACCTGATCTGGCACCCCACTCTTCAAACTTCCAGACCAACCCAACATGAGGACTTTCGGCCAAGACAGATATAAGGTGAACCAGCCGCCTCTACATTATACGCTTACAAACATTCATGCCCGGATTCGAACCAGAAACCTTCCTATCTAGAGGCTAACACCTTAACCACTATTCCGGTTGGACGACGATCGGATCATTATCGAAGGAAACGTCAACACTAGAAGAAATATTTGATCTTTTGAGCCGTCACCAAAAGCTCGTTGCGTTGCATCACAATTATATCAACTACTTTACCTACCTATCAAATTGTGATCCAAAGGACAAGCAACCGCGGATAGTTTTGACTTCAAAGCTCGCTCCAGCCAAAGACTGTCGTGACACAGAGGTTGGTGCACGTTTAATCTGAAGTGGGCTCAAATGTCGTCATGCTGACGTGGTGTGGAAATTTGGAGAGTGGATTATCTGATCAGATGATGACCCCGTCATCTGACCGTAGTTCAATTTTACGCGGTGTTGTCCTCGGGTCTTTCCATTTGGGATTGATCTCGGAGCGTCTCCAATAGTTCGCTGTGTAACGTCAGTGGGACGTTAATTAAAAATACCAAACACCCGGACGGTCGCCTATAGCACTTTGTGTTTCTATGTTGCGACAAAGTGAAAATATCTCCCTACCTACCTAAATTTCAGTTTTTAATTAATTTTGCATTTGATTCACGGATGCTGCATGAACTTGAGGTTGTTTTTTTCTTTGAAGCGACAAATAGCACACAAGGTTTGAAATATGAATTCTAGATTCAAAATAAACATTTTGAAAAGTTCCTGTAATGTTCATGATGCCATCTAGAGGCCAAACAGACAGTTAAATGGTGAATTGGAATTTCTGTTTAGGTAAACATGGTATCCCTTGGCTAACACTTGGAAGAAAAATTTTAAACTGCTCCCAATGTGTCAGGATATGTCAATTTATACCTTCAATGTCAAAATATAAGTTCTTGCATCATTCGCAGATCGAATGCTAAATGTAAATTAACAGTGGAAAAGAGAAAGATGCACAAATAAAAACACTCATGAGCAGTTGCGATGTGCTGCATTTGTACAAGACAGACTTCTTTCGAATCTAATATATTCATATCACTATTACAGGGGACAGGGGTGTCCATAGCCTGGCTGTTTCAAGCGAGTGGTGCGTCTCTTTTGTAGATACAACTAATGCATGAAATATGGTAAACTAAAACTTATCAATGTCCAAAAGCAATTATTTTGTTCCATTTCTTGTTACAAAGTTATTCAAAAACATAAAAATAAAAAGTTATTCTAAAAAAAATTGTTCTAATTCTACCAAACAATTTTGGAAAGAAAATCTATAAAATTAGATTTTCTTGTGAATTCTTTACGAATGTTGTTCATTTAGCAGTTAGCTGTCGAAATTTTGCCTGATGACTTCTTAGGGCAATCGCTTTAAGAACGCACAAACAGGAGTGTTTTACATTGGCTGTTTCTCTTTTGAGGAGGAACTGAAAAAACCTTTCAAAATCAAGGTTGCCCTTTTCTTCTACTCTCATATTGAATCAAGAAAAAGGTATTACAAAACAACAATTGCTTACGTTTTGTGAGCTATGTTACGCACGAGACGTGTGCGACATATGTTGTCAAACCAGCGCTCAGTCGGCAGAGCGATACTGTGATACTTTCCAAACATTTATTTTGCTGAATCTTTTGCTTTGAGTCATAGTTGTCTCAGCTCAGAAGGCAACGCTGTTTTGTGTTGAATCAAGCTGACTGGGGGAAGGGATGTGTGGGTAAACATTAAAAAAATGTAACTAATTTTCAGTTTCTCATTGTTTTGTTATCAAAGATAAATAAGCTCAGAAGGCAGAGCTGTTTTGTGTTGAATCAAGCTGACTGGGGGAGTAGTTGCTGGCATTTCATTAAATCTTGGTCGAAGCTGAGACTCTATTTGAATAATAAGTTGTTCAAGTTAAGTTGAATAATAAGTTGCTCTAGTTGTGAAGGCACATAAAAGAACTTGATATTGATCTATTACACAATGAAAATAATTCTGAGAAGCAAATGTATCTACATTATCTATTTCATTGGTGTTTAATTGCAAAACAGTATCAAATTTACTTTTGCAGTTGATACATTTTCATCCCATTTTCTTTTCCTACACTGATGAAATAAATTAAGAGAATTTGCATATTTTATCGAATTTCATGAAAATAACTGAACTGAATGTAAAACCACTGCTTCTAGACAAATATGCAAATCTTGTACGTCAAATAAGTAAGCGTACACGTGTGTGTAGACGGAGCCAGTAGAGAAACAGGCTTTATAAGCGCGCGTAAGTTAAGACGCATTTCATTTGCTAGCACACCTCGGCGAATTTATTGGTGTTATTTTGCAGCAATCGGTTAATTTCAAATTGTAACAGTAAAAATGGGTAACCACCAACGTTTAGATGATGGAATGAGGTGGCGAATTGTGGGGAGGCTAGAAGCAGACCAATCTCAAGTCCAAATTTGTAAAGAGTTCAATTTAACGCCCAGCGTCGTGTTTAACTTATGGTAACAGTTCCAGGATACCGGATCAATCGAGAGAAAGCCTGGGCAAGGTCGTCCAAGAACCACGACGGCCAGAGAAGATCGTCATTTGTCGATTATAGCGAGGCGTAACAGGAGTGCTACAGCTTCTCAGCTCTCTCGTGACTTTTATGTTGCCACAGGAACCCGTGTATCAAGGGTGACTGTTTCCAAAAGACTTCATGAGAGAGGGTTGTTCGCAAGAAGACCTGCTGTTTCCGTCCAGCTCACTTCTACGAACAGGATAATCCGTTTATCATGGTGCAGAGAGCATAGAGATTGGAGTATAGATCAATAGGCGACCGTTCTCTTCACTGATGAGTCCCGGTTCAGCCTAAACACCGATTCTCGCCGTACGTTCATATGGAGATAACCAGGGGCCCGCTACCTACCCTCCAATGTCCGCGAAATCGATCATTATGGCGGAGGAGGTTTAATGGTCTGGGCAGGCATCATGTTGGATGGCCGCACACCTCTCCATGTCTTTGAAAGAGGCAGTGTGACTGGTGTGAGGTATAGGGATGAGGTCTTGGAGCCCTATGTTCGCCTTTTCAGGGGTGCAGTTGGCCCTGAGTTCATTTTAATGGACGATAACGCGAGGCCACATAGAGCTCTTCTGGTCGACGAATTTCTAGAGAGTGAGGATATTCGCCGGATGGATTGGCCAGCCAGATTTCCAGACCTTAACCATATAGAGCAAGTCTGGGAAGCTCTGGGGAGGGCAATTGCAACTCGCAACCCCCCTCCGAGAACCATTCAGGGGATGAAAACAGCGGTTCTGGACGCGTGGGACCAATTGCCACAGGAAATGATAAACTGCCTTATTTCAAGTATGAAATCACGCTGCGAGACCAGTATATCTGTAAGAGGGGACCAAACCCCCTATTAACCCATTTTTTTTTTGTTTATTCTTCAACCGCTGTTTCATACCTTCCGACTCCAACGAGTGTTACGCACGATCATGCGTGTGTATTACAATTATTGAATGGTTATTTGTTTTGTATTGTATCAATGTATGTACATATCAAATTTCATTAAAATCGACCAAGTCTGGAAATTCTCTTAATTTCTTACACCAGTATATATTGGTTTCCATGAATCTTACTGAGCCTACGGACCTCTTTAACTGGTGAATCCTCCATATCCCGTAGACTGTTATTGAATCTCTAGTACCCCTTCTCGGATGTTTCCATTTCATAAGTGAAGACTTACTTTTCTCGAACTTTCAACCTCATCTCAAACATTACAACAGTTTTACTAGTTCTTTATATTTATCTGTGATCTCAGAAAGCTATTGAGACAGGTTGTGTTTGCATCATGGATCTTGTCACAGCTTCTAATAAAATCTATATTATGTAAAGCACTCTCGCGTAGGTTAGGCTAGCAAAAGTTACAACAGACAAACTAGATAACTGGTATACACTTGTCACATTAAATGCACTTGACAAATAATTTAATTTAATAATTTTTTTTCACTGTTGCACACTAAGTACATTTAACGACGGTTCTTTTTTTGTGTATTGGCGAATAGCAACACGGAGATATAAACAGAAACAACATAAAATCTACCATTACAGGATATATTCGTAACTTTGTCTCTAAGTTTAAATATGCTTACCTTGAGCTAAGAACTGCATAATATTGATCGCGAACTTCACGGAAGAACTTTGCCTCATCTAATAAAATTCTTTAGCGGTTTGATGACAGAAGTCAATGTGAAATCTAGGAGATAGAAATTAGCCCGGAAAAGAACATTTGAGCAGATCCAAAAAATATGGATAGAAGTAAAAAAAAATTATCAAATCGCCTTGGAACAACTGATTGAAATGCAATTGAAGTAGACGTTCAGAAGCTGATGGCAGAAACTGACTGATGTGTGAAATGGTACAGCTTCAGTCTACGTTTTCACGTTGGGTTGGCGTGGAAGTTTGGAGAGTGGGGTGCCAGCTCAGGTGTTGCTTCGTCATCTGACCGTGGTTCAAAATTACGAGGTGTTGTCCTCGGATCTTTCCCTTAAGGGACTGATCCCGGACCGTCGTCAATAGCCCGTTGTGTTGCTCTAGTACGACGTTAACTAAAATTACCATTACCATTACCATTACCAGTCTACGTTTATAGCGGTCGCAATAGCCTTGGCGCTTTTTTTTTGGCGTACTTCTAAATTCGCCAAGGAAATAATTATTTCAAATGAACCAATGAAATCAAACGCCAATTTAACAGATTTTGAAAGAACTTTCTAGAATATTCTAAATGAAAATTTAAACTTTTCCCTACCCGAGGTAGCCATAAAAACCACAATAACTGTAATTCATATGGGTTGCCTTAACCTACCATAACTCGCTACTAAAAGTGCCAAGGCCGTTGCCACCACAATAAACGTAGACCGAAGTTATACCGTGAACTTAAAAAAGTTACGAAATATAGGTAAAGACACTATTCCATCAATAGATATTAAAGTTTACCTAGATGCTATGCTCAGGTCTTCTATTATTGAAATGTGTTGCTCCCTGTGTGTATGACGTTAATTCAAATACCTACTTAACTAGTATTGAAGTAATTTGATAATGTTTACCTGCTAGGTTCATTTTAATCATCGTGTTTAATATTATGTATGTGAGAACCTGGAGGACAACTAACTTACTTTTCAAATTTACGGGTTTTCCGAGTAGGTGAAAATTGTTTTTATACAAAAACTATGACAGAATAACCACTTCAACTGGTTGAAAGAATCATAGGGAAGATTATTTTGGCCTAGAAAGTCAGAACTGTTTAGATGTCTGCAGATTTCAGAACGCGTATATGCGTGTTTCCTGCTCTTCCCTAAACACTTATTCTTTTAATTTTCAGTCATCTTATCAGAATAGTGAAATCTCATGCAACGATCTTATTGCGCCAACAAGATCAAATAACATTCAACAATAAAAACCAGTTTGAGCCAGACAAATTGTCCTGACAATAAAATTTATCGATTTAAAATTAGATCTTTATCTACAAGTACTCAATAAGTAAGAGATATGACACAGATTCTGTGCACGCGACCATTCAAAGCGAGACTACTATGTATATCGGAGATATTTTATCTTAATGATTATCGCTTTCCGTGCGCATGCATCTTTAAAAGCGGAAATTCGCACGTGATTTCTTTCATGCTGTCAATAAAATCAGCATAGTAAACAAGGCATAAAGTTCCTCATTTCCATGTTAGGGAGTAATTTTTACACCAAAGCTTGAAACTGTAACCTATGTAAGCAAAAATGAATATCCATTTCAATTTATTTATCTTTTTTGTGCCACTTGGAAGCAGGGACAGTTTTCATCCATGTCTCTGAATGCTATACATGACCTACATAGGTTAGAGTGCCTATATAATAAGAGTGGCGACAAGGGACCAAATTTGGCCCAATGCGCATGCGCGGCAGCCATTTTTCTACCAGAATCGTCTCAAAGACGATTTCTGGGCGAATTAATATATCATTTCAGGGAGAACAAAAAGTATACGATTGTTATAATATGGATACATTCTGTATAAATGAATCATATAAACGCTCAATTACATGCGGAATCGATGAGATGGATTGCACAACGCGCTAACTTAGATTGCGGGAAACACCATGTTGTTCAAAAAAAGCTATTTACTTAAAAAGTCTTCAAATTTATACGGACAAAACACTAAAATAATAATAAATAAACATTCTAGAACACGAAATGGAACATGAATAAGCTATATTTTCTTTTTAATTTAATATACACACGTTTTTCTCGAACACACAAAAAGTTCCCATGTTAAGTCTACGGGAGCTAGGATAAGACCGCCTCGGGCGGTAGAAAAGCTCTCTAAGCCAATCAGAAAGTGTTTCCCGTATGTCGCCACTCTTATTATATAGGCACTCTAACATAGGTTGGTAGGTTAGATTTTCATGGCATAAGAATCATGTTTGACCAAACACGATAGGCAATACCAAGTAATAGACACACACATACAAGGAAAATTTCACTTACAGAGAAAAGAGACATACATTCAAGTGGGAATTGAATCATCCAAACATGAAAGAGACATACATTCAAGGGGGAATTGAATCACCCAAACATAAGAGGAGGTCACTGATACTGTAATATCGGGACCCAAAAGCTATGGAAGACCCGTAAAACATGAAAAGTTAATGTCTGCAAATTTAAAATTTTACAAAATACTTTTATTGTATTATGCTAATTGGTAATTTTTAATTAATGCAGTACTAGAGCAACACAGCGAGCTATTGACGAGTGTCCGGGATCAATCCCCTAAGGGAAAAATACTAGGACAACATCACGTAATTTTGAACCACGGTCAGATACCCCACCTGACCTGTCCTGAGGTAACACCTGAGCTGCCAACCCACTCTCCAAACTTCCACATCAACCCAACTTAAGGATTTTCGAACACGACAGATTTAAGGTGCACCAGACGCCTCTACACCATACGCTTACAAACATCCATAACCGGATTCTATCCAGGAATTCACTGTATTGTGAGACTTTCTGTCAAGCTAATTGTGGGTTTCGGTGTGGTGGAACATGCTTCCTGTACACATTCTGACAAGACGTTACTTGGCATGTGTTTAGAATACTTTTAGTATATCACCAATAGAAATTCGAAAGAACGAATTCCGAATTAATATACTATAGTTGATTGGTTAACGCCTGTTAGATGAAATGCCAAACGATCGTCATCTGACTGTGCTTCAAAATTACGTGGTCTTGTTCTTGAATCTTTCCCTTTGAAATTGATCCCAGACCTTCGTCGATAGCCCGTTGTGTTGCTCTAGTACGACGTTAATTAAAAATACCAATACCAGAAACGCCAAACTACGATAAACTACATTTTGAGGTTACCCCGATATGTATCATAGGAGAGAAGTAACAGGAAGAAAAAATAACCTTTTCCGTGTCTGGTTTGTTTGTTTTCACTGAAAATCCCTTTCGTAAAAGCAAAGATAAGTCCTTATATAAGGACCTGTACTTTATCTTGTTGCAAAGTCCAAATCTTTGGGCTTTTCTGAAATAATAGTTGGGTAGGTAACGCACGCACAATAACGGTCATATAATTTTCAGGCAATTTTGTATACCATATCCAATTGACGGGTGTACGGATTATTTCAGAAATTTTTTTGTCATGAGGAGTCTGCAAAAAAGAATCTATAAACATGTTTGTAAGAGTTAAACAGCTTTTTTGCAGACTCTAAAGTGTGTCTTAGTATTCCTGTGAAAAGGGGGATTTGGTTTTCAATTACTCAGCTTGTACGAAAATGTGTCAAAGTTCCGGGTAATTCTGCTGGTAAATTTTCAATTTTTGAAGTAATTGAATCATTTTTGTTAAAGAAATAATGAAGATGAAAGTTCATTTATGCTGTGGAGATAATTGTCATTCTCTTATACTCTGTTTAGATTTTCTGGAATGCTGGGTACATGTAGTTGTCGAGTGTCTTGGGCTAGGTTTAATGGTGCAAGGACCCCATCTGGACAATTTGCGTCAATCAAGAGACAGAAGTATTGGACAAGAACAATGGATAGTTTACTAACGCAGAAGAAAGAAATACTCCCAAGGTGATGTACAGAAATTGAACGTGAGCAGACTACAACTACGACAGTCTGGGGAATTAGACCATAAAAGCTCTTCCACGTTCAAAGATGATAACAACCAACATAATAAAGTTGAATCAAAATTATATAGAGGTTCATTAGATTAGTTTAACTTTTTTCTGGAAACAAATTTCGATACAGTAACCAAAAACGCAATTTTTTTATGATTTAAGGTATATAACTACATTCTGCTAAATCCAGACAGTTCATCCATACTTCATTTCCTACGATAAGATGTTGAAATAAAGACGTTTGAAGAAGAATAATAAAAACTTATTTTGTTAGTTTTTGACTTTAAAATAGGTTCCGTTCCGAAATGAGAATCCTAAGATACAAATGGACTTTCACACTTGTATGTCATCACCAGTCTACTTGAAATTCAATGTTGAAAAAGTCATTACTTCATGCTTTCTGTAGAGCTTTTATGGAAGATAAGTTTATTTTCTGTCGAGCCAGACTTTCCCTTTTTATCACTTGTAGGATAATCTAAAATCTGGCTCCCTTGTTCCCGATCTGATCACAAATGAAAGATTCGTGAATATAATCATTCAGACTTCTACCTTTAACTTATCAAACTGTGCTACACTTGCAAATTAATTCTGGCATGGTTGAGGGAACAAAAATATAATTTTAGTACATGTACAAATCAAATTTCAAGATTCAATAGTTCGACACCCTCCCACCGATTCGTGGCTGCCAGAAGCATTTTCTGTTAAGCTAAATATAGGTGTTGGTAGTGTTTCTGCAGCAATACGTACTTCCTCTACGGGTTCATAAAGTGACATCAGCTGACTTGTTTTTCGAATACAATATCATCACTTCGTTTATAAAAATTCCAAAAAATAAATTCCGAATTGAAAAACGGTAGTAGATTGATCACAGTAGATGAAAATGCCAAACGTTTACAAACCGGTTATAAACACCGACCTTAAAGTAGCCCCAAATTGTGATGCGAGAGCGTTTGTAGTTAAATTTTCGCAGTCAGAAGCATTTTCTGTTAAGCTAAATATAGGTGTCGATAGTGTTTCTGTGAAAATACGTGCTTCCTCTACGGATTCATAACGTGACATCAGCTGAGTTGTTTTTTGAATACGATATCAGCGCTTCGTGTATAAAAATTTCAAAGAATACATTCCGAATTGAAATACGGTAGTAGATTGATCACAGCAGATGAAATGCCAAACGTTTACAAACCGGATATAAACTACGTTTTAAGGTAGCCCCGAACTGTATCATGCGACAGCATTTGGAGTTAAATTTTCGCAGACCGTCTGGTTTGTTTGTTTACACTGAAGATAACTCTCATAGGTCAAAACCTACTAAGCCTAGTTAGAAGTACTACAATCTCCATGACCACAGAGAATGGTGACAGTCAAAAGATTGTATAAAGGCAAGACGAGTTATTTAAATTCCAAAGTCAAGTATTTGGTAACGCAATTCGATTGACGATATGTTTGTATTTAAACAAATTCCTCCATTTCAGAAAAGCACTTGTTTTGATAGGGCCGTGACATTAGGGATTTAGTGAATACTTTCATAAATGAGGAAGTATGTGGGATAATTTTTATCTAAAAAGATAACAAGCTCATCGAAGTTGACAAAATAGGATTTAATCATCAATATCAAGGGCACTCGGTGACAATTAAAGATACCAACGAGTTGTCATGTTTTTTAGTAACTGTCTGACATTATCTTTCGTCTTGGTAATGCGACAGATAAAAATTAATAAAAAAAGAAGAGAAGAGGAGGTGATAATTAATAAAAATACACAACAGTCACCCTCACTGTCACAGTGGTTCTATCATTGCAATTCACATGTTGTACATTGGCTTTTTAATAATTCCAAATAGCTCTCCGAGAGTAATTCGATTTAATTATTCAGTAAAAGTTATCTAAACTGTTTTTTTATTCAGACAATCTTTGTAGATCTACAGCAGTTTTTCAAACATTTTTGGATCGGGCCCCCTTTTCTAAAAAATTTTTTTTCGGTTCCTCTTCCATAAAGCTGTTTTAACTAAAAAAATGCACTTCAAGGGCTGATTCCGGAAAATCGCCAATAGCCCATTGTGTTGCTCCAGTGCGACGTTAATTAAATACCTACCTAAAAAATGCAAGTTTCTTATTATATCTAAAAAAGTTTATTACCACCAAAACATCTATAGAAGTTTGCGTAATTTTTTAGGATTTCAAAAACCTATCCTGGAACATACTAGTGATGCGACATCGATGTCGATGTTTTTAATACATCGATATTTTACTAAAAAAACATCGATGTATTGGAGCAAATTTTTTTTTAACATCGATGTTTGTAACTGTCGATGTTTTATTTTTAAATGAAAAAGTACCATTATAAAAATTAAAAAAATAACCAAGTAGCATAATTTTCATAATCACAGTAAATTGAACATTTTTTTAGACCAAAGTGGTCAAGGGTGAAGGATCTGTAGGGATGCGACAACGATGTCGATGCTGTTGTTGTTGTTTCTTATGCCTACACTGGCAGACCGGAGGAGTGCCAGGCCCGTCGGAGACGGCAAGAGGCGAGGGGGTGCGCCTTCCATGTTATTGAGCCCCATTGGGAGGAAGTCCGTCTTTGCTCGACATACATGACACATCCGTTTTACAGGATGGTCCCTTTCATACATCCATTCATTCACACATATCGTAACTTAGATCCCAATCAGAGGCGGATAACCCCCTGATCAGGTACCCCCAGAGGTATTGATTTGGTATGGGAACATGGGAGACTTGAGCCGCGGTAGCTCAGTCAGTAGAGCGTCGGGCTCGCATCAGAAGGGTTGTGGGTTCCGTCCTCGGCGGAGCCTACAATTCTGATGATTTCGAGATCGGCGCTTCGACCTGGCTAAAGACCGTCGTGTTCACTAATGGTGACTGGGGCACGTTAAATAGGTCGTGGTCACAATGTCCCCATACCAAATAAATACCTCTGGGGGTACCTGATCACAGGGGGTTATCGGCCTCTGATTGGAATCTAAATTACGATATGTGTGAGTGAATGGATGTATGAAAGGGATCTTCCTGTAAAACGGATGTGTCATGTATGTCGAGCAAAGTCGGACTTCCTCCCAATGGGGCTCAATAACATGGAAGGCGCACGCCTCTTGTCGTCTTCGACGGGCCTGGCACTCCTCTGGTCTGCCAGTGTAGGCATAAGAAACAACAGCAACACATGGGAGACTTTGTGACCACGACCTATTTAACGTGCCCCAGTCACCATTAGTGAACACGACGGTCTTTAGCCAGGTCGAAGCGACGATCTCGCAATCATCAGAGTTGTAGGCTCCGCCGAGGACAGAACCCACAACCCTTCTGATGCGAGCCCGACGCTCTACTGACTGAGCTACCGCGGCTCTACGATGTCGATGTTTTATAAAAACAAAGATGTATTTACCATCGATTTATTGGAGCTGATGTTTGTTTAACGTCGATGTTGTAACATTGTCGATGTTTTATTTTTGAATGAAAAAGCACCATAGTAAAAATTAAGAAATATAACCATGCAACTAAGTATTTGTCTGTGATGGCGACATCCGTCCCATCAGAAAGAGGTTTTTACCCTAACTGGTGGGATAGTTAGCGAAAATAGTAGTCGTCTTAAGGTGGAGAAAGTTAACAAACTTATTTTTTTACAATCTGTCAATAACAAATATTGGGGGATATAATAATTATAGTCCCCAATATTTTTTATTTACAGAAATAAAAAATAAGTTTGTTGGGTTTTCTACCCCCCACCATTAGTTAATAAATAAATAATAATAACTAACAATAATTAGTTTTATAAAAACATCGATGTTTAAAAATATCGATGGTTTTTGGGCGATGTACTATCAACATCGATGCTTTAATTTTGAACATCGATGTTTTGCTGTCGATGTCACATGCCTAGGACACACTACATTGCTTCATAAACTGAAATTGTAAAACTATTTATTGTAAGGAAATTATAAAAAAAATTGATCATAAATGCACTAGTCTGAAAATCTCGTTTCAAATTCGAATGTCGAGTTGGCTGGTTGAAGCTCACTTGTTTCGTCAAGACAACATGTAAGTGCAGGTCAGGTTCCTCAAAGTCCTCCACAAAGGCATGTCCCACACTCACACCATATGGGGAATGCAATATGGCAGCACCTTCCTTGATATTCCGGACTAACGCAGAGATTGCCATAATCTTGGCAATTAGTGTTTGAAGGTCATACAATTTATTTCATACATACATTTAAAATATTTTATAACTGTTAGTGGATATTTGGCAACAAATTTCATTTTCGATAGTAGAAACTTTTGGTTCCGAAATCGACAAAAGAATTTTGCATTAAGGATTTTAAAACATGGTTAAATGGTTGTTAAATCTAATTGTAAAATTAAGGATATAAAAAATTTAGAAATACCGTTTAAATAAAGCTCGCTTCTCTTTCTTAAGCAAACCTCTTACGATTAAAAACCTAACAAAACTATGTTCTTCCTGAACTAGGTCTAGTCAAAAGAGTTCATTAAACATTTAAAGGGAAACAGAACAATCGAAATTTTAGATGAATCCACCGAAAAGTTAAACTAGATAGCATTTTTCCATGTGGACTCCTTTTTTAAAAAACAAAGATAATAATATCTTAACTGAAATCTAGAGTTAAGAATCAATATCGAAACTCATAACAGCAAAAATAGATATTAAGAACTTCAAGATATAGAATCAACAATTCAATTATTTGGCACAGCGCTAAAGATAACTTTATTATCTTAACCCTTTTTGTTTTATTTTGTTAGGTTGTCATAGAAACATAACCATTTTTTAATAATTTATTTTTGTGTTTTGTAGGTGTTTGACATGCAGTTATCACATCTTTTGATATACGAGCTATATCAAAATGTACCGACTTAAAAATAAAGCATTATTCATGAATGCTGCATAAAGGAAAAGTAAAAAATTAAGTAACATAGCTGGAATTATAAATGTTATATTAATTGTGTATGCTTTATTTCAATACTTTTCATTAAGAATCTTTAATGTGCTTTTCAGCACCTTTAAATATCAGTAAAGGCGAAACTTATAGCAAAAGTAAAAAATTAATGATACGAACACTCTCAGAAACATGTCTTCACTCGAAGGTCTTCATACTTGCAGACTCTCGGAACATGTTCCAGAGCATGAATTTTTCATTAGTGTTGAGTGCCATAATGAATAAAGTTCAAATGGCCTGCATTAGGAAAGAGTATTAGCTTCAATGTGTATATTTGGTTGTTTTCAACATTTAAAATACTTCATGGTGGACTCGATATGGGCTCTTCCTCTGAATACATTCGTGGTCACCCATGTATATGTGAATAGACGAGAGATTTTTCACGTTTTCGTCCAATCTCTTCTAATTCAGACACTCACCTAGCACATTGATGAATTCTTCACTTGCTTTTGCAACTTCTCTCCCAACTAAATGCACATTTCGATTACAAATACATTTTACTATTTTCAAACCTGTCTACAATTTTTCTACTTATGGCCTATTGCAGAAGCAGCCCTGACTCCTCATCCCCTCTCCTCTGAATACACCCCTGATGATGCACGGACTTGTTAGGAAATGATTCAAAACAATAATGTTCTCAAAAAAGTTAAAACTAATTAAAAGTATGTTTTGAAGATGTTGTGATACATGACACTCACATCAAATATAGTTTTGCCCTAAAAGCAGGGAAACACAACCTGAACGCTTTTCGTTTCGATGTCCAGTCCCCTAACAAATCCCTGAACTTGAGGAGAAACCAAGTTCATCACCCCTCGATTCCGAGAAATTCAAACGGGTGCGTTTTCATCCTTCACCCAATGGGGTTGATATCTGAAGTGGCCCGATGTTACTCGGCCAATAGAAGGATTGACCCCCTGGCAAGGTCGGGGCGTAGCACCCAGAATATTGGAGGGGGTTCAGACGGGGAGAAGGATAGAGAAACGCCAACGCTAAAAAAAAGAGACGGAGGCTTTTTTCCGTTGTGGCCGCCTATTTCCAAAAATATGGTAACTTTACAATTAAGAGCTGTACCATCGACGAATTGAATGAAAAATAAACGAAGTTACTAACCAGAATCAGGTTGCCTTTACTGTGTCGTTCACCATCATACGAAACCCAGATTTCAGAAGGAAGGAACCTGCAGATCCCTATGCTCACTTCACCCCGTCAAATAATTTGTACTGAATATTTTACCCAATTTTGACATGGATATCACTATCCAGATTTGACCACAGGTTCGATCGGAATAAGTGGAATTCTCAATCAATATCGGATAGAAATAAGGACGTACCTCTATGTATGATGACCGACAGGGTGAAGTGAGCATAGGGATCTGTATGTTCCTTCCTTCTGAAATCTGGGCTTCGTATCTTGGTGAACGACACAGTAAAGGCAACCTGATTCTGGTTAGTAACTGTTTTTTTTTTTCATTCAATTCGGCGATGGTACAGCTTTTAGTTGTAGAGTTACCATATTTTTGGAAGTAGGCGGTCACAACGGAAAAAAGCCTCCGTCTCTATTTAGCGTAGGCATTTCTCTATCCTTCTCCCCTTCTGAACACCCTCCGATATTCTGGGTGCTACGCCCCGACCTTGCCAGGGGGTCAATCCTTCTAAACGCCTAGTAACATTGTGCCACTTCAGATATCAACCCCATTGGGTGTTGGGTAAAAGCTAGCTCGTTTGAATTTCTCGGAATCGAGGGGTGATGAACTTGATTGCTCCAAAAGTTCAGGGATTTGTTAGAGTTCAAGGATTGGATCCTTCAAATTCAGTGATTGTACAAATAGCCTGCAGGTTGTGTTTCCCTGCTTTTAGGGCGAAAGAATATTTGATGTGGTTGTCATATCACATATGTGGTCAAATGTGATTATCTATCTCATCATAACCCATTTCATTGATAAGTTTTTCTTATAACACGTCGTTAAATTCGATCCGGGTTGGGGGTATAGGGGGCCTCTACAATAACTCTAGCGACCAAAGAATTGCAAGTATTGACGCTCTTACATCTCGTAAGCTATAAACGGTAATCCAGTTACTTGAATGTTGACGAATTGAGGTTTTATGTCTATATCTACTGCGGTGGATAGAGTGAGAGTGCACTAGTGAGGATGGAGGGATAGCTATTGCGTGTGGATGTACTTCAAGTTGAAAATACACTTCAACTGAAGTACATTTCTACATCGCTCACCACTCTGGGCAACACCTATATATAATTGGGGTGGGCATGCATGAGGTCATGCATATATATATATATATATATATATACACTCTATAACAAAAAATCGACGCACCAAAAAAGGGTTATCCGATGGTGACAAAAATTGGTGGATAGGAAAATTATGTACAGAATAGAAAATGATTAAACTTTCAGAACAATTGAATGATTTATTTCGGAGTTACAGTAACGAGCTCAATAAGGTGTTGACCCGCCTCTAGCCTGGATGCAAGCTGCCACACGGCGTGGCATATACCGATAAAGCTCAAGGATGGTCTTCTGCGGTATTTCTTGCCAAATTTGCTCCAATGTCGGACTACGTTATCCCTACCGGATGCAGTCGCCTTCCCATCATATCCCAGACATGCTCGATGGGAGAGAGATCTGGTGATCTGGCTGACCAAGGAAGTGTTTGACAAGCTTGAAGACAGTTCATAGCAACACGTGCCGTATGTGGTTTGGCATTGTCTTGCTGAAAAATAAGCCCAGGGTACTGCGAAAGGAACGGTAGCAAAACAGGCCTCAGAATGTCGTCAATGTACCGTTGTGCAGTAAGTGTACCTCTAATGACGACCAAAGGGGTCCGGCTATCGAGGGAATTGGCACCCCAGACCATAACTCCTTGTTGAGGGCCCGTGTGACGTGCAATAGTGAAAGCAGGATCGGCACGCTGCCCTGGGCGTCTTCAGACACGTCTTCGATGATCGTCAGGACACAGTTGGAAGCGGGATACGTCGCTAAAGACTATACGTCCCCAGTCAGCATCATTCCAGCCTGATCGATCCAAGCACCACTGTAATCTGGCTCGACAGTGTGCAGGCGTGAGTGGCAGGTGGCGTAACGGTCGGCACGAGCGTAGATTTCGCTCTCTCAGCCGTCTGTGAATGGTCATGGTGGATACTCGTGTGTGGGTCGCACGACTGATGGTTGATAGCGATGAATCAGGCGCTATGACAGCTGATCTGACAATCACTCTGTCCTCGCGATCTGTTGTGTCCCTACGTCGACCGCTACCATCATGACGCTGAAATCTGCCATTGTCCACCCACTCTTTCCAGCATCTTCTAATCGCCGCATCGCTTCGACTCACATGACGAGCGATTCTCCGATTTGCCCAACCTGCCTCTTTCAATCCAATGATACGACCTCTTTCAGACTCTGAAAGTTGCTCGTATTGAGCTCGAATCCTGCGGCGAGGCATTTTATCAGTCGTTGAAAGGTATCCTAAATCGCAATGCAGCAGAAATTCTTAACAACAGTTCAAGAACAACTCCTTATATACATGTGCTGGATGCGCAGTTCTGATGCGCTGGAGATCGCACTATTCATTCATTGGATACCAAATTTTAATCATTTTCATATTTGGTCAAAACATTTTTGCATACGAAATTTCAAAGCAATCGGATGATTCCTTCTTGGTGCGTCGATTTTTTTTGTTATAGAGTGTATATAAGGATGTGGGTGGGTGTATATTTTCTATACATATCTACGCCGTTTAACCAATTCACACCAAATTTGGTACACTAAAACTTTAGAACACTGCGAAAAACATAGGCTATTTCTTTACTGTCTTCAGACCAATCTGCAGCCATGAAAATTGGCTCACAGGTAGTCCTTAAAGTGACCCTCGAAGCCCTAATTTTAAAATCTAAAGTTTGTTTTCCTGCAATAATTGCACATAGACAAGGAAACACGTTCTACAGCGTTTGTTTATTTGAGTTAACTCAGAGAAATGTCGCGGTTATATTTTAGCTGTCGCGGTCATATTTGAAACCCAAGCTAAAAAACAGGGTTATTTAGCTAGTGTATTATAAAGAGCCACATCATAGTTACATGTTATTAAATACATAAATTAAATTAAATTAATTTAAAATGGTTAAGTATTCTACACAAGTCTCAATTACTATGTAAAAAGTACACATATAACAAAATATAATTAAAAAAATTACATTATTATAAAATTATATAATTAAAAAAATACAAAATAGTTATTTCAAAATTTTAACAATAATAATAATAACTAGGGGGCCTGCCTCCGACTCAATAAAGCTCGCCGACCCCCGGAGGATTACTTTGCAATCTTCATTGGTTCGCTGCGCAAACCTAACTCGCTTCGCTAGCATCAATAAAGACATTTTTTTCAAAAAATGATATTCGAAAAAAATATTTTTCAAAAATAAATTTGTTGTACAATAGAAAAATTACACAGTACCTCTAGAATCAGAACTCGAACAATTTGGAATTCAAATGAAAACTTTGAGCAAATTTTGATTCGAAATGTGAGCGCTGCTTTGGAAATCGAATACCCAGCATAACGTTTATAAGTTGCAACAGTTCGACTAATATTCAATTTTTTTCAATAAAATTTTATCCGATAACGCTATAAATTCAATTGATGCGCGAGACTTCGTGGTGAACAAACAATCGTACAGTGTTGCCAAAACGCGATAACAAATAATGTCTTTTTTGCGTGCCACGTAAGAGAATTATACATATAATAAAACATAATATAAAACTGTATTTATAAAAAAGTATTACATTTAATGTAGACCTTTGGTCAAATCTTTGAAATTTGGAGGAAAACTTGTTAAGTTATCTGCATACGTTCGGAGCATATCTTTTTAAAATACTATGCAGAAGCAATTTAATGTTATTTTTATAATTATTTGTGTTCAAAATTATTTTTGCACTATCAATAATTAAAATTTAAAAATATATTTAACAAATAATGAAATTTTGTGTGTAAATTTGAAGTTTTTTTTCGAAATTTTGAAAAACGATAATGGGCATACAATTTAAAAAACCAGCAAAATAACATGATCAGAGTAAATTTCATGATATTATCTAGTGCTTTTCTAGAAGTAGAAAGATGTTTTAAAAATAAAGGTTTTATGACTCATTGAAAGATTGTTAAAGGATTTTTGACCATTTTTTAACATTGATATTCAAATGCAAGCTCATAAATAAGAAAAAAAATTAAAGATATCAATTTGATTATAGTGCATGCACTAGCAAACACTAGTTCGAATGTGAAAAAAAAAAGTTTATAAATATACATCAATAACTTTTTTAGTTTTCATTTCTGGAATTTAATATTTATGCCTAAAATGTAATTCTGAGAAAAATGCTTGTAAACAAAATCCAAGAGAGTGAAGATATGCGAAATTCTTCTAACAAATAAGCGAATTTTATTAAAAAATTATTGTGACCAATTTATAGAAACATAATTAATTTATGTTTTAACTTACAAAATCAGATAAATGGTAGAAATTATGGTAAAAATAAAATATTCTTGTTATCATTTCCGGTTTCTTTATGCTACTTCCGGTATAATTAACAATTTCGTTAAAATTTTAAATTGACCTAACTTTTTTTTCTATTATTCGCACATTGAAAGTTTAAACTGTTTTAGAAGCACAAAAGTACAGGAAATTTGTTAGTAGAATAAAAAAAATTACAAATTTTCGTCAAAATTGGCTTTTTTAACGTATGCAGATTTAAAGCCGTTCACATAAATTCTATGAAATAATGATTGGTCAACTATGAAGGATATTTCGACTTGACAAACTCCATTGTGGAATACAAAGATTCACAGCAATATGTTGTACTCAACATTGATATTAGACGGCAAGCAGCTTTCTTTAAGTGTATATATTTGGATTTTACAAAATTCGTGAAAAAACGGAATTAAGACTTCAATGGGAGCCACAATTAACTCAGCGAAGAGACGCATTTGCCCACTCCTGATATATAAATTTAGCCTTTGTAAGAAACCGATGAGACACCGATATCTTACTTCTTCTGTGTCATCGTTCTTTGATAAATAAAAATACACTTCACTTATAACCACCAAGATTTCATTCATTTACATCTTACACTTCCTGTAATAACACTAAGTCGGATTAACACCTTAAACGATTGCGGTTGTGTCGCCGTACACAACTAACTGATATTTCTTACCTAGTTGTACCACAGTCTTTGAATACCGCTTTGTTGATAAGTTTCTATTTAATACTTCTGCCTGTTTTAAAAATCTGTGATTAACAAGACGCTCATTGAAGATTAAGCTATTCATAAACTCGCACTAACACTTCAAAGTTGCTGATTGTTTTAACACTCTTTAAAAAATTTTACAGTGAACCACAAAATATTTAGTCATTAAAACAATAATGTTACTTAGCCATCCGATTCTTAAGTATATACTGGTAAGTCGGTAACACTGCATCCGTCTGTAGGTCTGACGGATTTCGGGGACCCAAAAATTG
Organism: Metellina segmentata; assembly: GCA_947359465.1. Classification (NCBI taxonomy): domain Eukaryota; kingdom Metazoa; phylum Arthropoda; class Arachnida; order Araneae; family Tetragnathidae; genus Metellina; species Metellina segmentata. Next base: position 36,754,855 of record OX375875.1, read on the forward strand.
ATAGTAAATGCTCGATGAAAGGATTATTCATGACTCCAAAAATCAGGAAAATGTCCTAAAAAGTCAACAAAATAACAATTTTTACATTCTGGGCTTTCAAAACTTTGGGAAAATAGCTGAGGTAGTAAAAACAAAGAACAAATCAACCATTTCTGAAATCATTCAGATTTAATAGTTATACAGCCATAACAAGACGAGCAAGAGGGTATCCTTCTTATTAAAACTTCAGATGTTCCGATTGCTTTTTGTTATTATTAGTTTTTTAATCTTTCATGAATAAAGTTTATTCTCTTTCAAAATAAAGATAGCCGTTTATATTTCCCTAAACTACAAAAGATACTCTTAGTAAATAGCTAAATATTATTTTCATTGCCTATGTATAAGAATGTATCTGTACAAAGAACTTAAATGAAGAGTATTATTTCAAATAATATTTTCCTCGTTCCGAAAAATCCTGATGTGGAGAAAAGTGGTTTACATTTCCGAATTCTGCATTCACAATTACATTAAAATCACATAAAATCACATAAACCAAAAAATGTAATATCCATTGTTCTCAATCCAATACAAAATGTAATATTTCCTTCAAAGTGTTAAATCCTGGGCCCTACTCATTACTGTATTATTAAATTTTTAATACTAATTTTTAAAATGTTCATACGAAAATAATTCAATTAAGAATACTATAATAAAGATTACATCGAATTAATAAATTGTTTAGGTAACCATATCTGGGATGATTTACGATATTGTGGTAAGCTACTGGCTATATTTTTCTCAGACTAAAAGCTTTTGTTGTAACCTTTTCGTTCCAGGCATGACCTAAATTTTCTTAAGCCCTCTCTGAATGGATGATAAAGTGTCCAAATAAGTAGTTGCTATGATGAAAAAGCTATCTAGTTGTTTACAAGCGGAATTAGAAATGTCACTTCTAGGTCAATGTCTGGGAATATTGTCGAAGGTATTATAAGTGTTTTCTATCATACCTCTCTGCAGTGATTTATCTCTTATTTATTCTAGTTTTCCTCTTAGAAGTTCAATGCACGAATGCTAAGTAATTTTGTTGATTTTTTAAGGAAACACATGTTTATAATTTGTATATTCTCTGTATTTTCTCGTTGTAAGAAATAATTCGAATTACGCATATTTGGAAATCCTAGTATGTCTTCAAGATTTTTTATTGATTTATGTTGGATTAATTATGTTTTACAGATTGGTTTTAAATGTCTTCTTTTTAATAAACTTTGGGATGCCAAACAATAAAAATTTATCGGGTTTATTGGGACTTTATGGCAGAAGGGTCATACTTGATCTTTGCTACGCCAAACAAGAAATCCACAACATCAATTTAGGTACATACTAGAGATGCGACATCAATGTCGATGTTTTCAAAACATTGATGTTTTTTAAAAAAACATCGATGTATTTAACATCGATGTATTGGAGTCGATGTTTTTGTAACATCGACGTTTATACTTGTCGATGTTTTTACGGTGTCAATGTTTTATTTTTAAATGAAAAAAAATAAATACCGTTATAAAAATTTTAAAAATAAGCAAGTAGCATTTAACCATAGCAAGTACATTTTTATAAACAGCAAATTGAACATACTTTTAGACCAAAGTGGCCAAGGGTGAAGGGTCTGAAAAGTAGAGATGCGACATCGATGTCGATGTTTTATAAAAAACATCGATGTATTGGAGCCGATGTCGCATCACTAGTTGCTAAACCAGTTTTAAGAAATGGGAAACAAGTTTAAATACACTGATGTTTAAAAACATCGATGGTTTTGGGGAGATGTATTATCAACATCGATGTTTTAATTTTCAACATAGATGTTTTGCTGTCGATGTAGCATCACAAGTTGCTAAACCAGTTTTAAGAAATGGGGGAAAAAGTTTAAATACACTGAATTTTAAAAAAATCGATGTTTTTCATCGATGTTTTGGGTCGATGTATGATCAACATCGATGTTTTAATTTTGAACATCAATGTTTTGCTATCGATATCGCATCCCTAGTACAATGAAAGTTTTACAGACACAGAAGAGAGAAGTACACTCAGAAAATAATCGAACCACTATTTATCTGGAAAGAAGATTCAAATAATCTTTACGAATGATTGAATATTATAGCTCAATGTAATTCTACAAGTGTGCTCCACAAACATAGCTTTACAATTACTTACTAAGGTATATTGAACAAAGTCAAAACATACACGTCGTAGTTGAAATTAAACTTATTTTTCTTTGGTACCTTAAAGGAATCCGTAACTAGAGTAACACTCCAGCTAGACTTGATGTCAGTAAAGGAAGTCTTATCGTTACATTTCAATAAGTCGTATTGTCATAAATGTGTTCTGACATTACTGCAAAATATTTTAAAGAAGGCTAGAAATAATTTAGGCTGTCAATGAATATAATGATTATTTTTATTATTTTCTATATATACTTTAATAGGGTAATAGACAATTGGAACGCGTTGCCAGAAAATATAGTTAATTCAAAGGGAGTGTACGAATTTAAGATACAATTGGATAGTCAGTGGGAATTGGAGAATTCATAAACAAAGGACCAGCCTTGTTGTTCTTGAGCCTGTAGCTGGTCGTCAATATTTGTATTTGTATTTGTATTCAAAATTACAATTTAATACCATTTCCAATAAAAATAATAATTTACCTCTACACTAAATATTTATCAAAATTAAATTTAGCGTTGTTCTCAAAATATAACGAAAATTTCTTAAAACAGTAATCAGTCCAACCACTTGTAATGGGTTATTCGTGTTTTAAACGATTTTAACATATTTATATTTTTTAAGATATACTTTTTTCTCTAACCACTCACAAATTTTCCTTGCTGTGAATGAATAAGGACCAAAACTTGCTTGAAACAAGGTTTTAAACGTATGGGTAGAAAATAAATTAGAACAACCATACAACAATAAAAATGATTTTAGTCTGCGCGGTATGTTGTATTGTTTTGAGATATCGTTTAAAACTTCTTTCAAATCTTTTCGCAATTCGATTTGTATCGATTATGGCATGTAATTCCATTGCATAAGATAATGTTTTATCTTATCAATTTTAGTGTAATTTTTTGGAAGCGAATCTATACCACAATACCACAAACCTAATCTTTACTGTGATTTCTGCTGGTACTAGATAATTTATCAGATCGCACTTCAAGAAATTGCAATTCAGATACAGAGATGAATTTTACATCCCTCTTCACAAGCATTGATTAGCAGTTTTAAATATTTAGAATATTGAGAAAAGGAACTTTTCAAGGTAAAATATTTTAACATTTTAGTTTTAAAACACATAAGCTATTATAAATTTTACTTCCTTGTTAAAATTTATTGTTGACATAGAGTATAAGAATGCATTTACGCAGAGAAATTATTTCGAATTAAAACTACTATAATAATTTTATTTGTTCTTTACTTTTTGAATAGAGAAATTTAAAAAAATTAACTGCAATGGTTGCCAATAAACTAACTAGTATTTAGAATGTATTATAAAACAAGAATTTTTACAAAACTTTTTTTTAATTTTAGACAAATTAATCAAATTATTCATTTGAATCAATTGTAATATGTTTATTCGACGAATTTCCAATCGTTTTCTTACTATAGATGGGAAGTTGTGAACTTAGAGTAAAAGTTATACAAGATAATTTCATCAACGAGAAAATACATGAAATATAACCTTTTGTGTTTTGAAATACATTCATTAATTTTAATATACCTCATATCTTTTGAAAAAAAATAATTCCTAAAGTTTTTTTAATGTATTATGTAATATTATTCTATAATACTTTCTAACCGTTCTACGCCAGGCCTCGAAATAGATTTTTTAGTACAGGTGCACCTAAGTTTTTAAATTCGGTGCACAGGTTATATTTTAGGTGCACATTAAAAAAAAACGTAATGTAAGAGCATTGATATAATGTAAACTACTTTATTAGTCGGTTATGTTATGATAGGTTATTATAGTAGATAGTAAATAAAAATTTAGATGTTAAAATAAATATTTAAACATCTAAATTCTCCCTTCTCCGGCGCACGGCTATCGCGACAGTCGCTTCAACAGTCATCTGGAAAATGTTTCGATCTTCGGAAAGTTCTGTTGTCAGTAGCACAAGTAAACCTTCCTCCTGTATAAACCCGTTACGGCCCATCGATTTTGTTTTCGCATAGTGTGTATTAAGGAATTTTAATTACGTTCCTTTAGAGCGAGAGAGTTCGATACTAATAGTTTGTTCAAGCATCAAAATAACATAAAAGATTCCCTCCCAATTTGTAACGTTAGATGCACGGCCTGCACCTAGTGGGAAAAATTTAGGTGCACAATTTTATTTTCATGTGCACAGTGCACCTGTGCACCCGGGTATTTCGAGCCCTGTTCTACGCATTATGAAGGATTTCTAAAGCGCACTGCTTTCTTACTTCTTAAAACAAGGAATATGCATTACAGGATAGGTAGATAGTTGCAATTTCGTCGCAATAAAGTAACACAGCGGGCTATTGGCGACTATCCGGAATTAATCAAAACAGGGATGACACCTCTCAATTTTGAAGCCTGCTCAGTTTACGTGGTCAAAATTTTATCTGGCACCCCATTCTCCAAATTTCCGCACCACCCAATGTGAAGACATTTGAGATCACGACGGATTTAACATATACTAGCCCCCACGTACATTACTGTCTTTGGTTATATCAAATTTCGAACGCATGTCCCTCCGATGTCTAATCCACAACTCACAACTCTACCAGCCAGGCAACATCGTTCCAATTATACAATGGCATCAACGTTACAGAGAATTCGGTTATGAAACTTATTAAGTTCAGGAAACAAATTTTCGTGAGACGGAAACGGAATGCAAATTCTCAGTACCGAGCACGTGTTTGTTTTTTATAGGATGACGCTTGATGTGATCTTTCAGTGGAGAACAAGTTTACCTATCTAACAGCAGTTGACTCCGCCACAAATATACAAATTTGATGCAATATGATGAAGAGTTCGTATCAAAGAGCTTAAATAGTTTTTATTGGGTAGGAATTTTATTTAGCAAAGCCCACACCTGACCGTGCTATGCCAAACAACGACAAGTAAATGCTTCTCGTTCTTACTGTGCAATGAAACACACGATAAACGTTTTACTAACAAAAGAGAGCTATACACCCAGGCAGGAATAGAACCTTTAACACCCTGAAAACATATTTTGTTAAACTTTAGGGTTAAATTGAAGTAGATTTTCTTTATTGTGGCCTCTCTTAGAAAGCTTTTGTAAGATTCCCAACGCTGATGGGATGTTGAAAGGCTTATAATGAGACAGTCCATTGATGATATGGTAAATTTCTTTTCAGTGGATCCCTCCGTTATTTTTTGTTTCTCTCTATATTAAAAAAAAGTTACCGCCGTCGCAGGATTGGAAACTGTGTTGTTTAGCTCGATTCTCAGACGGTTTCTCGAGAAAGTACGTATCAGAAAAATATGAAATTAACATGGTTTGTTCTCCATCGTGTACCCTGGACAATTGTAAAGGACTTTTATTAGCTTAGATCGGTTATTAGTTTAGGGTTTGTTAAGTGTCAAAATTGAAAAAGCGAAATTTCTTCCGCGAGTGAACAAAACACATACAAATTTTCAGTCTTCAGCTGTGAGTTTTTTTTAAAAGAGTACATCTCAACGTAAATTTTTGCTCGTCGAGTTTTTTTGGAAATTTAAATTTGGTTCTTGATAATATTTTTTTGATATTCGGGAAAAATCGGGACATTTTCGTTACTTTATTTTTAAACTGTCATATCTATATCTTATTACTATTAGTTTTTAATTTTAAAAATATCGCAGTATACCTCAGAATATACTATTTCTTACGATATAATAATTTTTGAAATTGGTTAATAAATAAATTCGATGCGATCAAAGTTGGTCATACAAAATTCGGAATCTTTGGATATTTTCGCTACTTTTTGTTAAAACTTGCATACCTATAGCTTAATGCTATTATTTTTTAAATTTGAGAACATCACTGAATACATTACATTATACTATTTCTTATGGCACAATTATTTTTTAATTTGGTTAATAAATAAAGTCGATGCAATCAAAAGTTGGTCACACAATTTTCGGAACTTTCAGATCGTAATTTCCGATACAAAACTATGACTAGCTTATCTATATCTTATTACTATTAGTTTTTAATTTTGAAAACATCGCAGTATACCTCAGAATATACTCTTTCTTACGGTACAATTATTTTAAAATTGGTTCATAAATAAATTCGAACCAATCAAAAGTTGGTCACACAAATTTCGTATTTTTACTTCGCGGAGCAGGGTCCTCACGCAGTTGAGGATTGTATTTTTGACTGTCGGGTTTGCCAGATATCAAATTTATCGTAGCAATAATTGCCTTCAAAACGATTTCTTTTTTATTTGGCGAGGAAAAAGGCTCGCTTTTTTCACTCTGTTCTCAAACGGTTTACCGAGAAAGTACGAAGTACAGATCGTAAAGTTAGGAGATTAACACGGTTTACTTAAAATTGTACAGGGAACAAGATGCAGGAGGTTTTTTTACTGATGCGGCTATTAGTTTAGAGTGCATTAAGTGTTAAAATAAAAAAAGTGAATTCACTTGCGAAAGGAGTATTGGTATGCGAAGCAAACCAAACGGGATTGCGTAGCAATTCCCGGGGGTCGGCGAGCGTAAGCGAGCAGGGGGCGAAACCCTCGTTGTGACGTTATGGACCGGAAAGTCAAATCAGGATTATACGAATTATTAAGATAGTTTCGCTGTCCAGGAGATTCACACTGCGAAAGGAATCTTGGTTTGCGAAGCAAACCAAATGGTATTGTGTATCAATACCCGAGAGTTGGCAAGCGTAAGCGGGCATGGGGCGGAGCCCCTTCTTGAGAAATAAAGGCAAACAAGTAGAACAGTCAACAAATGACTCTATGATTCCAACGTCGTCTGAAGAATCGTAAATAGAATTACTGGCAAACGCGATCACCGAGTGTCAGGTGTGACTCAACAAGAACTTGTAACAATAGCTTTTGAAGGTCAATGCGCTCTAGTACTGCGAGGTGAAGGTTACATGGAAATTGTTATTATACCAAATCCCTTTAAGCCCCAAAGTTTACAGCCCCAAGAAGCGGGATAAAGTGGTATCGCAAACATCTCTTAGATCGGATCTTTCCTTGTCCTGGTTTAAAATGGCTATATACAGAGTATACACAATACACACTGTTCAACGTGAAAAAAATCAACATTTTTACCTAAACTACTATGGGTCATGATTTAAGAGTTTTGGAAGTATAAATATCTTTGGGTTCGGTAACTTATTCATTTATAGTGCATTGGAATTATTTCTTCATCCGTTTGAGTTAAATACCATAAAACAAAGAGTCAACAGCACGCATCGTTGTTTAGAAAGAAGTCTGAAATGATTTCAGGTTAATGCATGTTACTTCAGAAAGACCGATAACGTTATCTTGACGATTCGATAACCTCGTATAAAAGAAAACTGCTCCCGTATTCGCGGTAAGCGAAGAAAGAACAGTTTTGTTCTAATGACAGCGTCTGAAATCGCCGAGTTCCCGGTGTTTTCGAAGAAAAGCCCTTAAATAAATGAACCACGATGTGGAATAACGGACGGTTTCAAATTCAACGTATAGCTGTAACGGAGGTAAGGAAATGAAGTTGTGTGTTTTTTGTTTGTTTGTTTAAATGCATTGATTTTAATTAAAGGGACAGAAAATGGAGAGTGCTTTATATAACTAGTAGTCCATGATTAAATGTAGTAGTATAATTTAATTCATCTAAAAAATCCTCACCTATTTCTATTGGTACTAAGTACACTCGATAATGAGTCTTCGCAAAACGAAGTCAAATTGCTTAAGTTAAACGTAATGAGTTAAAAAATCAATGCAGAAATCTCATGTAATGTATTTCGTAATTTCTTAAGAAATATTTTTTTAATAAAAATGTCTTTGACAAATGGTTTATGTTTGGGATGCAAAATTTGTTTCGATCGAGACCATTTTAAATATTTTACTACAGTAAAGAATTTACCCAAACTAGTCACTAAAGATACCCTGACTAATTCAGTGCACACAAATTTGTAATCATGTCTTCTTATGATAAATTAATTAAAAATTAATTTTGAAAAGGCATTTTTCCTACCTTATTAAATTGTATGCTGTGATTTTGTACTGTCTTATAGCTCCGATTTTACAAACTATTTTATTATCAAATTTCAAATAAAACAATTTCCATTCTGTCTGAACAAACTTTTGATATTTACAAACTTTCATCAAACTCCATCATTAAAAAAAAATTTTAATTATCTTTTAATAAACTTTCTATTTTTATGAACTTTTCATCAAGTTCTATTGCAGAACTAACGTTTGTCCTTTTTAAACGAACTTTCCGTTTTACGAATTTTTTCTCGGTCCCTTGGTGTTTGTAAACAAGAGCATCGCTGTGTAATGACAATAAACATAACGACTAGCAACACTAAAGTTCTGTGGAACATAACCAGGAGAACACTGTTATAGTGTCCCTTACAAAAGAGTAACTGCAAAGAAAGTTTTCTTTTCAAATTACAGAATTAAAAAAAAAACATGTAACTTAATATTTCTGCGGCAATCGCAAGATATCTGGAATCCACAGATTTCACCCAAGGAGGGAAAAATCGCTGTTCAACCTTGTCATTGCAACGTCTTTCCGGTCTATTCAATTTTCGGTCCAGCAACACAAAGAAGAACGTAAATAGCACGCGTAAACTACGAAAAACCCAACACAGACATTAACGTCTACCTCCGCTATTAAGTTCGGCTGATATCCTAAGAATGACTTGACGAAACAATAAGGAGCAAATTTCTTTCCTTCTGGACACATGTCTGATTTTGCATCCTACTTGAATTTCATGAAACCCGATCGGAGAGAAATATTTCACAATTTGATACTTTTAGACTGAGTTTATTTGTAAAATATAATATACTCTCTTTCACCTAATATAAACTTTCTAAAAATGGTGAGTGATTCGATTCATCTCAGTTGATTTTTAGTAATACGTGTATATGTAGGAAATTTGTTATGTTAGAAATAGTTGTGCTCACAAATTTCTTAAAATGATTTATCAATTTCGCTGCAGAAAGCCGGATATTGAAGTAAGTGAAAGTTTGTCTATAATTTTTAGTCAATATTATAGAAGTCAATAACACTGAAATTCAAAAAATCTTATTTTTGGACTATCGATTACTTCGAGTTGCCTAGTTACTAAATACGAACTTCATTTTTATTCAATAACATTAATATTTGTGATAAAACAAAATTTTTAACGATATTTGAAAAATAATATCATTAGCTTACCTTTAATTTACCTAGTATCTTGTCTTGTGGATCTTAAAATGCCTCATTTAAGTTAGGTAGGGAAACTTTATAAAGTGTTTTATAAATTCGAATTTGGTGTTTTCAATTTTATTTTGGACTGAATCTTTCTTCGAACAATAAATGTAATAAAAATTAAATCATGGGAATTAAAAATTATTCCTTACATGCAGGTAGCATGAGGACTGCATCAAAAATGTGGGATATTTCTATCACAAAATCCAAAATCGAATCGTGTGGGATAGCAGTGCTTTAGTGGGTTTGTCAACTACGCTAACAACCTGAGAGTTTTAAAGGTGGGGCAGGTACTAATCCTGCCTTGGTGTATTTCACCATTTTGTGTCACAGTAAAACTTTTTATGTGTGTGTATTTTCAGCGATGAAAGAAATCAGTGATTCCACGTGTTAATCAGTGCTTTCTTAATAGGCGCTTCCGCTAAGCATCCGTGTTGCTCTAGTGTAAAACCAGCTTAATACTTCACTATCTGCCATTCCGCGAGTGCGTCCGAATTCTGCTTGGTTTTACTGACAGCTTTTTGTTTATGAATAACGCATTTTTATCATGTATATAGGTTTGCTTTTAAGGAAATGTTTTTTACTGGTGCAAAATTTATTTTGGAGTACTGAGTTGAGGGCGACAATTAGGGCAGTTAGCACTAGAAAAATTAAGAGGTTCGAAATTGAAAATATGTATTTAATTTTATTTTATAGGAATTTCAGTGTTCTCGATTGCTAAATATTGACATTTCCTTTGAATAAAGTGTGCTGATATTGGATAAGATTGTCATAATACTACTTAAAACAATAGGAAAAGGTATTTTAGAAAAGTTTCCATACAAACGTTTGGCGATAAATCCAATTGGTGTTGACTAATTAACTATTATACACTGTAGGGACTGAAGTTACCTAGACACCAGTGGTAGAAACAAATCATAGCATTTATTTTGGAGTCTGACTGTAAATTTAAATTTTCATTTCAGAGTTTACATTCACGTGGGTAACCACAGAGCTAATTACAAGAGAGTATAGACTAGGAATGTCCTACAGAAGTTATCTATATACTCATATGTAAACACTAAAGTACCAGTCTATTATTCTTAAATATCCGTACTTATAATGTTAATTGAGCACAAGTCCTAGAAGACTGAATCCTTTTGGATAATCAATAATTTTATGAAAGGACGCGAAAACAGTTCAGTCCTAAATTCTAAATATCGATATTTAGGGATTATGAAGTGACTGCTACTTCAGAGCTTAGATTTTGATATAAAAGGTTTGCACACATTTCTATGACATTCCTTCTATAAATTTCAGTCTACACTCACTAGAAGTTAGTTCTGTAGTTACCCATGTTGATGTGGACTCCAATATTGATAATTTAAATTTATATTCAGAGACTTCAAAATAAATGCCGTTTTGTTTCTACTCCAGATGTCAGGTGACTTTTATCAATACATTGTATATCCATTTAGAATTTATTTGGAATTTTTTGGTGAAGTGCTGAGACAAACAATTCAAAAAGCAATCTTACTGATGTCACGTTCAGAGTAAGTACAGATTCAGACACGTATCAATACAGAAACACTACGGCCTCTTGTATTTAGCTTGATAGAAAATGCCTTTTTTAGATAGAGAAGTAATGGCTTTACATTCTCTGAATGTTACGCCGACCAACTGGTCTGGTGGTTAAGGTGTTAGGTTCCTGGTTTGAATCAGGCAGCTTGTTAGCCTCAGTGCATGGATGTTTGTTAGCTTATGGTGTAGAGGCGACTGGTGCACCTTAAATCCGTCGTGGCCGAAAGTCCTCACGTTGAGTTGGTGTGAATGTTTAGAGAGTGGGGTGTCAGCTCAGGTATTGCTTCGTCATTTGACCGTGGTTCAAAATTACGTGGTGTTTGTCCTCGAATCTTTCTCTTAGGGGATTGATCCCGGACCGTCGTCAATAGCCCGTTGTGTTGCTCTAGTACCATATTAATTAAAAATTACCACTTATCTCTGAATGTTACGAGATTTCCAAGTGATGCAGTATTGCTTTTTTCCAACATGAAATTTAACCATATACATTGGTTGAAAGAATCATTGGAACCATTCTTTTGGTTAAAAAAGTGGCATGGTCAGGCATGAAAGGACACAGGTTGTGGAACGGATATATACCTGTACGTCCATCAGCAGATTATAAATCGATACGTTAAGCTTTTTTTTTTAAATAAATCTGAGATAGATTGAAGTTTTAGAATTGTACTAAAAATAAGTAATTGAATTATTTCATTCCTGAATAGATAATTAGATTAAACCTATGTACAGGACATTTTACCAAACGTTTGGGTTGCATAAATATCTTTTAATTATTCCAGGAATGATGGTTAAAGTCTTTTCAAAGAAAAATTATCACAGTTGGTTTGAAGAAAATTAACTAAGTGGCTTTACTCTGAGAAATAAATGTGCTTACAAGCGAAAAATATGAGATAATAAATTAGTAATTGAGGCTACTAAAGACTTCTGTATATCGACGAACTCCCCAAACACAAATGTTTCCTAATTTGCTGTAGAATTGCCTTAGCTGTCATTGTATTTTCCTTTTTGAGTTTTAATAAAGAATTGAGTTTAAAAATTCTCGTATAAGACGTTCATTCATAGTACTTTGTATTCGTCAAAATATTCAACAGCATTAATTGACAATTTTTGACTCATCACATCCAGTCAGATAAGTACTTAAAAAATCAGCAGCGTGTATTTTATATTGCTTTCGATAAAAAATCTAATTCGGTTTTAGCTCCAGCCCGTAGACTCATACCTTCAATACGTCTATTTTGCTACAAATTTTATTGTACTGCCCTTTGACACTCAACAACACACACACACAGATTCTTCGCTTGCTTTAGCAACCAATCGAATAACAATAATGATAAATGAACAATTTGTTTTTGACTTTTTTCAGACATATCTACTTTTACCACATATAAATTTCACAAAATTTCTTTTAACGTGGATTAAGCTAACTTAATACGTCTTTATAATTACTTAATACAAATCCTTTAGTGCGTCTATTTTGCTATATTTTTCTTGTATTGCCCTTTGTCACTCAACCAGCACATACACAGATTCATCGTTTGCTTCAGCAACCAATCGAATAGCAATAATGCTAAATAAACAATAATGCTAAATAAACAAAAGTTGTGTACCGATGGTTTTGACTATTTTCAGACCTGTATATATTTTTTCCGCATATGAATTTCACAATTATTTTTTTTACGTGGATTAAGCTAATTTAATAAGTCTAGACTTACTTCAGTTCCTTTAATGCGTCTATTTTGCTACAATTTTCCTTGCATTGCCCCTTGAACTCAACCAGCATAAACATAGATTCTTCGTATGATTTAGCAACAGATCGAATAGCAGTAATGATAAATAAACAATTTGTTTGCAGTTGGTTTTGACTATTTTCAGACCCGTCTACTTTATCTACATATGAATTTCACAAAATTTCTTTTAACGTGTATTAAGCTAGCTTGATACGTCTTTATACTTACATAATACGGACCCTTTAATGCGTCTATTTTGCTACAATTTTTCTTGCATTGCTCTTTGACCAGTACATACATAGGTTCTTCGTTTGATTCAGCAACCGATAGAATATCAATATTGCTAAATAAACAATGTGTTGGTAGAGGTTTTTGACTATTTTAAGACCTGCCTTCTTTTTTCCACATATGAATTTCACAAAATTTCTATTAAAGTAGATTCAGCTAACCTAAGCATTTTGTTAAATCAGGAACATTTCAATGGATACTCAGGACCCCTGTGAATTCTTCATTCTCCCCAAGTGACAGGTGCAGTTCGCACGATGTCATGGAAATTAATATACGTGTAACTATTTTCAGGTGATGGATGCTGAAAAGGGTGGTTCCAACCGCGGTTCTAGCAGTAGTAGCAGCAGTAGCAGCGAAAACTCAGAGAACGGCAAAGAACTTCCTCGCAAGAATGATGAAGACAGTGCAGACAGTGGAGCCAGTCTTACTTACACGCAGGCACCCTCTTACAAGTACAGCACGCCAAGGCACAGCACACTAATGCCACCCGTGATGAACAATTCACAGGATATTCCGATGTATTCTACAACCAAACAGCAACCGCCTACTCCAGATGGCAGCATCTTCGGCACCGATCTTTCTACAGAGATGTCAGAGGAGGAAAAGAGAAGGTTAACTAAGTGAGTCCTTTCATCGGAGTTAATGAAATCAATACATATTGGTTAACAAAACACAGACGTTTATTAAGTTAAGAGTTCCCAGACATGAAGTCAGAATGACTTTGAGCACAGCTTTGTACTTACCACGGTATAGTGGTTAAGGTGTTAGCCTCTAGATCGGAAAGTTCCTGGTTCGAATCCGGGTCCGGGTATAGATGTTTGTAAGCGTACGGCGTAGAGGAGGCTGGTGCACCTTAAACCTGTCGTGGCCGAAAGTCCTCACGTTGGGTTGGCGTGGAAGTTAGGAGAGTGGAGTGCCAGCTCAGGTGTTGCTTCGTCATCTGACCGTGGTTCAAAATTACGAGGCGTTGTCCTCGGATCTTTCCCTTGAGGGACTGATCAAGCACCGTCGTCAATAGCCCGTTGTGTTGCTCTAGTATGACGTTAACTAAAAAATTACCAATTACCAATTATTACTTGGTTCGAATCCGGGTCCGGACATGGATGTTTGTTAGCTTATGGTGTAGAGGCGGCTGGTGCAACTTAAATCTGTCGTGGCTGAAAGTCCTCACGTTGGGTTGGTGTGGAAGTTTGGAGAGTGGGGTGGCAGCTCAGATGCTGCTTCGTCATGTGACCTTAGTTCAAAATTACGAGGCGTTATCCTCGGATCTTTCCCTTAAGGGACTAATCCCGGACCGTCGTCAATAGCCCGTTGTGTTGCTTTAGTACGACGTTAACTAAAAATTACCAAATTTGTACTTGCCACAGAAGTATTTCCCAGCGAAATTGAATGCTTTTGTGCAATCCATCATTAGAATGCAATGCTTAAAAGTACATTGTTTCATTTATTATGCTATCTGGATACTAATTGATAGTCTTAGCTCTGTCCAGTCCTTAACCTTTAGGCCGACCAACCGGTATAGTGGTTAAGGTGTTAGCCTCTAGATCGGAAGGTTCCCAGTTCGAATCCGGGCCCGGGCATGGATGTTTGTAAGCGTATGGTGTAGAGGCGGCTGGTGCACCTTAGATCTGTCGTGGCCGAAAGTCCTCACGTTGGGTTGGCGTGGAAGTTTGGAGAGTGGGGTGCCAGCTCAGGTGTTGCTTCGTCATCTGACCGAGGTTCAAAATTACGAGGTGTTGTCCTCAGATCTTTCCCTTAAGGGACTAATCCCGGACCGTCGTCAATAGCCCGTTGTGTTGCTCTAGTACGACGTTAACTAAAAAATTACCAATTACCTTAACCTTTAGACTACGGCCGGTACAGCAGTTGTACCTCAACAGTTCTAAGAATCAAATCAGTTATATCTATAACCGTAGTCAAAAGGTTAAGAAAGGTTTAGACTGAAACAAGCACATTAAAATCACATAAAAATGTAAACCTTGAAAATTAAAAATATGAAACCTTTAAATGAAATAAATCTTACCCGATTTAACCAGCTTCATCATTCGTAAGGCACATCGTTGCCATGCGTATGGCACTTCAATATACCAGAGCATAACGGTTGCAAATCGCTAAGTGACATCAATATTAAAAATCAAAAAAGCGAATTTTAATAAATGTTAGTTAATTTTGAAAAATTAGATCATGCTTTGAATTTACGGTTGAAATTTATTTTAATTATTTCGATTCCCGCAAAAAGTTTTAAAAAAATCGGGGAAACTATTGCTTAATTTTTGTGGAATTTCTTGTTAAATACTTTGTCGATTTTTTCATGTAGTAATTTTGAATTGTGAATTTCGTCACACACATAGGGCACCCTCACCCTCGCTACGTTTCCCAGCCCAACACATTCAAAGAATCGCATCGAAACAATCTGAGAAAACAAGTGCATTTTCGTTATGCTTGTCAAATTACAAGTTTTGTAGTTAGCATTTTCTTTAAAGACTATTTTCTAGTAAGTCCGGATACTGCCCTTGAAAACACTGAGAAGTCACAGCCCAAAGTAAGATTATTGACAACAAAGTCACTGGAGCAGACATGTTAAATGATTCATTGAGATCATTATAGCTGTAGGCAGTGGCGGATGAAATCATTTTGAGGCACTAAGTGCAGCTAACTTTGAGATCGATTATGCTCAGATTTGTGATCACACAAACTGTAATTTTAATTAAAAGCTATGAAAGTAAATTTGCGTAATGAAACAAACGACAAAACTACTTAAATTAATATTACTAATAATTTTTTATCAACTGCAAGTAAATAATATGCAAAATAAATTTTAAAATCTAATTAAATTCATTTAAAGAAAATTTCAGTTTGCGCTATATTAAATTTAATATCGCTATTTTTATCTAAGACAAAACGAACTTCTATCAGTAAATAACTAAAAGTTTACGCAGTCATATATCATGCCCACTTGGATTGGTTTTTATCAAAATTCTATCGGCCACCTATTAGGTAACTCGCCTTATCCCGATTGATAGTTGTAATTTATAATTAACGTCGTATTACAGCAACGTAATTTATAATTAATGTCGTATTACAGCAACGTAATTTATAATTAACGTCGTATTACAGCAACGTAATTTATAATTAACGTCGTATTACAGCAACGCCACGGGCTATTGACGACGTTCCGGGATCAGTCCATTAAGGGAAAGATCCGAGGACAACACCTCGTAATTTTGAACCACGGTCAGGTGACGAAGCAACACCTGAACTGGCACCCCACTCTCCAAACTTCCATACCAACCCAACGTGAGGACTTTCTGCCACAACAGATTTAAGGTGCACCAGCCGCCTCTACACCATGCGCTTACAAACATCCATGCCCGGACCCGGATTCGAACCAGGAACCTTCCGATCTAGAGGCTAACACCATAAACACTATACCGGTTGGTCGGCCCCCAAAGAGAAAGATTCGAGGACATCACGTAATTTAGAACCACGGTCAGATGGTAATTGGTAATTGGTAATTTTTTAGTTAACGTCGTACTAGAGCAACACAACGGGCTATTGACGACGGTCCGGGATCAGTCCCTTAAGGGAAAGATCCGAGGACAACACCTCGTAATTTTGAACCACGGTCAGATGACGAAGCAATACCTGAACTGGCACCCCACTCTCCAAACTTCCATACCAACCCAATGTGAGGACCTTCGGCCACAACTGATTTAAGATGCACCAACCGCCTCTACACCATACGCTTACAAACATCCATTCCCGGATCCGGGAATGGATGTTTGTAATGTCCGGATTGGAACCAGGAACCATCCGATCTAGAGGCTAACACCATAACCACTATACCGGTTGGTCGGCCCCCAACCGGTATAGTGGTTATGGTGTTAGATCCGAGGACATCACCGCCGACCAACCGGTATAGTGGTTAAGGTGTTAGCCTCTAGATCGGAAGGTTCCTGGTTCGAATCCGGGTTCGGGCATGGATGTTTGTAAACGTATGGTGTAGAGGCGGCTGGTGCACCTTAAATCTGTCGTGGCCGAAAGTCCTCACGTTGGGTTGGCGTGGAAGTTTGGAGAGTGGGGTGCCAGCTTAGGTGTTGCTTCGTCATCTGACCGTGGTTCAAAATTACGAAGTGTTGTCCTCGGATCTTTCCCTTAAGGGACTGATCCCGGACCGTCGTCAATTGCCCGTTGTGTTGCTCTAGTACGACGTTAACTAAAATTACCATTACCATTACCAAGGACATCACCACGTAATTTTGAACCACGGTCAGATGACGAGGTAACACCTGAGCTTACCCCGATTGAAAGACAAACGGATTGTTAAACGGATTGCGAGTTCGAATCCAACCAAAAACTGTCGGGTACAAAGAGGGCTGGTGCATGTTAAATCTGGCACTGCTTCAAATGTCCTCGTGTCTGCATGGTGTGGAAGTTTGTAGAGTAGGGTACCAGGTCATGTGTGACCTCGTCATTTGACCGTGGTTCAAAATTACCTGTTTTGTCTTCGGATCTTTCCAACCGGGATTGAGTTGTGTTGCTCTAGTACGACGTTAACTAAAATTACCATTACTATTACCATTACCAATCGAGATTGATTTCGAACCGACGCCAATAGCCGGTTGGGTTGCTCCAGTGAGACATTAATTAAATACCTACAAAGAGTGTTTACATTAATGTTGGGAACTGGCAAAATATTTCATGGGATAAGGTAAGGAGATAACTTTGTATTTTACATACTTTTATTTTGTCAACACATTAACATTTAAAAATTAAGAAACTAGACGTAATACATTTTTGCCATCTGATCCCAGGAATATTACTATCACAAGGTATACATATTAAGCAACTGAAACTCAGTTCCAATTTAGCTTTAGACTATTTTAAACTACTATTCATAAGGAACATGCATTTTTAATTTTAAAAACAATTAATCGATTATAAGACGAATCTGAGAAATGAATGTTATGTCTTATTTAAAAAAGTCATGAGTAATAAAGTTGCGCTTACAATATAACAAATTTTGAATGAAATAATGCTCTTCAAAAAATGTGTCAAAATAAATTGTGATTGCACATCCTTGCGCACAAGTAAAAGCTCCATTTCTTATTTGTAAAAATATGTTTTACTTCTGGAATACCGTTTAAATTGCGTTAAAGTCGTATTTCTACATAAGTTATTACACTAAACGTCACATTACAGCAATTTCATTAATTTTTTCTAGTAAAACAAGTGCTAAAAAACTCTGGAAATATTCCTAAAGTTCATAAGTTTTACATTATGTTATACATAAAAATATTAATATCCTCAAAGAAAATGACTTACCGAGCACAAAAATAGCCCTGCACAATAATAAATTCTGTATTAAGTCCTGAAAGTAAGTGGGAAGAACTCTTATTCTCTATTCAACAGGCTTTGGGTTCGAATCCCGATGTGATAAGGTAATTTTAATTAATGTTATGTTAGAGCAACACAACGGGCTATTGTCGACGGTCGGGTACATTCCTAAAGGGAAAGATCCGAGGACAACACCACGTAATTTTGAACCACGGTCACCCTATTCTCGAATCTTCACACCTACCCAAAGTGAGGAATTTCGACCACGACAGATTTCAGGTACACCAGCCGCCTTTACAACATACGCTTCCAAACATCCATGCACTGACCCGGATTCTAACAAAGAACCTTCAGATCTAAGGGCTAATACCTTAACCACCAGACCGATTGATTGATCTTGATGTGGAGATGTATGTATGTAATGGCTTGTCCATTTTAAGCTGTAGGCTCCGGTCTAATTTGCAAAAATGACTCGAGCAGCAAACCATTAATGTTTATATATGTGTACCGTGTGCACATTTCTCAGTAGCGAAACCACTGAAATGATTATGGAATTAACCTTTTGAGGCTGACTTGAATGATATTGACTTTGACTGGAGACTGACGAAAATTTATCTAAATACTTTAATTTAGAAATGAGCTCTATCTTAATAGATACGTATAAATGAGTTTTCAGAGAAATAAAACATATCTGTTCATTATATAATGTCATGAAATTACTAATTAAGTTTCCCTTTCCTCAATTTAGAATCAAGACAAGAATTTGATTTTAACACCTGTCAAAATTGCTTTGTGTCTAGCTATTTTCAAAGTTTTAGGACAGTAGATATCATAAAGCAAAAGTAATTTAGTTGGAAATAGCAATTATAATAAAAAATAGCTTGTTAATATCTGTATCTTGGTACAAAAAAAAAGTTAATATACATATCCGTTGATTTTGATCAATAATTTCAAGTTATGAAAGTTATAGAAAAAAGGGGCAATATTTTCAAGTCAATACATTCTGAAGGAATGAAAACATTGGCAAATATTTTTATGTCGTATTTAAATTCTTAAAATAAAAATTACATAGTTAACTGTCGCCAAAATACACATAAAAATAATTACTTGTAATCATTAATTACTATTGTGAATAACGATTGATTGTAGCAAATTTATTCGATACTGGAAGATAATACATTTTGTATATAAAAAAATAAGCGTATATTTAAATAACTCATTTCAATTTAAATATTTAATATACATCTGACTTTTGTTTATTGGTGTAAACCAGTGATTAGTCCTTGTTCCTGTAATTGTATTTCCCATTGCATACCTATCTGCTAATTGATTATTAGCAATTTCAAATGGATATTGAAACATTATACCCTAAGCATAAATGTAATTTTTTTACAGAAATACTGAAATTAAATATTGTAAAATGCATAACATTTTGAAAAATATTTTTAAAAATTTAAATAAATAAAAACATTTTTCTATGGTACTTTTTAAAAGTACATTTTGAAAGACAGCCATGGTATAAAACAAATACAAAATAATTCGATACTATATTGGTATATAAACATGAAATAATGTTAACTTGCTTTGAATTAGTACAGCATAAAAATTCAAATTTAACCATTGTTTTTAAGTTATAGTCATTTTTGCACTGTAAGATGACCACCCTGTATAGAAAGTGTGTCAAATCCAAGATGTCCGCCATTTTGTAAAATTGACCAATTTTTAAATTATCGTATCTTGTCTAATATTGGACAAAATATGTAATAAACTGAGATCTAAGGGTTTCACTGCCATGTCTATCTATGGTAAAAATTTGAAAAAAATCCATGACTATGGTGCAACATTTTTTTTCTTAAAATGGGTGTCTTCACATGGAAAGACCCCTCTTTTTTATGGTTCGAGGACAGTTGTGACAGCATCTTTACAATGTGCGTCTTTAAGTGCAGTGAAAAGAGTTTCAAAAACAAGATGGTCAGCAAGAGCAGATGCTGTGCTCTAAAACTTCGTTCAACACATATAAAAGAGGCTTTAACTGAAATTTGTAATTCAGAAGAAAAAAAGTTACCTTAGTGGAGGCGACTTCACTTCTGAAGAAAATGGGAAAATATGAAACTACCATAATGACAGTTATTTGGAATACTGTTTTACAAACAATAAATGCTACTAGTAAATCACTGCAATCAGTGGAATGCGAACTATTAAAAGGATCTGTCCTACTGAAGTCATGAGAGAAAAGAGAAGAGATCTTCCAGAGAAAAATTTGAAAAAGTTTAAAAACAGGCAACTTATTTATCAGGGCTATCATTTAATGTGGAAGAACGGCTAAAGAGAAAAATGTTTTTTGATGAAAACAAAAATGTCGGATACATGAATTTACAATAAGAGAACACTTCATAGTCCATTAATTTTATGTCATATGTGATAACACCAAAGCAGAACTATCTCAAAGAACTCAGACGCATTAAGTTGTTGTGCAACCTTTTCGAATATTTTTTTTAAAATTGGGATTTATCAATAAGGAAAAAAAAGAACACCATAAAAAGGCTGAAGGATATTTACAAATATGACATTCATGTTTATACTTTTGAAGATGAATTTGATTGTTTTTTAATATTTCTAAAAGAGAACGATGACACCATAAGAACCACACTAGACATCTATTGAGCCGCCAAACAAATTTCTTGCACAGTTCCGAAAGTTGAAATATTATTAAATATGTTTTTTAACAATTCCCTTATTCAATGCAACAGGAGAAAGATCGATTTCTGTTTTAAAGCGTGTAAAAAATCTATTTAAGGAGTACTACGCGCGAAGAAAGATGAATTAATATGGCCGTTCTGTATGTAGAGCAAGAAATTTTAAACCGAATTGACTCTGCCAAAATAATTGATAATTTCTCTAGAAATAAAGCAAGACGGAAATTCATGTAAAAAATATGTTTTTTAATAAATTTATTTAATGTGTTATTGTATAAAAATTTTAATTACTTTTATGTTTTGAAAAAAATTAATGAGAGTTTTTCTTGAAACATTTTCTAACTTGACTTAGAGGGCCCCGAAAATTTTACCGCTTGAGGCCCCCACTTGACTTGATCCGCCACTGCCGTCTCCTTTTGCGTCAGTTCGTACCTTTAGCAGGAGTGCGATGTAGTAAAATGTACTACATAGATGGATATGCATGTACATGATTTGTGTCCAAAGCAGGTTGTAGAAGTTATAAAAATGTCGAAAAGGCGTTACAGATTATTTTATACTTGGATGATTTGACATTTTTCTACGAAAGTGGAAAGTTATTATTTTTCTGGTCTTTTTCAATCTGTAGTTACCCAATTCAACCCACGTGAGGTCGGGGGTGTTTTGCTAGTAATACAAAAATCTGTAGTTATCAAAGTAAACATTCCACGTAAATTCTTACTTGTTCGCGCAAAATTAAGTTATGAAAAATTAAAAGAAAATGCAATCATGGCAAATAATTTTTGTACCTTTGAAAATATAAAAATTACGACGAGAAATAAAAATAAAATAAAATAACATTGATACAGCTACATTCTACGTTTATGAGCGGTGGCAACGGTATTGGCGTGGTTTTTTTTTGGCGCACTTATAGTATCGAGTTACGGTAGATTAAGTCAACCCATCTGACTTTACGGTTATTGTGGTTTTCATGGGAACCTCGGCAAACGATAGCTTTCAATTTTCATTTTGAATATTCTAGAAAGTTCTTCCCAAATCTGTTTAAGTCGTTTGATTTCATTGGTTTGTTTGAAATTTTTTCTTTGCTTCCATTTTTATTTTTATTTTAAAATATTCTTTGATTGCATTGGTCCCTTAAAATTTTTTTTTCTTTGATACCAATGGTTTATTTATTAGCATTTCTACAGTTGTGGATTTTTTTTTCGTAATAATTTTTTTCACGGCAGACTTCTGACGTGTATTGCCTGTTTGACGTGTATTCGCATTTGTGGAATATTCTTATTTCGTATTTTTTTTTCTCGGAACCGTTCTGATGTATCAAGTTGTATTATTTCTTGCTTTTTTTTCTTTTAAAAATATTTTTCTTTTCAAACAGCCTATTGTATTTAGTGTAATTGATAAGTTTTAGGGTATTCTTACCCAACATTCGCAGTTTAGTTTTTCTGCTGGTTCACAAATGTGTTCTAAAATGTGTTTAAGCTTACTACTTTTTGGGAAAGTTTAAAAAAATATATACTTTTCGAAACGTTCTCAAATGTGTTTTCAAACTTTCATTTTCCGCTGTAAGAAGAAAAAGAGTTTTGAAATAATTCTTATATGGCGACATCAGAAGTTCACCAAAAAAATCACAAATGCCTTTGCCACCGCTCATAAACGTAGACTGTAGCTGTACCCTAACTGTATTAGAAATTCAATCAGTAAACTATTTATGAAGCTATGCTCTATGTAATTCATATTGTAAAAATATATAATTTTTACATGTTACAGGTTTGAAACCTTTATTTTTAACAACACATTAATATGGATACATTAATTTTATTTGAATGTATAGTAGTTATTTTTCTTTTTTATAGGAGAAATATGGTGGGCATTTACAGTTGTATTTACGGTCTTCTCCTCACAGTTGCGGGAGGTATTATTTACATTAATCACCAAAGTCAACAAACAAGATACATCAGTGAGGTAAACTATTTTTAATCAGTTATATAGCTTTTAAAATAGATTTTATAATTTTATTGATTTTTTTACGAGTTGACCAAATATTAATATTGCTCATTAAGATATTCATTGCACTCGATCATTATAACCTTCCTTTCATGAACTTTGGAAGCAAAATTATACATATTTGAAAGTTTTGCAATGGTGGATTAATCTAATTCACTTTGTTTCGCTATGTTAGGGAATGTGAACATATTAAGAGATTTTGATTGAGTGGCAGTTTATCATATAATGGTCCTCAATGCCACGCATATCATGTAATATAGTTTATCATATCGCAACCCAGAAAAAAAAGTGGCACAACTCAAAATTGCAGAATTTGAGAAACGTCAACTTAAAGGATACTATAAAACTTATATGGAAATAGTATGAGCTTCTCTTAAATTTTAGGTACGCATTTATGGTGGTAACTTCTATTATATTCTATAGAATAGTAATATAACACGCTGGGGCATCTCACATATTTTCAATGACATAGCATCAAAATTTTTATTTTTTGACTTGTGTCACTTGTCTTGCCGGGGTGCAATATAATGCCTCAATGCCTCGCGGAGAAAAGAACAAACCACCACCTATATATCTAACACTATTCATACTAGAGCAAATTCAAAGGTATCATTCAATAGGGAATAACGTCCTCTACAAATTCAAATCCAAAACAATTGCATAAAGAGACGTCTTCATATCAAATTTTGCACAAACAAAGAAATTTCTATTGCAAACACCGTCATAATCAGATTCTGCATCGTTAAATTAGTCTAAATAAGAAATTTCATGACTACTACCTTTATATTTGGAGGTATTCAATCCTAGAGTTGGTTTCAATTTCAAAGACAATCTCCACATAGAAAATTGCTATTCGTAGATCGAGATTAATTGTAGTTATCGCCACCCGAATTTCAAATTTGAACACTATTTCAAACGTATTTTTTGGCAATCGGAAAATTATCATACTTATTATGCAAGTGCAAACGATCCTAGAATTATAATTCGATGTTTGTCAAACGTTTTTTAAATTTTTAGTTCCCTCCTAAAATCGCAATAATGAGTAAAATTTATTATAGCGCATAAACTAATCATCGGAATGAGTGGAAATTTTGTATGGCCATACAAGAAGTCATTTTGAACCGATTTCCATCAAAATTTAACAAGGAACGAGAACTATTACCGAGATTTTTCAGATGATTTTTAAACTTTCGGTTGCAGCCTAAATCGCAACAACGAAGACATTTTAATATAGCTCAAAAACTAATTATCGGTATGAGCTAAAATTTTGCTTGGCCATCCTTCAAAATCATCGAATTCCCTTCAAAATATAATAAGGTTCAAAATCATAATTTTTCAAACATTAATTGAATAATTATTATTGCATACTAAAAACTATTTTCAAAATCAAATATTAGATGGATTTTACTTGGATTGTTTCATAGTAACCTAGTACAAAATATCTGTGCTATCGAAACATTACTTAGGAAGATATTCATAAAAGTCTATGAAACTAATTTAACATTAGGAGTTCCAATTTTTCTGTCCTCATAACTTCGAAATGGTTAAAGTTAATGACATGAAATGTGTTGTCTGAAGTTAAATTTTGATATAGATTCGAAATTGTGTGTCGAAATAGGGGGTTCTCATTGGAAATTATAAATTTGGTGCTCAATTTAATATAAAGACGGCTCTGTACGTTTATGCATTTGAATTCATAGAAGTCGTTAGTTCCTATCAAACGCCATCTTTGAATATACTCTACTGTTAAAATTGCTCAAATGAAGAGAAGTGATTCTGTTTTTTTTTTCCTGCAAATGTACAACAATGTATCATGCGACTTCAAATAAAGAACATTTTATATGATATCAAACGTGTTATCAATTTTGAAATGCAATTCTTAGGCCCGGTGCACACATCCTATTTTTTAACGTGCGACGCCGCTACGGCACTGAATCCTAACTATGTACCGTGAAATGTAGCAAGTACTCATTTCGCGCCATCTGTGATAAATATTCTATCGAAGAAAACATCTTTATTTCGCTTACTTGATGTAAAAAAAAAGTACATTTTGATCAAAATAGACGTTAGCGGATACAACCATTTATTAATTGTTATTTATATTCCATTTATTCATGAAAACAAGGTTCTTCAGACCGGAGAAGCGTGTGAGGCGAGCTGCGGCGCCGTGGGAAACTGCGGTACAAATTGCACGCAAGTTGTACGTGCGTCGCCGCAGGCATGTGTGCACTACTTCATTGGATCTAATGTATCTCAGACCGCACAAACGTTGCCGCAGCGGCACCGCACGTTGAAAAACCGGATGTGTGCACCGGGCCTTATTCCCCACACACATTGCTCCCCAATTGTTTCTCTCTCATACCACTTCCTTTCCCATGTATAAACCCACAAATAGAAACTACTTGTATTTTGATTAGGTTTCCCTTTCAGTTATTCAGTGTTTGCATTTGCATCACTGGCATGCTGTGGTTGGCGTTCTTCCACATCGACCTGTTCCGTTACAAGCAGAAGGTGTTGCGACGCCTGATGGGTACGTCGGAACAAATAGACAAGATCAGCACCTGTACGGGGTTCAACTTCGCCCTAACATTCCTGGGGAACGAGATCCCACCTTACCGCTTCCTGACCGGGAGGCACAGCGGCAGTTTCTATTTGAAAACGGGACTTGCAGGTAGGAAAATACAACATTATCGAAAAGACAACGCAGCCAACTTAAGTTGAGATTTTATTTTTATTTCCTAAATTCTTTTTCGCGGCTTACAATAGGACAGAGAGACAAAAAAATGCACGCGTGAAATAAAAAATAAGATTGAACAAGGCTATATGTTGGTAAGAAAGACTATAAACACATTCAGACCTTAATTTCTCAGTATCGACCATAAAGCTGAGGGGAAAAGAGAGAGAAACAGCAAGAGTTGAGACCTCTCCAAGTCTACAGCAGGAAGAACTTCATTACGATGAAGATTTCGAGGAAAGCACTTATGACCAGTGATGAATCAAAGAGAGGCCGGCACTCTTTTCAGGGTGTATCAAGGATGTTTAAGATTCGGGTCAACAATGGTTAAGGAGGGTATCATTTTTTAAGAATTAGTCTGGCTTGTCTTTAAACGATCCCGAATCAACAATTTTATAGTTTAAGGGGCTTGTAAACGTAATACGAGAAAGGTCCTTAGCAAAAGAGAGAGTTGATATACCTTATAAGAAAAATGTGTTTAATTTGCTGCATTTGGAATCTGTTTGACTTAACGTATACATATGTGTATTTTCATGGAGAGGAGTATAAAATCTATACAAGCGCCTATGGGTTGTTTGATTTTGAAAAACAGATAATGCTAATCAGCAGTTTCATTTGAAAAATGCAAATTCAACTTTTTTCATTGCCCACTAGTCAAAAATATTATCATTTTAATTAGCAGGTTTCTAAAATAATTTTATCATAATATTTATTCACAAATTATCTATAAAAATGAGAAAATATATTTGTATTCATGATTTTTTTACCTTTGTTTTAGCTAATATATATTATTTGTAAATTTTGATTTACAGCATTCTGCTTCGGACATTTGATCAACGAAGGATTGGTGTTGGGACAGCATGTTCTAGATTTTGTGCAAGAAGATAGATACATTCTGGGCTGTGGAGACACTGCATCTCTCATTTCCCACACAATCAAGCCTCTTTACTCTTTCTACCAGTTATTTATAGTATTCAAGTACTCCAACGTAAGTACCACAGCAACTATCTGCTTCTGCAAGTTGCCGTAGAAACAAACTATCCCATTTCCCGTTGGAGATGCTCGCATTAGTGCATTCGAGATTTTTACATTGGTATATTTAATGACAATGTAAAAGAGATATTTTCTAGAAAGCAATATCTTATCGCTCCCCGCACATTAGCAAAAACAAAATAAAATAGACATCCTCCAATTATCATTGATCGCAGAATGTTGCCTTGTTTTAATGTACAATCTATATTACTATACATCACGATTCTTCTGTAGTTAATAAATTTTTTTTTTCGAAAAAACGGCCCATAAATGATACTTTACTAGCAGATAAGAATGCTTGCTAACTGAAAAAGTATTTAAACATATAGTTTCCCTTGAAAAAGCAAATGAAGTTTCTATTTTTTCCTTTTATATTGCCTAGTTTACATTTTTTAGAAAAAAAAAACTAATTTATTTATTTGCAGATAGTAATAAACCGTTACAAGGGACTAGCCTGCTTTGCTTTGATGCATATCATAGCAACTTGCTTATGCTTTTGGTTCGGTACCATTGTTGAAGATGCCTTGGAAGATTATCACCACAAGTTGAGCGATTTAGAAATTTTGGAAAAGAAAAAACGCCTAAACGACACTCTTTCAACTTCAGGTAAGAAAAAAAAATCGTCATATTATTTTAAACAATATCACATCACTCGTAAATATATTGAAATAGTGATTTTCAAATTTAAGCCAATGTTATTTTTATTTCCAGATTATGCTTTATGCTCTCATGAAACCAACGACAGTCTATGCCTATGTGCATCGAATGCTGTACTCTCAGTGAATAATGTCCAGGCCATTCCCTACCTGTATCCGTTCACCATTGAGTTCAATCTTTTACTCGCTGGCGTATGGTTCATCGTGTGGCAAAATATCGGAAAAGAGCACCACAGAGCAAACCCACATCACTTTCAACACAAAATCCAGAAAAACGATGGGATAGACGTGGTAACTTACCAAAGCAACTTGGTCATAAGTGCCGATTGCCATGCCTCCAACAAAGGCCTGTTTGCTGGACTTTTTATTCTCATGACTTCAATAATATCCATCATTGTATTCTTTGTGGCGATGAGTAGCAAAGAACACCATACCATCGGACTATCCATTCACTATTTCCAGGAAGGCACATTGACAATCTTATGTCTATGCGGCGTGCTCATATTATACAAGCAGCTAACAAAACTGGACTATAATAAACATCCCATAACTTTCTTGGATGATGTCCTTCTTTTCCTACCCTTACCTTTCTACTTCATGCAGGCACTGCTAATTATAATGTCAGAATACCAAAAACAAAGTGTCATAAGGATTGTGATGTGCACTTTAGTGCCAATTCAAGTCATTCTACAGACACCATTGATTATCGATGGACTTCGGAGGTGCAGCAACACGCAAGTCCTGAGGTATAAGAAGCCTGGGAGAGAGGTTGTTACTTTCCTCATAGTCTGCAATCTCACAATGTGGATCATCAACACTTTCGAGGCGAAGAGCGTCGAATCGCACTATGGACAAAATGCCTACTTCGGAGAATTCATTTGGTTGTTTATAAGTCACATTACTTTGCCATTGATGCTGTTTTATAGATTTCATTCGTCGGTATGTCTGGCGGATATTTGGAAATCCGCTTATGAAAAGGGAGAGTAAAAACCGTTCAAAAACTGCAAATAGGTCAATCAAAGATCTAGTCATCTAAATCTTGAAGGGTTTTATGTAATTCTATAGGTCAAAGAGCAACTCGTCCAAACCAGTGAAGAATTTTAAACATGGAACGCTGTATATAATTCTATTGAAGAAAGATTTTAGTCACTACCTCATTTGTAAATTCCTCATTGTCATTTGAAACCTGCTTGTGATAAAAATGTCAAATTGGTATTTTTCATGGAACTGTAAATGATGGAGAATGCATAAATTGATACGCTACACTAAAATTTGATGAAATGTTTGAAGATAAATGCAATCATTTAGTTCTGTCATATAAGTTAATCATAACAGTTGAAAGGTAATATTGGACCATATTGCGAGGGAAAATAATACATTTATTAAAGACAATATTTAACCACATTACGATTATTTACATTAAAACTTCAAAAAAAAATAGTAAAATACTGAGTTTATTAATACCATAAAGGATTACACTAGAGGAATCCAAAATTTGTAAATATTGCATCCATTTGCTGTGAAGATGAGTATTTCCGCAAAAACTAAATACTTTATGCTACACTTATTTAAACACTAATTTTTAGTCATCGATTTTGCAATGATATAGGAAATAATAAAATTTGATGTTTGTCACCAGTTATAAGCACGATCATGCAAATCGACAAAACATCCAAGAAAACAGACATGAGTACATAAGGCTTAAATTATACGCTGTAAGATCAAATTACTTGTTATGTTTATATTTGTATTTGTCAAGTTTTAAAAATAAAAATACTGAAAACTGTTTTCCTCTTTGCATTATGTAAACCATATTTAGCTCTGGTTCTTTAGAATTAGCTCTATTGCCAATAACAAAAGCTATGCAAGTTATGATTAAACACACAATATCTTAATTTATACAACTAGGGGGCTCCGTCTGAGAACAGAGTTGTACCGTCATGTAAGAATTTGACGGACAGCTGGTTTAAAATTAAACTATTTATTTACATAAATTAAATATTTACAAGAAAATTTAAAAAGATAATTAAGGGCACAGCCATCGACAACCGAAACCTGCCTGAAGCCAAAGTAACAAAATGGCAAAACAGAGACGTCTGTCTCTCGTCGAATCTCGAGTCCGAATCCTTCAAAATCCACGTTTTTCTTCGCTCCACAGAACCGCCGCTGACAACGAGAGGGGGGGGGGGGTGAATTCCGAGCCCTCTAGAGATGTTTATGTCCTCTCCAGAACAGAAACAGCCCCACACAGATGCGAAAACCGTCTGTCATGCCGACTTGAGTCCCCCACAGCAAAACTTGATACCAGACATGGGATTAGGGAACCGACGGAAACTCCAGCTGTGTGTGGATCAAAAGGAACGCCGGGACGCCGATGAGCCGCACGTGCAAAGTCTGAAGTTGTTTTTGCATTTCGAAACATTCCAGCGTCCACGTGTTAGGGTAAAGGGTCGGCTAGTACCATATGGTACAGAGTGAAAAAAACGAGCCTTTTTCCTCGCCAAATAAGAAAAAATCGTTTCTATGGTAATGGACAATATGCATGATTTTCAAATTCAATTTAAACTGAAAGAGCATGAAAAACCAAGTAGAAAAATGCCACTTAAACTGCAATCTGACGATATTAAGTATTTTTAAAACGCTTTTTAAATTGCTCTGACGTCACTTTCAACGAGAAACTGGAGTCGCTGACGATTTTTGCCTGTGACGTCATAGTTCATGATTTTCTCATCGAGCGTTTCTTGAACTGTGTTATCTCTATGGGTATCTTTTTAGTAGTTTTATATTTACAGATTTTTGATTAATTCACACACAGCAATGGAAGGTTCGAAAATAGTTCAAAAGAAGAATTACAAATATTGTATTGTTCCGTTTGTGTCATAATTCAACGATTAAAACACCAAAAAAGTATTTTTTTTGTTGTACCAAAATATGAACAAGTTCGTAGAAGATGGTGCAGCTTTATGAAAAGAGATTAAAAGAAAAACAAAAAGCTGTGTTCTACTACTTGCTTGCATTGCTGTGAAGATCATTTTTGGTAAGTTTAAAATACCAAAAATTATTTGTATTTTTAATTAAGAATTGTGTGATTTAATCTTGTGGATAATTACTTGGGTTTTTGCTAAAACGAAAAAATATTCATTCGGTATCAAGTCACTCATAATGCAGAATTTCTTGTTTCATGAAAAATAATTTAATAAATAAATATAGGAATACTATATATTTATAAATCAAAACTGGTTAAAAAAATATACAGAGAGCTAACATTAATAAACATTGAATTATTATACTCATGATAATTAGTTTGCAGTTGGTAAAACTGTGTCATATTTCTTCTTTAAACTGAATGATAAGTATTATAGAATTCAAATTCTTGCAATTTTAATCAAATTATCACACTACCTTTTTCATGGTTTAAAATGTTGGACTACCAAATGTTGTGTTCAATATTTAATGCAGTTGCAATTATCGCAATAAGTTTCTCTACACATATTATTTTTCTATCATCTTTTAGTGCATTACATTTATCGCTTAAATATATTTAAAAAATTATTGTTCATTAACTAACAAAAATAATGTTGCTAAAAAGTAATGTAGAAAATTAATTTTAAGTTAGCTTTCAAAATTCACTATTTTAATACCCCAACAATTTTAATCTACTTTGAAATTATTTTCCTAATATAAAGCTCTTATTTGATATACTATTCTAATTATCTATACAAAAAAAAATCTGTTTCAGAATGAATTGTGTTACTGATTAAGGAAAAGAGAACAACTATTAATATTCTATTTTCTTAAGTACGACTTTTTGATGATAACACTACTCTTTAAAAGCAATATAAAAATACATGTTTTTTTAAAATAAATATGGTGTACAAAATATTATCATATTCTTCGCTTTTACGCCTTTCATTTCTACTCCCATAAAATCTGGATGGTTTCCCAGAAAAAAAACCATGGATATACCATCCAATTTAGGTAGATTATCCGACTGGCCTTTTACAAAACCTTGTTCTACAGTCGTCATTTTTAGAGAAAAAATCTTTAAAATAATAATGTGCGGACGATAATTTAACACAATTATTTAACAAATAAAATTATCGTGAAATAAGCGTAAAATCAATTAAAGCAACCTGAAAGAACATGCAGCCGGCTAATGTAGCGAGAGATTTCATGAACTATGACGTCACACCAAGCTCCACCCCGTTTTCAGTCACGTGACTTCAACGCGTTTTATAATCGCTTATTACGCTTAAATTAAACTTTTTTGAGATTTTTAAAGTTGATTTTCGGATTGTTCATGATCGAATTTGTAAAAAAGTACCATTTTGGGACCTTTTGTGACATAGTGCATATTCCCTATTGTTGCGACGATAAATTTGATGTATGGCAAACCCATTAGTCAGAAAATATAACCTTCATTTCCGTGAAGAACAATGAATGCTCCGCGATCTAAAAAATACGAAATTTGTATGACCAACATTTGATCGCATCGAATTTATTTATTAACCGATTTCAGAAATAATTGTACCGTATGAAAGAGTACATTCTAAGGTATACTGCGATGTTTTCAAATTTAAAAACTAATGGTAATAAGATATAGATATGACAGTTTTAAAAAAAGTCACAAAATGTTCCGATTTTTCCCGAATTAAAAAAAAATATTATCAGGAACCAAACTGAAATTTTTAAAAAACTCGACGAGCTGCAAAAATTTACGTTTAGAGGTACTCTTTAAAAAAACACGGCTGAAATTTTATATGCGTTTTCCTCACTCGCGGTAAAAATTTAGCTTTTTCAATTTTGACACTTAATAAACTCTAAACTAATAGCCGCATCGGGAAAAAAAAATCTTCAAAATTGTCCAGGGAACACGATGAAGGACAAACCATGTTAATTTCGTAATTTTCTGATCCGTACTTTCTCGGGAAACCGTCTATGAATCGAGCTAAACAACAGTTTTCAATCCTGAAACGGCGGCGACCTAAATTTTTTTTTAGATAAGCATTAATACGTCAACAAAAGCAAGATAAACACACTGAAGTTCTTTCTTTAAAACAAAAAGGTAAAATACACAAGCAGGGGGTAAATCCCAAACAATCCGGCATTTAAAATTTCTAACCCTCATAATTATTTTCTGTGACTAAATTTGTGGGGAAGGTACAACTAACAGCCTGCATATCAGGCTTGCTCAATGGAAGACAGATGTGGGGATATCCTTGTCTAAGGAAGGGTATCAATACTAGAGCAGGCTTCCCAGTGGTTCTTACCTTTGAAAATAGTCGCTTTAGTTACCTTATATGTGAAAAATAGTAGCCAAAATAGTCTCCTCAATTATACAAAATTAGCACTATATTAGCACTGTACATTTTTCATTGTGAATTTTTTTAGAAGATTTATGATTTTTTGAAAGATGATCAATGGGGGGGGTATATTGTCTTTTCTGAACAACACTGTTCAGTGTACTTGCTTTCCTTTCTTGCTCCTTCTCTTTTTGACGCATTTGTTCAGCTGTTTAAAGCATTCCTTGAGCAATGCGCATTTGAACGGGGTCTTGCTTTTCTATAGTTTTTTTTAAGCGGTCATTCCCCCCCCCTTCCTTTAATAACGAATCGGCTTAAGACTGCATCTCCTTTTGCTTTTGGGAGAGAGCTTTTACTCTAGATTCCATATTTAAAATTGTTCATTTTCTCTCGTGTAATTCTTTTTCTAACAATTCTAGTTTTCTTCTTTCTCTCTATCTTCTTTAGTTTTCTGTTGCTTTCATTTCTTTTGCTCCTCCGAAAACTTGAAGTAGGATTTAGAAGTGTATGCCATACTCAAAAGCCTTTTGGTTATCGACACCTTCGAAACATTCTCAAATTCCTTTATTCCATCTCGGATATTCAATCTAGCATTAAACGTTTTATCAGACTTCGACTTCTCTTCTGAGAGGATACGTTGTGAAATCGAGAATCCTCTATCAACGTCACTATTACCATGACTGAGAATAAGACAAGTTTTTTCAGAAGAGGTGTTACATTTGGATATTTTTTTTTCACCAATTGCATTTATTTCTTTGATTTTGCTTCTCCATATGTTGTCAATTCTAACGTGTTTTAAATCTTTTTGTGGGAAAGCAAAAGAAGCCACACGTCTCTTACTTTTACTTCATCGATATCAAGAAATGATAGGGCTCTTGCAATATTGCATGCATACTTTACACTCCTTTCTTTCGAAACTTCAACTGGTTGTAAACATTGAAACTTTCAGAGGAATTTTCCACTACGCAATAAAGCTTTTTTTAAGATAGTTAAATGCTGCTAAATAAGTGTGCCTGCATTTTATGTTTACACGTAATTTGATCAGAACTTTTTAGATCAATGATCAAGTCCCTGATTTTTTGCCCACAATGTACCTTTGCTATGGCAACAATTGCTCAGTAGAAATAACTTCATTCACATTTGTGTCCTTACCAATTCTGCCGCCAAGTTTTATCATTAATACCCTCAATTCGGCGTATAAAATGTGGATAAGTAGTGCTGATGTTTTAAAAAAAATTCAGAAAAGGTTCAAATAGCTCAGCACTTTCAAATACAAATTGTAACTCAATTTTAATGTCTGCATAGTTTAAATATCTTAATTGTTTTGTATTTCTCAGACTGCATCAGTGTTGGCTGTTTAGATGGAATGAAGTCCAAAAAGTAATCAACAATTGCAGGCCATTGAGCTAGTAGCCTCTCGGCAGCTGGTCACATTGTCAACCAACGTGTTGATGTATGTTTGTCGAAGGTTTTGTTTTTGCATTTTTTTTTCTTGTACCACTCTAAAATTTTCCCTTCTTGAGAATTTTTTGAAGGAAGTATAAATATATACAGTTAATTCTTTGGCCACTTCACCACAACACAATCATCGATATTTCGGTTATTTTCCGAAAAAAAGTCGCCTTGTGATGAAAATAGCTCCCGTTTTTCGCCAAAATAGTTGCTTTTGACGATTTTCAATGTTAATGTTCTATAAAAAGTCGCATTGCTTTGAAAATAGTCGCTTAAGTCGCCTTGCCTTGAAAATAGTCGCTTAAGTCGCCTTTTTAGTTGCTTCTGGGAGGCCTGCTAGAGGTACTAGGAGAGGCGAGCCATGTGGGAGGACAATATTGTGCTGATAAGCAGCACTTTGGACATGATATTTAAAGCAAAACAAGATATAGGATCTTCTGGACGTATCACTGCCCTTTAAATATACCTCGTTCCATAACTAAAGAGGACCTACTTTCATAAGTGACGACTCCCGATACCATTACACTAGGAGTTACAGCAGTGTGCCATTCGATGTAAAATGATAATAAGTAGCAGTGACGGGACTCGACCACAAGTAAATGTGATCATCTCCCCCAAGGCACAAGCAGGATTCGTCACGAAACATGATATGCAGATATTTCATGTGCCTGTCAACGATTCTTCAGCATGACACCAGATGCACCCAACAATATTCGATAGTCAAAGGCTGATGTCTTAGTGGATGCATCATTGGATCGTCACTATGAAAGCTCTTAGGCAGTTTCTGTGTGTGTGTATCAGCATATCCTTTCATATTAGTCTTGAACTTACCAGAATCTTCGTGACATGCATGTGTCACTTATTTGGCCCACTGTTACCAGCACCTGATGAGAGTATTTGGAGTGTGTCGCAAATGACAGGGTGATTTTTGTATACAAGACCTGTTTCTTGCAGTCGCACAATACAAACCCTTTCAGGTCAGTATAGTGTATCATCCAGGTATTCTGGTTGTAAATGATAGCACTTCAAATTATACCAGTTCATATAATGGTAAGCTCACACAATTTTCCTCTATAATAAATAAAATTCCCGAAAAGGAACACCTAAACTAAAATCTCATAATCTATCTTGTTTTAAATTAGATTTGAAGATATTTTCTAATCTACACAAAAATTTTAATTGCCAATTGATATAGTTAGTAATTTAATGGAATATGTAGATGTAGTTGGTAGATTTTTTAAAATTAACATTGCACTGGAGTAACTCGAGGTATTGGTGACAGTCCAGGATCAAACCTGAAGGATACGATAGAGATCACATAATTTTGAGCCACAATTAGATGAGGTCACACCTGAGCTGGCACCCCACCCTCCAAACTTCCGACACCATGCCAGATTTAACGTACAACAACCCCTTTGTGCACGATTTGGTTGAATTCGAACTCACAAACTTCTGATTGCTAATCCAATACTCTTGCAACTGGGCTCTACAGTGGCCCTTAATGGAATTTCTAATGAAATGAAAAAAATAAAGAGGCATACAACCTTATAAGAGTGAATACCATTTCAGATTGTAGCTGATATTTTCGATCAATATATTTACGATTCAACATGAAATGTACTTTCCAATGCTGGATCTTATGATTATTGATACTATTTATTACCTAAACATTGATTACCACTTCAGCAGACAGCATTAAGTAAGTATAGGTGTATTACGAGCCTTGCTGACGATAAAATGCGATACCAAAAGTTTTTCCATCCCTTAAATGAGTATAATTTACACAGAATGCTAAATATGGTTTAAGTTATTGTTTCTCATGCCTACACTGGTAGACCATTGGAAGGCCAGGCCCGTCCAAGACGGCAAGAGGCGAGGGGGTGCGCCTTCCATGTTATTGAGCCCCATTGGGAGGAAGTCCGACTTTGCTCGACATACATGACACATCCGTTTTACAGGAAGGTTCCTTTCATACATCCATTCACACACATATCTTAATTTAGATCCCAATCAGAGGCCGATAACCCCCTGATCAGGTACTCCCAGAGGTATTGATTTGGTATGGGAACATGGGGACTTTGTGACCACGACCTATTTAACGTGCCCCAGTCACCATTAGTGAACACGACGGTCTTTAGCCAGGTCGAAGCGTCGATCTCGCAATCATCAGAATTGCAGGCTCCGCCGAGGACAGAACCCTCAACCCTTCTGATGCGAGCCCAACGCTCTAGTGACTGAGCTACCGCGGCTCATGCTTTAAGTAAAGATATACAGTAAACTCCTGTGCATGACAACTGTAAGGAAATCTAAGTTTGCACACACACACAAAAACAAATTCCATCACACCATCAATACTTATTTGCAGAAAATGCTACTTTATACAAAGAATAGAGTTCTCGGAATGAAAAAGTAATAAAATAACATTTAGTTAACGCACTTCACCCAGTAAAGGAAAAAAGAATAAGCTTTTTATTTACACTGTACAAAAATGAATACATTATAAGCTTTGTCAATCATCATCATTAGTCCTCTGCCTTGTATTCCTTTTTGATGAGCCAGTAAACTTACGTTTTTTAAAAGTAACTTCTTCCGTAGGATCAGTACCAGCTAAGTGACTGATAATTTTCTCTCGGATTTTCAGTCGTGGTTCATCTTTTGCTATGGGAATGACGACTTCAACAACATCCTCGGATGGTTTAGGTAACTGCAGATCTATTTTTACAGGTTCCCTGAAGAATATAAATAATAAACGTTAAATATTTATAAACACATATGGCAAAGAAAAAGCAATAATATGAACCATCAAGGAAAATGGGTCATTCTATGTCTGATCAGATCACGACTTGTTTAGATTTTGTTGAAAAATGATGTAACAACTGAGCTTACTTAGTTATAAAGGGAAAAAAATAATATTTTTTTTTTCCCTTATTCAAATGTTGTGAAGTTTCAATTATTTCACTTTCTAATGAAATTAGCTGCATCTCACAATAGATAACTGTCATTTACCCAGGAATCATTTTGAATAGATCTGGGTAATATTTCATTTTAAATCTCTTTTAATGGACTTTAATTTTATGTCAAACATGATGCAGTTAATTGATTATAATTTCTTTAAAATTAAATTAAATATTACAACTTTAATTTTTTTAAGATCAATAAAAAATAACTGTACCATTATCTACACCTCTGTGAATTCCATGTTGGGATAAAGTCATACAGGCGGTATAAGTTTCACAAGCATGGAGACAGCCCATGAACAGTCTGTGTAGTTTTGCTAAAGTTCAACTCTAAACAAGTCTAGCAGACTGATAGTTTGAAAAATAAAAAGTCTGACACAAATTTTATTCTACATTTTTTAAGCATGTGGCTACTAATTGTATGAGTTTACACAAGAAAACACCAGTTTTAATTCTTTACCCTAAAATATCAAGTTTTAGTTGGTAGAGTGGATGTGAATAGCTGCTGCCAAACTAACATTTATTATCTTTTTTGTGTTAATAATTGAAGCATAACAACTTTAGGAGACAGAGTATTTTTTATAACCTTTTCCCTTCCTAACAAAATAAATTTATTTGATACACTGAATTTCATCGAAATCTGAGACATCATGAAATAAAATAATACCAAAGTGCATTGATTGGACATGGAATAACTCCCATGTCACAGGAGTATCCCACACATATTACTCTGATTTTCTCAATGATAGGGTATTTCTACATGGGGGAAACTTTGGAGAAAACTCATACTGAACTATAAAGCCTGTCAGTACAGTAGAGCTCTGATTTTCTGAATTTCGGTTATTCGATAACTGAAAAATGAAAGTCATTCAAATGTCATTTCTGTTTTACATGAAAAACCTTGAGGGGCATACATTTTTCATAAAATGGATAGTAAATACATACTATTATTATATGTGAGTAATCATTTTTAAAGGTGTTAAACAGTGATAAAGAAATAAATATAGTTTGTTTATTGAGTAATGTGTATAAACAATCACTTTATTTGAAAACAAATTATGAAATCAAAACATAACAAAAAGAAGTCTCCCAGTTATTTTAAAATTTCTATGGAACAAAAAGTCTAAGATTGACTGATTTTCAAATAATAGATTCCACTATACTTTAGTTAGTACTAGCCACTGCATGGTCAGCATGGCGTTGCCTGTGACAGTTCTTTTTGTTGGGTCAGGTGTCACCACTGCTTTAGCTGACAACTGACTAATGCTTCTAGCACCAATCGATTAACTCAAAGCCTGAATCGGTTCTGAAGATGCCAGCCATGGAACTACTTTTTCTCCATTTAAACCTGTCTCTTAATCTATTGAATAGATTTTCACACATGACAATGCACCAGAGTTGAAATATATAAATGGTGATACTGCTTGTGACTATCAGATACAAAAATTGGCTGTAGTAAAAAAATATGAGATGCCGCCATTGTAACATGAAGTTAAGGAGAGTGATGGTTTTGTGGTGTCGAATTTTCTGAATTTTTGAGCAGTGATGGTTAAGGTTCATGACAAGAGTTCTAAAATATATTTTTAGAATTTAATCAAAAACCACCTAATACCCTAAACCACACAAAAACCAGTAAAAAAAGCAATTCCTAAATCGGAAATAAGTTCCGAAAACATTTAATAAATAAGCCAACTCTGATCTTCATTCACTGGATAAATTTTGAAGATCAGATCACAAATGTAAGAAATAATTTTTGATTAATTTTCTATAAAATTAACAATTTGCATATTTTGTACTTTATTTCACGACTCTCTTTGCAGACATTTGAACTAATTATATATTTATCATACTGAGGTATTAAGTACATATTTTCTGCAGAATCACTACCTTTTTTCAATAGTAACCCACTGTCCATATGGATCATATCTAGGTTGTGGACCGATATTACTTGGTGGAGTTTTTGAATGTTCTTCTTTCTTTTCTTTTTTAACTGAAACAGAGTCATTTTCCTCAGACGTTTCCTCTATCTAATAAAAAGAACAAAATTATTACATAATTCTAAAATATCTTAATTAACTTGGAAATTTCACCCTAATACCCAAGTTATGGAAGCTATCATAAGAATTTTCAACAGCATACTTGATTAACCCATTGAACGAAACAGATAAATTTTGAATTGATAGCAAATTTATAACCTACACCTGAATTTTGAGGCTTTTAAACAATATTTGCAGAAAATCAGGAATCGTTTCTGTGAAAAGGATAAATTTATTTGAGTTTCATGAGTTTTTCCTTTAATCTGAGATCAAAACTACTGGTCTAGAAATTAGTAGGAATAAGTACTGCAAGTTGAATTGATATATCATTTTTTAAATGCAATAAAGTTTTAGCATTTAGTTAAGACTTTAGTTAGATTTAAACAGACATTGAGTTAGTCTCCATTTTATGAATTAATAGATAAGAATGTGCAACAAATATAATTGTTTGATCATTTCAATAGAAATTTTGTGCTCAAAACCTTAACACTTCATTGTAACATTTGTTTATGCATTATTTTGAACTTGACACTTCCTTTAACCTTTAAACACTGAATTCATTAAATGCATTTCAGCAAACTATGCCCCCCCCCCATATTAAAAAAAAAACATTTTGACAAAACTCACCTTAATTTTAATTTCTACTGTTGTTTCACTATTCTGTGCAGCCTGTTCTAAACTTACATATCCCTCTGCAGGTGGTTCCCATTGAGACTCTAAAGGCAGATTCACAGGAAATACATAATTTAATAGTAAAGGTCAGTTCAATGACAAAAAGGAAATAAAATACACTTTTGAGATTTTTGACCAAAACATATAGTTATATGACAATTCAAAGTACTTTAAAATAAGGATTATAAACAGAAAAGACAATTCAACAGCATATATTTTAAAAGGAAAATTTATATAGAGTACAACTTGCTTATAACGAGCCCTGTTTTAACGAGGAAATCGGAAATACTTTGTTGGTACAATGTTAAGTCTATGGGAGCATAACTCGCATTTAACAAGCAAACCCTGGTTATAGTGAGCAATAATTTTGTGATTCATAAAATTTCTACTGACTTCTACCTCAGCTAATTCTTTCGTGGAACCGAATTCTACTAGTGTTATCCAGCCTATGGACCAAGGGGTCATCAGAAGTTTTAAATCAAACTTTCATAAGCACTTGATTTTGATGCTTCTCGATAGAAGAGAAAAATAGGAACAACCTCAAATGCCAATGTAAACATACTCGAAGCAGTATGTTTAATGAGCAATGCATGGGAAAAAGTTACATCAACATGCATTACTAATTGCTTCCGTAAGGCTGGATTGGACATTTCTCGAGAGGGGCAAATCACTGAGGAAGAAGTATACGACTTGGAACATTTGGAAATGAGTAGAGAAGAATTTGAAAATTATGTATCTGTTGACGGGGGCCAATGTTATCACTTCCGAGATACCTACTCCCGAGGATATTGTAGCTGAAATTCAAGCTAAAGCAGATGAAAAAATAATGAAAACGACGAATGTGCAGAATTTCAAGCTGAACCTCCCCCAACATACTCAATGGCTTTTGAGTGCGCAGAAAAACTTTTAACTTTTCTAAATTTAACGAAGCCAGTGGGTGGAAATGACAATGTTTTTCGGGCCATGAGTCTTCCCCAATGAACAATAACACAAGAAAGAGACAATAAGACAGTTCAAAGCAAATTAACTAACTTCTTTTGTATTACAGAAATAAAAAATAAATAAAGTAAGTATACATAATATAGTAAGAGTATGTATGAATTTTTATGATTTTTTCACGAACCTGTTTTTTACGAGCACTTGGTTAAAACGAGCAAATATCGTGATCCTTTCATGTTCGTTATAAGCGAGTTCGACTGTATTTTGTGTTCAATATCTTTAGATCTGTTGAGTATTTTCCTACGAGATGGTGCACGCACTACCCAACCACTTGGGGATGTCACCAATTTTTTCTTTGACGAATGAAAATCTTGTCAACTTATAGGTGATTTTTTTATTAGCTTCAAGTCTAAGGAATTTTAATTGTCCCACTCTCAGAAATCGGACACACTGGCCATCACAAAAGAACATAGTTTGAAAAACCACATGGTCAAGTAAACATGCCCTCCTCCCACCGATAAAGATACCGGAAGTGCTCCATGGCACACTTTCTTTTAGGACCTTTCGATAGTCAGCGGCCAATAATTTAACAGGCGCTCATTATTGTGTTTGTGAAAAATATAGGCTATTACTTTTCTTGTCTTCAAACCAATCTGTAGCACTTACGGCCATGAAAATTGGCACACAGGTAGTCCTAAAAGTGCTCTTCAAAGTCCTAATTTTAAAATCTAAAGTTTGTTTTCTTGCAATAAATGAATATTGACATGGAAACACGTTCTGCAGGAAACTTAACACAGGGAAATGTTGCAGTCATATTTGAGCATTACTAAATTTCATAAATCGTTGTCATCTTTGCCAATATTTTTTGCGATTTGCTCTATTTCAGATCAGAAAGTCGAAATTCAACACTTTGCAAAGGCTTTGTTTTTCAGAATTCTACATTTTTTCATTGGAATTTCGTTTTTGTTTGTATATGTCCTAATCTTTTGCATATTGCAATACATTATTCAGGAATTAAATGTATATATTTGCATCCAAAATAAATTGTAGAAGCAATGAAAAAGTCAAAACAAGTTTAAAAGTATTTTCCATACAGCTTAAATGATTCCATTTTTCTATGTAAGAAAAGTGATTATTCTAATTAAGTTTTCAATCAACATTCAACCATTTCAAACCAAGTAACGCCGGGCTATTCAGCTAGCATAGTAGTAGACTAATGTATAACCTTATTACCATAGCAAAAACAAGTTGCTTGAACACAAACCTGAATCCAATGTGTTCCAATAATATTTATAGCCTTCATCAGTAAGAGCTTCATACCACACTTTTGTAGCAACTTCTTCAGGTAGTTCTTGTTTGATCTTTGGTGATGCCTTTTTTACCTTTTTCGGATGGACTATTGGTTTTTGCTTTTTAGGAGGTGTTTCTGGTAAGTTGTTGGATTGCATTAATTCTGGAAGAACACTGGTTGTAATAGCTTCTGCATTGTTTTGTAAATCTTTCTTGTAAGCAGCTAGAGCAGCCTAGGTGGAAAACAAATTACAACCTACATTAAAATACATTCCATTTCATAAAATACCAATTCTTTTATTAAAATAAAATACTCACCTTCTCAATCTTTGCCATATCATCTTCAAGTTTCTTTTGTTTTTTAAAATCTTTGATTCCTCTTTTCTGAATCTATAAATAAGCAAATAAAATCAATGATATTGAATATCAAAGAGTATCATTAGAAAAATTATGAAATCAGTAAACAAGGCTAAGTATCTTACTGTACCCTTTTGTGGCATAAACAATTAAGCTTTTAAAAACATTGAAAAATAAGTTTAAAGTTAACTAAATTAAAAGACAGTTTTGATCTAATTTAAATATTACAACTATTTTATGCAATTTATTTACTTTTGACAAGATGACATAAACAGACATTTTAGAGAAATGGGAGAGCCCAAAATCCAAAAGTTTAAAATGTGTATATTCATAAATGATGATAAAATACTAAAGAAAGTTAGTTTCCATAATATCATTATTTTATCTATATATCTTAACACTTTAGTTAAAACGATTGATAGGTAAGCTAGCTATGTGTCTATAAAACACAAATATTTATTTTGAGATCAAAATTAATTAAGTGTATCAACATTTTAAAATTTTAAACTACTAAAATGTATACAAAAAATACATATAAGCAACTGTAAACAAATCTTAAAAAATACACAATTTTACATTTTGTTTTTATACAAGAAAATATTTTAGTAGTTTATCCTTACACAAGTAATCTATGATGCAAAAATGATAAAAAAAATTAAGCTTTACTTACATCTTGAATTCTTTTCTGAGCATTTTCTTGGTGTCTTTTACCTCTTTCATGAAATTCTATGCTCTATAACAGAAAAAGGATTCATTAAGATAAAGACCCTTGAGACTTAGGATGTATCGATTAAAATATTAATCATTAACTCGGTATCCATTTATGAGAATTACAAAGAAAACTGGAACTGAAGAAAATACACATCAGAGGTAAAATTACAACTTGAACACAGCATCCAAAAGTTATGTCATTGTGTGATTAATGACCAGAAAGAGAGGAGATTCAAAACTACAATTATTACCATATCAGACATTTTCTGTTGAGCTAAATATAGGTGGTAGTAGTGATTCTGCAGCAATACATGTTTCTGAATGTATTTTGAACGCAACGTCAATTGGCTTGTTTTTCAGAAACACTTTTCCAATAAATTTTCAAAAGAAAAATTCTGTATCTTTATAAGAGATTGGTCAATACCAACTACATTGAATGCCAAACACATGATCAAAAAGGCGATTACATTTTAAGGTAACCTCAATTTGTACCATAAAACAGCATTTAGGTAGTGAAAACAAAATTTTCCCTCTTCATCTTGGTTTGTTTACATTAAAAATCTTTCATTTGGAATACTAGTTGCAAATTGCAATTCAAAATAGATAACTTAAGGCAATATTCACATATTGGCCAATGAATTAAAAACCTGGGACCAAAATTTTATTGAACCTCCTTTTGCACGGATAAAATGACTAGGAATAGATTCTATTCAATTATTTCAAAGTTTAGCGAAATATTTCTTCTAGTTCTAAAATTTATTTAAGTCCATAAAATACCATGCATTGGACAGACAGACCTTAAGATCCTGTAAAGTAGATGGCATGAGATTGCAAAGATGTCAGATGTGCCTTTTTGACATGTCCCAAAAGTTATCGATAGAGTTACGATCTGGATATTGCTATGGTCAGGGAAGATGTTAGAAGTTCGATTGATGTTACCATTCTGAACCACTCTCAAATGTTGCATGTGCAATATAT
Organism: Metellina segmentata; assembly: GCA_947359465.1. Classification (NCBI taxonomy): domain Eukaryota; kingdom Metazoa; phylum Arthropoda; class Arachnida; order Araneae; family Tetragnathidae; genus Metellina; species Metellina segmentata. The sequence continues at coordinate 36,798,992 of OX375875.1, forward strand.
GGTTGCAATATAGCCTTGCCAGATGAAAATCAGAAGAGAACATTTGGTAAAACAGGGCTCGGAATAAGATTTTGAAGATGGTAGCAAATATTGCTTTGAGTTTTTATGAGCTGGCAGCAAAAACTATTCAGCTCATGGCAAAACATAAAATTTCTGTAAAAACAGTAAATTGCAGTTGCAAATTTTTTGCTAAACTATAAAACAATTGAATAATGCAATGAGAAGAAAAAAATACTTCACTTTTCTTGTAAGCTTTCTACAATTTCATATGAAACCCTAAAATACATCTGAGAGAGAGATAGAGAAAGAAACACTCAAATAATATATTATACACACATGTTTATTTCCTTATTATCAAGTTTACTAAGGCATAAGTCACTAATGAGGCTAGAGAAAATTGCAGTTGTTTCATAACTACATAAAAGCAAGGTCTGCGACTGCATGCACCAAACCATTTCTGAACAGCTCGATCAGCCTTAAAATCTGAAAGCGAAGGACCATCTGCACTTATCCTCATTAGGCACATAGTTATTTTCTTTAATAGATGGTACATTAGAAAGAGAAATAATGAAACATTCGGTTTCAAATACTTGCAGCGAAACTTGCTGTGAGAACCATTGATGGTCGTAGCGAGTTAAGCGAAGCTCACAGCATTTGCCGTGGTTGCTGCGACTTATTTTAAGCCCTGGGAAAAAGTTATTGTTGTAAAAATAGGATAAAAAAAAACATGCATTAATAGTGTATAATTGTTATAATTATTCACATGTCCTATATGCGACAGAATAAATTTTGTCACTCAATTTGGTTGATATATTAAAAATCAGAATATAACAAAGGCTAATACCAGTTAAATAGTCAAAAATTTTATTAGTGACATACACCAAAGAACAAAAGACACTGATACTTTAACTTACTGCTTTATTATCAGCAAACCAGCATTTGCAAATATCACAAAATTTACGTGGCAATGATTTCCAGTATTCAGACCTAAAACCAAAACAATTCTATGATTTTTCAAAAAATATATTATCATCTTCATTGAAATAAAAGAATCTCTTTAAGTCAAAAAACACATACTAATAATCCACTAATTTTTGTATATAATATTAACAGTATCTAGAAGTACAACTTCCCCTAGAGCTAATTTGCAATTCCACTGTAAAGCTTTCATTTTGAGGAAGATGTGATTAAAATTAGCTATATAATAATTTTAAATATTCAATAAGAGAATATAATTTTTACCGAAGAGATCATAATAGCGACGTATATCAATAATTGGTTACCCCATGCAGTTATAAATCACTATTTATTTTCCAAATATACTTCAAATTGAAACATTAATGTAAATATTTTAGCACACTAGTATATTCCAATCAAATATAGCTATGACAAAATAATGGGTATTAAACTAGTCAAAATGATAATGGTTAGTATTAAAAAATTAAATAAATAAACTAGCTAAATTATGTATCCAACTAATGTTAAACACAAATAAATATATGCTGCAATTATATTAAAGAATTACTTGCTATTAATAATAACAGAAACTAAAGTCACTGCTATCTCTGCATCAATTTCTTCATTTCCAATACACATAACCTAAACATAATCATTCATCATCATCTTGCCCCTCTAACATTTAATTCAAGTTTTTCCTTTCTAGCTTCATCTTGAATATTTGAGATTTCAGACAACTTACGTTGTACTCTAGTAATTTATCCTGCTTCCAGTAACTGACCAATTTTTCTATTTAATTTACCCAAAACAATTGCCCAAACACATAGCTACTCATCATGAAATATCTATCAAATTTAAAATAAAGGTTCATCTAAAAATCCACTAACTGACCACAACATTTATAATTTAATGAAAAATAATTGTGGTATCAAAAACCACTATTGATAACAAAATTACAGATGCTGGGTGTATGTCAAACTTCAATTCACACTAAGAAATTGAATTTAGATGAATTCAGATTGAGACATTACTCTTTGGTACAAGTGCATAGATCCCCAATGATTTGACATGACTTGTTTTAAATTTAGATCAATAAAAAAACTAACTAGTGAGCTTCAGATTGGTGAACTTTTATTCTCGAAGTTCATTGACTCTCACATTGATATTTAAGTTACGATGAACACATTTTACGATCAAAATTTGCAAAGAACGAAAGTGGATTCCAATCAAATTATTTTATACGGGGAAATTAAAAAACTGCCAAGAAATCGTTTGCTTTCAAACTAGTCAATAACAAACAAAACCAAAAGGAACAAAATGTAAACTGACTTCACAAAAGATATAGCTACTTACATGTTTTACTCAACTCTTTTTGACTGGCTTTTTACAATTTTGAAATATCCAAAACAAAAGTGTGGAATTTGATACTGAACAAAAACAATGGTACTTCAAAAATACTCGAAAATTCAATTTTAAATGCTCCAAGACGAGAATAAAATGTAAATAGTAAACAAACTTCTTCAGAGTAATTGCGGATACAGTTATTAAAGCATTCCATGTCTCTGGCAAATAGCACTCAATGTTTTTCTGATGGTAATGGTAATTTTAGTTAACGTCATACTAGAGCAACACAACGGGCTATTGACGACGGTCCTGGATCAGTCCCATAAGGGAAAGATCCGAGGACAACACCTCGTAATTTTGAACCACGGTCAGATGACGAGGTTTCAATTGAGCTGGCACATCACTCTCCAAACTACCGCACCACGCCAAAGTAAAGCCGTTGGAAACTCCGACAGATTTATAGTGCACAGGCCCTGATTTACCATTAGGCCCGTGAGGCACGGGCCTAGGGCCCCCATAATTTAAAGGGCCCCAAAGTTTCAAAAGTATCTAAAAATTTTAAACAAAAATAACTTTTCATATTTTCTGGAATGTTTTTTCAACAATTTTTGAAACGGTCAACAGTCAAATACGTAAGTACCAATTATTGTTTTAAAATTAGTTTTTGTGATGAACGGATAACATGGGGGGCCCCCTTCCTGCGTGTTGTGCCTACTATACCAAATTTTCTAAATCGGGCCCTGATAGTGCACAAGCTGATAGGAAGTAGTTGAATTTTCGAAATCCAACAATAATACGACCGCCTATTGGCGATGGCTTGTGGTTAATCCCAAAGGAAAATATTCGAGGATACTTCGTAATTTTGATCTACAATCAGATGAAGAGGTCCCCTTTCAAACTGGCACACCACATCAAAACAGGCCATCATATGAAGGGATACATTGAAGATGTATCATGCTCCCCTCACATAGACATCTCGTTTTGTTGATGTTCCTTCTTGTAAGGTCACTGTGTTTCTACCAAATGTTCATAAGTAGCATGGAGCTTCGGTATCTGGTAGGATCTATTCCGTGCGAGGGGGGAAAAATAGCCCTTTGTAATGTTACAGTGCGGCATTAATTAAATATCTACCTACACCTACCGAGTGAAAAAACAAAACAATGATTTCTTTCTTCTAATTTTAACGCGTTCATAAGCTTGTTTAATATAAATTCCGCAACCAGAAATGTCTTCGTCATCCTTGCTGTTATCTGGTATTTTAATTAACTTCGCAATGGAGCAACACAACGGACTCTTGCAGTTATCTGTGAAAATGCGTTGTGCTTTAGGATGAATTTTCGCCACAACCACCAAATGGTAATTTTTAATTAACGTCGTACTTGAAAAATACAACGGGCTATTGACGAGTGTCTGGGATCAATCTCTAAGAGAAAGATTCGTGGACAATACCACACAATTTTGAAACTCGTTCAAGGCAACACTTGAGCTGGCACCCCACTCTCCAAGCTTTCACACGAATCCAACGTGGACACTCTACTACGACAGATTTAAGGCGCACCAGCCGCCTCTACATCATACGCTTACAAACATCCACGCACTGACCCGGATTGGAACCAGGAATCTTCCGATCTAGAGGCTAACACCTTAACCACCAGACCGTTTGATCGACGTCAGAGAAGGTAAAACCTTTACTTCCTATCTCTCAGAGGCATTTTCTATCAAGGTGAGGTATTCAGAGTACGGCCTGGGAAAGTTTTTACTCGCGTTTTTCTTGTTCTTGATGGTATGCACCTCGTTTTTCATTAGTAGTAGGTTCAATCTTCCTCATCAATCCAAATTGCTCTTTGCTAACTTCACTTACTCTCATGATTTCAGCAGCTTTCTCCAGACTTAGTACTGATTCTCCAAGACGTTTTAGAATTTTCAAGAGTAATGTAATCGTCAATTGATTGACTTTGTTGGACACGCGAATTTTTTTGTTTCTCTCTGATATGCAACATTTTGCGGTTTTCAATCTTTTTCAGCACTTGATTTGAAGTTTTCGTGACTGCCTGGTGTTTCAAACTTGAAAGTTGTTGTTTTCTAAACCTTCATTAGCACTCTGCTATTTTCTTCATATACTAAGATTATCTTTCCTTTCCAGTAGCCAACTGGAAAATTTTGACAGCTGTTTCTCCAGCATTTGCAGACGATAATTTAAGTACCCCAGATGATTTGAAAACTTCCATTGCTCCGAATAGGAATAATCAATGAACAATTTTACTACGAAATACGCAATTCCGATTAGAAATTCATTTTTCGGATTATCCTGATGGCATGTTATGTTTCGTGTTCCGACGAAGCTTCTATTAAAGAAAAAAATAAATTCAAACTATGATTGAGAATTTATTTTCTAACTTCATAAGCCCTTGCACAAGACATCAATGCAAAGGAATTGAAAGTGAATTCAAATTTCTTATGACAGCGACATTGTTTTACTGTCGCTGATTGCTTTGCAACTGGTTGAATTTGATAGTTCTACTCTTCCAAGCTTTTAATAAAACAAAAATATTTACGCAAACTTCAGCTTTGATCTCCTGTCATTACGACTAATATCTAATACTTCCAAGTCATCAATCGAATATTTTTTAACATTTTTTCAAATCGGCAAAGTTCCATTTGACTTTTGCTTTACTCGAACTTGTAGTTTCATAACAAATTCTCTTAAAGCACTTTTTTTCTATTCAGAGGAGGGTGGAGTAATACTGCCACCTTGAGGTAAAGTATGTTTTTTGTCTCAATTAAATGCAATGGTCTCGTTGTCTGCACATATATGCTGCCAAACAAAAAATTACTTCAAAGAATTAGTCTGTCGATTCTTGCATTTATTCAACAGCAAAGTAAAGCCTGTATAGTTGCAGTTTCTAAATGACTATCAGTTGTCATAGTCATGTAATCGGTATTTGCACAAAAAATTAAAAATGATAATTACATAAATGAAAATAGGTAGAACACATGAAAAGTAACTTAGGATAACACAAAACAAAATGATAAAAATTAATATAAATCAATCTGAGAAAAAATTGCAAGTGTAATTTTCTGCTAAATTGCAGCCGCTGTATTCAGCGTGTGCCCATTTCCCACAAGAAACATACCTGTAGGGGAAAGTTGGACAAAACCGGGTCCCAAATATCCAAATTTAAGCACCTACATGAATAAAATTGCTTCAAGTTCTATTTGAATGAAAAATTAGTTCGGTAGTTCCAAAAAAAATTTTTTTTCAATGTGAAAGAACAATATTTTGGAGGGTAAATAAAATACTTTTTTGGAAGTATGCAAGTTTATCTAACCTGTTCGGACATTGCTATTTATGCAAAAAAACACAATACAAATGCAAGTGATCTTTACTGAGTAAGGTAAACTTACTTGGTTATAAATATAGCAGGAATAAATAGTAGTGTTGGAAGATTAAGTTCTTTTAGTGAAAACATTAGTTCAGTAAAAAGACAGCTATAAGCAAATCACATATGAATAAATTATCAGAAAGTAAAAATAACATTCCAGAAATGGAAAGTTTCAAAAGTTCCAATGAACATGATGCATGGAATCTAGGAACATATATCACAGAGCCATTATATGATTAGATCTTATTTCTAATCAATGCAAGCCTTCTTTCTTTAATGGAGGCAACTTTGAGAACCTTAAAGGTGTCAAGGGATAAAGGATCATGTGTGAGAACTAATTATACAAGGTATCCAACCTATGCAAAAAATAGTTTGGGGCAGTTCAAATCAAAGAGCAGCAAATGATTTGTTCCTAAATCTAGTTTCCTGTATTGTACAAAATTAAAAATTTTAGAGTACCAAATTGGAATAAGATTATTATAAGATCCACGAGAGACTGCAAACATGAGGACAATCCTATATTAAACGTGACGATAAACATACAACATGAATAATTTTATTCCAAAAGTTTTTTTTAAAATAATGTGTCATTTACAAAAGTAGATTTTGCATTTGAATTAGGATTTAACTTCCTTTCATAATAAAACAATGGAGATAAGGTTTAAAATACACACACATTTTGATAAGTATTTTTCAGTGATAGCTTTAATTTTATAGCTACAAGATGTATTTTATTTTTCTGGTTTAGCTTTCTCATTAATAATTGGATTTCAATCTAGAAATATATATTTTACTGGATTTGAGAAAAATGATTAAATATACCATCCAAAGCCATTCTTTTCTCTTTTCAGAAAAATAGTTTAAGAAATTAATATTAGTTTTTTTAAAAAAAGGTGAATTTAGCAATTCATATAAACATATTGATCAAATCTATTTTTATTTTTACAATAAATTTTAATTCAGTTTAATCAATTACAAAAATTATTTCTGAACAAGTTTATCATCCATGCCAATATTATATATTCCTTCATTCTCTCAATAGAAGATTTCATGAAATGTTTCTTTTCAACCATTACCGTAATAAATATCTAATATTTTAAAACTCAAAATTTAGAAACTAATTTCTGATGGTTAACTTCTCAGCTTTTATTAAAGATTGCAATCTTCACTAATTAAAATCAAGACACTATTTAAACACAATTTCTTTCATCATTCACTTTCCAGTAGTATTGTGGAATTAAAATTATTTTTCAAAAATCATGTACATCTAAACGAACTCATACTAGGAATTATCAACTGAATCCAAGTTTAAGTGATCTGAATGCCTACAAGACTATCTATTTCTATTTATAATAAATTGACAAATATACACACCAAAAAGTGAAATTTATTACAAATGTGTATGAATATGGATGAATGATAAATATAAACATAATGCAGATTCTTGATGTCCTAATCAAGGTTCCCACTTCTCAAACAAGAGAAAAGTTAAGGCCTTATAAAGCAATTTTTCATTCTTTTAAGTTTGCATTTGACACATATCACAATAAATTAACCCATGAGAGCCCATGTGAAGAAACATTTCCTGTGCAGTTTGGGTCTTAGATCTTAGTTTTTAGCTAACCTATAATCATGCAACTGATTTTTGATGACATTTAACCTTCAAACAAGTATTGTTTATCTTGGTTTTTGAATGGAAGTGAAATAAAACTTGCAGTGTTTTTCCATAATCAAGGCTTTTTAAAAGCCCTCAGAAATTAAAAATGAAAAAGGCTTTTCAAGGCTTGTGGGAACTCTGACAATTGTAAAATATACAATTGTTTTTAAAATGTCACGACGTAAGTAGTATGCACTGTGAATCCATTTTCATGATTTCCTTGCATAAAGATAAAACTTGTCTGTGCATCAATATAACCAAATTTCTCACAAGTATGAAATCTACATCTAAAACACTAAATGATAAAGGCTTCTTATGCCTATTTGGTGTTTAGTTAAGTGATGTAGTATTTCTTGAAGAGTTCCACCAGTCCTCTTCAATTTATTAAAGCTTTTCCTCCACTTGTTTAATAAGTTGTTTCTTGTGGGATCCTTACCAGCTTTGTATCTGCAGTTAGAAGTGGTTAGATTCAAATCCTGGTCAAATTAACGATTGCAATGCACTACTCAGCACTAGAAATAACCATAGACGAATAAACCAAACCTACTGATTTCATGTTTCAGGTAATGCATCACGTTGTAAATAAATTACATAAGGTTGATTACTTAGCCCTGGCATTGATTCAGAATAAGGCTCGCAGTTCTGTTTAAGCTTTATTGAACCTCGCAAACGTTTTGAATGCTTCCTCCGTTCTTTTTGAACTCCATTTTCACTATCAGTCAGTTGTGAAATAAGTTTAACATTTCCTATTTCTCTGCTTCTTTGGTAGCGTAGTCTATTCTTACGTTTATATTCTTCATGTTTCTTTGAATCCTGTAGTAACCTTTCTCTATATTTTCGCACTCTTTCTTTAGTCTCTTCTCGCTTTCTGTTAATTTTCTCTTCTTCAGTTTCCTTTGGCCTTGGGATTCTGTTTGAGAAAAAACTTTTATAAGATGTAAAATTTCTATAAAAAAGATTTGTCTTATTTTGAGGATAAAATTAATAGATAATTTACATAATACAAAACACGCAGTATACACGGTAACTCCTCATTACATCCTGCCTCAATATAATTCATCTCTCTCTATATATTTTACTAACATATGTGGCACACATATTGCCAATATTTGTTTAATGTTTTTTTTTTCCAATGGTGGGCACTGGTCTCTATTCTTGGCCACTACAAGGCTGGAAGTGATGGTTAACTACTTCCAATGGCGGACACTAAGGACCTGTCCTTGGCCACTACAAGGCTGGAAGTGGTGGTCACTTGTGAAGGGGCCCCCAGTGGGAGGACCATCATTGCCCCTAACAAAGGACAGCACAATTTACATCCATGTCCTGACCCCGGATTCAAACCAGGAACCTTCTGATCCAGAGGCCAACACCTTAACCACTAGATCGGTTGGTAGGATATTTTTTTAATGTCAAATGGCAAACAATATTAAATCTCCCAATGACCACAGAATTAGTTGAAATATGCTAGATTTGAGCTGTAGAGCTGCATAATATTGCTATGGAAGAGCTTGCCATGCTAATAAGATTGATTCTCTAGTAGCCTGAAGATGAGCAAAAACAGGCTTAGCATCAATGACAAAATGCCTTACACAAGGGAATAGGAAGAAACTCAAGTGCATATTCAGAACCAAATGAAGGAACATCACTGAGGTGTGAACATTTTGACATGTATTTTATTGGAAATAAAAATTATCACCTATAAAGTACACAAAATACTGTTAGATATTTTTGGATAGCTTTATTTCATTTGGTTGGTTTGGACTTGATGGCATAAGGTATAAAGATAGACAAGCTGTGCCGAAAACAAGACAATTCAAATCAGTAAAATGTACCTCATTTGGAGGTTCAAATGTAAGAAACACCACCACCATAAATACAAGCATGAAATTAAGAAACTTTGCTATGTGCACTGGTCTCTGCTATATTTTAATAATTTTTTTTACTGTCCCTGAAAATTTGAAATTTAGGTTATTAAACAGAAGGAATTTTTTTCAGAAAAGGAAGCTTGAAGCCTACTTTTTTCAAACAGTTATTTGAATCTTTTACCATAGGGGTCCTGCTTCCCAATGTGAAACATGATAGGGTACCCAGTGATATTTTCAAGTTAGGGGTTTGAGGTTCCTGAAAAGGCAGGTAGAAAAGCGAAAAGTTACTTCTATTTGAACCAGATCATAAGGTTGTCCTTATAGACAAAAATGTGATATTGTTGCCATGAGAAATGTAGAAAAATATAAAAGTTACACCTACTGAAGAAAAATATGTCCAGTTGAAAGCAAATGATACAGTTGAAAATTTTTGTAACATCATCAATTCTACCTGATATAGAAGACTCCCTGTTTTTTTAATAAATTACGGTTGGCACTCGGCTGCTAATCATAGGCCACTAGGCCGGAAGGGTTGGCCATGTGTGAAGGAGCACCCAATGGGTGACCATCATTACCTCTAACTAAGGACAGCACAATTACATCCATGCCCTAACCCCAGATTTGAACCAAGAACCTTCCGATCCAGAGGCCAACATATTAACCACTAGTTCGGTTGGTTGGCTCACCAAAGACTCAGTGTAGAAGTTAGTGTAAATTTCAGGTTAAGGGAAAAGTGAATGGAGCATTCAACAATCCGTTTGAGCAATTGTTAATGAATGGGATGGTATATCTGTTACTAAACTTTAAAATAAATTCAGTCCCTAAATATCTGCCACTGGACATGAAAATAAATTTAAAATTTATTTTAAGAGTTTATGCACAGATGTAGTTTGTAATACAAGTGTCATTTTTCCAGCGAAGATGAAGAAACAGAAATTTATAGTTTAATTTTAAACCAGCTGTCCGTCTAATTCTTACATGACGGTACAGTAGCAATCCTTACTTCATGCTTAACTTGCAGTTTTCAAGGTCGCCATTTATTAGTCTCTTTGCAAGTATATTTTAGTTGACCAGATACAAAATAAATAAGCCCAAACACAAAATGAATAAAGAATGAAGCAACATTAAAAATGCAAAGAAATTTCATTTTAAGTAAAATATAAAAAAGCTTCTAAATATTAAATTTGAATTTAGAACACTGTTAGTAGGCTGAAGCATTTCTATTCATTATAAAACCTGGATTGGAAATTTTGGTTTGTTTCACTAAGGTGCTAATTTGGTGACCTTTAGTGAAAAAAATTGTTCACTTACCAACTTGGCAAACACAGTTTTATCATCGTGGGATTTTTTCACTGTTGGCCACAATCAATGGTGAATATCCAACAGAAAGAGATTCATACTATTGGTATTAGACTTATTTTGGTCATAGGTGAATTTTTTTTTAAATCAGCAACATTTTCAGTCTTTGAAACTTTAAAAATAGGAGGCTTAGAAACAATTTTGCTTAAAAAAGATTATCTTAATCACCAAGTTTGAGAAACTGTAGCAAAAAGTTGTCTTTTAGTCTTCTGCTGCAGCACTGGTTTTTACATAATTTGAAAAAATTCATAATTTAATGCATAATTACCATTGTATTCAAACAAGTTTTTATTGGCTTTTGTTATACAACTTCTCAGTTGCTTTTTTTCTTGTTCCCAAAGAACAAAGCATTGAGGATTTATTGCACAGTAAAAGTATTAACATACATTTTGCATTGCATTTAACAAATAAAATGTTTCATACCTTTCCATAATGATTCCATGTTTTAATCTTAACTTTTCTCGGTATTTTTTCATTCTTTCTCTAGCACCTTCTCTCTTTCTGTTCACTTTTTCCTCTTCAGATAATATTTTCCTTTCTCTTGGCACCCTGTAACAGAAGAAAATACATACAATGAAATGCAAAATTTTAAATAAAACAAGTCTGCTAATGCACTATTTAAATGTTAAAATAGCCAGTTTTGGATTGTTTTGCTTAATAGATAGGTCTTATGCTGCACTTAATTTTATTTTATTTCTGAAATTTTTATGTGTGACTGTATTCATAAATATGAAATACAAACTAAATAGTTCAAAAATTAATAGTTCCTAAGAGACTGACAGCATTAATGGAATCTGGAAATATTAATTGAATAGTTATGTGGATGCATATACCACTGATTTATATTTGTGTCGAATAGAAATCTTAGAAATTTAAAATGTGCAATTGGAGTAATTATTTTCAAGGTACAACAATAGAAATTAACACTGTATAAAAAATAATTCTACCAGGGAACTGTAAATTTTGCTAGCAGTAACGTAATACATAAAGATAGCATTCATACCTTCCTGATTTCTGCAGTAACTTTTCTCTATATTTTTTCATTCTCTCTTTAGTGTCTTCTCTTCTTTTTTGAATTTTTTCTTCCTCAGATAGCATTTTCTTTTCTCTTGGCAACCTGTTAGACACACACACACACACACACAAATTTGTATCACAAAATGTAAAATGTATACACAAAACATGTATAATAGGATATTATTTAGGATGTTGAAATTGAGATAATGTTAAAATCTTTAATTAGTATTGTTTAATAGACCAATTTCTCTTGAAATGAGAATAATGAAGAGATATTTTTTTTAATATGAAGTCTTAATATCTTTTATGTTGAACTTAATTTTATCTTCTTTCTGAAAATCATATACTTGCATTTATAACCTTAGCTTAAAGCAGAACTCATAAACCGATAAAAAGATTTTCCTTTTAACATACAACTGCTTGAAGAGTAACTATTAGTTTCTAGACAAAAAAAATATATATATAATTTATCAGCATTGATAGTGTTATTTATACTTTTAAGCAGATTACAGATTAAACAGATATTATTTGATCGATTATCAAGAAAATAAGTATTTAGTTTCCAAAATAATGTCAGTTAATAGTTTCTGCTTTAAGTCCATGTTATGTTATGAAATACATCATCAACATATCACTAACAAATGTTCAAAATCCAAATTGTACACATGACTGACAACACAGGCAGCAAATTAGAAATACAAGTTAAATACAGCAAATATATTAAAGGGACTACAAATATTATCTTGAAATTGCTTTTAGTAATTCTAAGATTCAAAAGGTGCTACTAAAAGAACAGTGCCTTTCTGACCATCAGGAAACTTCACATAAAAAGAGATCAGTTCAATAGGCATTGCTGAAATGAATAAAATTTTAAAGGGGAAGACGGGAAGATAAAGTGTCTGAAGATTCCAAAGTACCCCTGATTGGTAAAGTGACAATATATTCAATGGCAAAGAGTTACTAGTATCACCAACAAGAGATGTCAAACCTTCAATTTCAAAACAATGAGTCTTAGATTCAAGTAAAAACAAGTTAATTTTAAATAAAACCGCAACTTGTATAGAAATAAGCTAAACCTAAAAATACTTGCAAGGGTGTAATCAATATGGTGTTTTAGATACACTGCTTTAGCATCTGTAGTATTACAACATGTTATGGAGGTAAATGTTGACAAACAGAAGAACAAACATTATTGATAAAAGTAAGCTATGTAGAGTTAGACATAAGTATTACGGTACACTCAAAATCAACTTTGGAGGGGCAGAAATGAATAAAGCAAGTTTGATGGAAGAAAAGATAAGACACAAATAAAAATAACGACCTAATCGGAGAACAATTTGTGAAGATCATAATTAATTTATTTTGCAGAGAAGTTTTAATTTAGGACACGTCTCCACCTACGAATTCTGCTAAAGCAAACTGCATTACTTCAGCCAACACAACTTAAGCCTCAACCATCTTAAGATTGTAGTTTCTGATGATATGACCATCACTACTGGATGAGAACAATAACGTATATATACTGAAATAATGATATCACACTTAGATGGAGACTCAGAAAGTCCCAAGAAATATTCTGGAGTATTAACCAAACACAAAAACTTAATGTTGTGAAATTTATGAAAATTTATAGAGTTCCGAGTTCTCTATCTGAGTTCAATCCTCACAATTTAAGTTCAGATAAATGATATTTATACACTTGCAAAGTTAGATTCTTAGCACTGACTATGTTCTTCAAAATTGTCAATTTGGAACATCACCACATGCTCTTAAAGGTTAACAGCAAATTGTGTTCTATATTACATATCGGTAAAAGTCTGCTACTGAACTTGGAAAATAAGTTCTGAGTTTATTTAAAAGCACCAATGTGGTTTGTGATAAAAATGCCCTTTACATAGACAAAGCTTAGAATGTTTTAAAATGAAAAATGATTTTGTTATTTAAGCTGCTATTCACCCAGTGATGTAACAAACTCACATGTGTCATTCACCCTGAGAATAGGCTGATTACAATAATTGGTGGTTGAGCGAACTGTCATATTTGAATACTGGGACAAAGCAAAAATCTGAGTGCTAGAGAATGATTATGAATGACCTACACTAATATATTCATGTGTCTACAGAAAACCACATGAATTCTAAAATGTTCAAATGGAGTAATAAAAATTATTTTCTGCACACTTCAATTGAGATATTGACCCCTTTCTCTAAGATGTATTTCAATCAACATTTCAACCAGGAAATTGTGTAGATTAATTCTGCTAGTTATATAATTTTTTTACCCTTAAATTATCACAGCATTCATACTTTTAAAAATTTCACTATTAAATATCTTTCATACTTTCCAGATTTTTGCTGTAATCTTTCCCTATATCTTCTCATCTTTTCTCTACTCTCTTCTCTCCTTTTATTAATTTTTTCCTCCTCAGATAATATTTCCTTTTGTCTTGGTACCTTGTTATACCTGATGATTTCTTCTGTTATTGCCGTAATTTTTTCCACCTCTGGCAATATTTTCTTTTCATTTGGCACCTTGCTATGTCCTTCAGTTTCTTCTTGCCTTGTCTGAAGTTTTCCACATCACATATTTTTTCACTTGGCACCCTACTCCAAAGAAAGAAAACCCTTGTATCATAAAGTGTAAAATTTATGTATCAAAACAAGTATGCAATTTGTACATTTCAAATGTTAAGATTAGAAAATTTCTATCCAGATTATATTTTTGGTGAGGTTTCATTAAACAGATTTCAAACGTGAAGCAATCTTTGCCAAACCTTATTTTACATAATTTAAAATCGCGATACTTTATAAGTTATATTTCTATGCTTTGTATTTAAGATATTATGAACTAAACAACACATAAAAGTAGAGATAATCAAAATTACTTTATTCACACCTAACTAATACTTGATGGTTATAGAATGAATTTTGAAACCTATGCAAGTTTTAGCAGTTTCTGTACATTTAACTTTCCTCAAAAGAACTGTTTAACATACTCATCGATAGATGTTCTTTTACAAAAATAGAATAAATATAACTATAAAACCTTTTACAACATAACAAGAACAAGCTATCTAATGTAGTGATTACACAACTATTTTAATATTTCTTAGAACATTTTGCTCTTAGAGCAATTGATGGAATTTGGAAATACAAGTTGAATTCTATGAATGAAAAATTGCTATACACATTTGCATCAAAAGAAAATTCCACAACTGTTAAAATGGAGAATAAAATTTACTTTCCGGACATATAATCGATATTTACATTTTCCCTAGATGTATTTCAGTTCACATTGACTTAGTTCAGCCTAGACAAGGCACAAATTCTCCTAGAAGTACAACAAGTTATTTAGAATATATATTTTTATGGTAACATAATATATGAGGATCAGGATATTATAATATCAACCTAGAAAATTAAAAATTAGCTATTTGAATGCGTTTTTATCATCAAACTTTATTATGAACTATATAGGTGTCTGTCTTGTCAAACATATGAACACTCAAGTCATGTAAAAAATTTGCATGTTTGGAATTTATTATGAGACCATATTTTCATAGCCTTTCATATTTCTTGCCCATACCCTAAATATACTTCCAAGAGTAGGAGCATATATGAGACTTTCAGAGCAAAAGTGGTCTAACCCACAAAATTAAAACATTTTATTATTACCTTTTATTATGACCTTTTACTTTTCTTGAAATCTGCAGGTTCAAGTCTTCTAAAATTATACAATAACTTATTATTGATCACTTATAAATAAATTTTCAGCATCTCAAATCACATTGCAGATAAATAAAATTAAAAAAAAAAATGAGAGCAAGAAAATCACGTTTTTCTCTATTGAGCATGTTGGTGGGTTTGGCCACTCTTGCTCTGATAGCCTTGTATATAACATAGAATATATAAGTGAAAGCATTCACACAAGGTTATTAATTGGTGCAATAAGTACTAAGATCATGAATATAAAAATATAATAACAATTTTCAGACCATTATCAAACAATTTAATTTAATTGTGCACTTAGTAATTAATTGTAAAAGTCATTAAATTAATTTAGTTTTGAGGGAGGTAATCAGGGCCACTCTAACCTTGGGGCTCAATAGACCTGGGGTGCCAGCCTGTTGGGGCAGCAATTTTACTTGCCCTCAAATCAGTTTGACGGCTGAAGACCAGCGTGTGATTGTATTGACCGTTTCTAGTTCTCAAACTTTTAAAACTTTTCCAGTCACCACTCTCCTGTCCCTTCCCGTGTATTTCCTAATGAAGGGCGCATTACTGTTAGTAACCTACGAGCACCAAATATCTTAGAATGGCCCTGGATGCAATTGTCTATGAGAGTTATGAATACTTGTTCCTTGACCTTGTACTTTGAGGTTAGGAATACAAGGTTTCCACTCATCAAGCATATTAGGAACGATATGAAAGATCGTAACCAAATAAGCTGTATGTGATGCAACAGTGGTTCCGAGCACGTAACTAGTTCGTCTATAAAAGTAACTAAAAGAAGGTTGACCAAACAAACTTAAATATAAAATAAAGTTTTTATCAAACTTTAAACTAAAAACATATTTAAATAAAATAAAGAAAGTTATACTCCTAACACACTGGGATAACTTGCAAGAAGTAAGTAAACTACTGCATCGAATACTCCTCCATGATCAGCTGATCAAAGTTTTATTACAATTCCAAATTGTCCGATTTCTGATTCTAGAGGTACTATATAACTTTTCTGTATTACAACAAATTTATACTTTAAAAATATTATTTTGTTACATCATATTTTGTAAACTTCTTGTATCTGCTAGGACACGTCTTTATTGAGGCGAGCGAAGCCAGCAAGGCTTGTGCAACCAATGAGGATTACAGAGCAATCCTCCGGGGATTGGCAAGAATAAGCAAGAAGGGGGGAAGGGGGTGGCCCCCTAGTTCCATATATTATGTCTGAATTTGAAGGAATACTAATGTTTAAATTTTCGATACATCATTCTATAACATGTGTATAGAATGATGTGTATAATATGTGAGTGTGTGTATAAAATCTTTTAAAATAAAAAATAATTATCATTTACCTTTTTAAATCTCTTTGTTGATAGAAGAAATATTTAGGCTTTGGATCAATATTATTTGGTGTAGTTTTTGAACTTTCATCTCCCTTAAAAATAAATATTCTATTAATTAAAAAAAAACATCTAAAAATAAATTTCAAACTGTAACACTCATGGCAGGTTTTCTCAAGATATTTGGGCTTATAAAGCATGCACAGTTTACATGCTTATCCTAGAGCCCCAATTTACACAACCACTTTAGAATGCCTTAATGACATAATAAGGATTATTAGAGAATAAATTATTGTACAATTTATTAAATATATGATGAATGTAAAACAGGCTTGTCTCCTTATGTTTGGATTGTGTTTTAACTATCACTAATCCCCTGTTTCAAGCAGTAGAATAGAAAATGGTAACAGTACAATGGAAATTGAATGGAAAAATATGATTTTGGTGCAGAAAATTATCTCATTACATTTTGAAGCACGCAGTAGAGAATTCAATTTTTGTCAAAATTTAGAGCATGTACGGATTATTGGATATAGAATTTACAAAATATTGGAATGAAATCTTAATTCTCAGGAAGAATTGACAGAACTGAAAATAGGCTAAAGAAACTGATCAATAAGATTGATGGGCTAAAATATATATCGGAATATATCCTGACTGGTTATTATTTCACGCCAGCAGCTGTTCTTTTGTTCAGCGCTTTACAACAACTTGAGAAGAACAAGTAGTGTTTGTCCAGAAGACCTTTGATTGGATCTCGACTTTTACTATTGGGTTCTTTTTGAACTGCGGACTAACGATTGTAAATGAGCACGAGAGAGACGGAGGCAAAGGGTGACACTGATGACCATGCTGGACTTACAGGATAAATATTGATATGTATTGGTGTAGTGCTATTAATGTGGTGTTGTAAATACTGTACATATTCTTATGTTCTTGGAATAATAAGAACTTAAAAATCTTAGCTGTTGGTTGTCTTCTCCTCGTATATGATTCCTACTGTTTTCACGCTACTGTTTGGAGCGACAACACTACACTAGTTACTATTAAGTACTTTTAAAAATTCAAATATCATAACAAGATGCAATTACAACAGTGCTTGCTTTAATACCCTCAAAACTATGAGAACTAGTAAATGTTGCTCTTACCAATAAGCTTAGTACATGTTTTGGGCATGCCTATGACAGTATAAAGTCTTACCATCCCTTAAAAACAAACCTCTTGACCTAAAGATATTTATAAGACTCGTGCATGGCAAATGCTCAATCATACACGAAATAATCCTGTGCTTGGTTGGTATATTAAAGATTTTGCTTCTTAGAGTTAAATTGCATTGGCTCATTTACTATGTTACCTCAGTGTTCTGTGCTGCTTGTTCCTTTAAACTTATGAATCCTTCAACAGGTGGTTCCCATTGGGATTCTAAAAAAATACCCACAGCAGATATAATTGAACAAGAAGGATATACCATGACAAAGGAAAAACTTTTGAATGCTTTCATGCCAAAAATAGATTCTTTAGATAAATTTACAACATTCATAAGATTTTAAAAACACCAAAATGACCAAACAGATACCCAGGATTGTGCATCCCTATTAAAAGTATGACTGGAAAATGCTCAATTAAACAATCATAAGTTCAAGATATCACAAAGTTGCCACAATCAAAAAAACTATTGTAGAACTGATTTCAAAACCTCTCGATTGAAATACCTATACTTCACATGTGTAGCGCAATATTTACAACTTGTAAACTGAGATGGATTGATTGAATGATTAAATTTTTTTGGCACAAGAGCCAGGTTTTGGAAAGCAATACTGAGATAAAATTGGCTCTACTATAAATAATGCACAAATAACAAGGTTTAATTTTTGTTATGTAGCAGTATACATCTAGTCAGCTAAAAAACTTTTTGTACAGGAATCAAAATGAGCAAGTGATTTTAGTGAACTTGTTTCATTCAGTGGCCACTGAACTTGTTTCATTTAGTGGCCACTTACGAGTGTTCATATATTTTGTTGAATACACACTTCTGTTATATACTGTACATCAAAATGGATTTTATCACATTGCGAATTACCAGCACTACTGAAATACCTCAGGTTACGTGCACATGCAAGTACTAATCTTCAGCCTTATTTCCTTGGATCTTTCCCTTAGGGGATTGGTCCACGACCGTCGTCAATAGCCTGTTGTGTTGCTCTAGTACGACATTAATTAAAAAACTTACCAAATTAGCAATCAGCCTTATTTCCATAGATTACATTGCATTTTCCTGCTTCAAGCGTCTGCGTTTCCCCCCCTAAATTCCAAACATTATTTTCCATGTTTAAGTTCCTGTGCTTTTTTTTTCTTAATTTTTACTGTTCTTGGAAGAAAAAAACATAAAATCGGAGATTCCATAATATAAACTAATGCTTTTAAGAAAGTGTGGCTACTATGGCAAAATTTTTCAGTCTAAAATTTCAAACATTTAGTCTTTACGTGGCAACCTAAAATTTTCACCTTTAGTGCATACCAAAATTTACCAAGTTTGATTTAAAAGGTCACAACAAAATTTGTTTTTGTCACTGAACCAAAAGTTTTTGCTACCGAAAAGAAATAAAATTATTCCTATTCAAAATACATATTTAAAAGAAACTATTTATTAAGGTTCAAATTTACAAAATTTTATTGAATGTCCAAGGTATGCACCTGCCCCACTGTAGTGGGATACATGTGTACCTAGCCTCTAAAGATTATTCATTTGAATGGAGAATAATGTCGGGGCAAGTGCAATTAGCTTAGTTCTTGAAGTTCATTTTGTGGGTTGAAATTCTAAAATTAGAAAAAAAATCGCACTATGTCATAAAAATTTTTATTGTTTGAGATAAGACATGAAGGGGAAGGAATAATCTGGAGACATGAAACATATAGTAGAGTTCACAAGAAACAATATATAATTAAGTTATAAATTAACCCATACTTCCAGGAAGATATACATATTTTTTGTTTATGCTATGTTAAGCTTTTTGCAAGTACTAAAGCTTAAAGAAAAAATATCACACAAAATAGCTGATTTGTAAGTCACTACAATTAAAAAAAAAAGTGTATCTTTATTATGGTAATATAAATGGTAAACAAATAACATGTATACCAACCTGAATGCTCTGAATTCCTATAATATGCAACACCTTCATTATTTATAGCATCATACCACATCTTAGTAGGAATGTTGTCAGGTGGTTTTGATTTAATTTCTGTGTCTTTCTTAATCTTTGGTCGGACAATATTTCTTTCCTTCCTAGTAGGCATCTCTCTGCACCTATTTGATTGTTTTAAAGATGGGGATACACAATTTGAAATAACTTCTACACTGTTCTTTAAATTTCTCTTGTAAGCAGCTGTGTAGCCTATTTCAAAGACAAACAATTACTGCCTGCACAATTAAATGTTCCAATTAACTTAATTGTTTTCACTAAAATGAAATACACACCCTTTCAATCTTTGCCATATCATCTTCAAGATATGTTTTTTTTTTTCATAAAACCTTATTATTTTTTCTGAATTTAAGAAAGCAAATAAAATCAATGATGAGGTTGAAAATTACCTAAAAATAACTTGTCAAAAGCAAATGCATCAAATGTACATCATTAATAGAATCCATTACAAAACGGTTTCGTCAATTAATTATATCTATGCGATCAAATGTAATGCCTCTGCAAGTCTGAGAGCATATATCAGCATCTAGATTTGGACTTTTATTGCCCAGTATTATGGTAGGTATTTAATTAATATCACACTGGAACAACACAACAGGATATTGGCAGCAGCCCTGGATGAAACCCAAAGGGAAAGATCTGAAGACAACACCACATAATTTTGAACCATGGTGAGATGACACCAAGTACTAAGGATCTGTAAGCAAGTATAGTCCTTTTAAAAGAAATTTGAAAAGGATTGACAGCAAATTGGAATCAAAGTACAGATTGTATTTTAACATAAATAAAAACTTTTGGTCACTTTATTTTTGAAAAAGGGTGAGACCTTGTTAGGAAAAGGCTGGCATATATAAAAGTATGTTGTAAGGTTTTGGGTTTTATGGAGCAAGGGCTATATTTGACCATGCTGTGCCAGACACAAGATGCATGCTATATCAAATAATAGAAATACCTAGGTACATAACGAAAGTTTTACCGACTAGAGAAAAATAAACCAGGGGAGGAATGCACCTCACAGGAATTTAACCTGCGTTGACTACAACTCGAAGGTTGCTAGTGCAGTAGTATCCATTGAGCCACAAAGGTCTCATGCAAAAGTAGGAATGGTGATCCCTGTTGATTGTTTTACCACGGTCAATGTGCTATCACAGCTTTTGTTTTCAGCATCGAACAATAAACTTCAAATCAGAATTCATACTAAAGATGCCAGTTGTGCAAGTGATTTGTTTACATTACCATCAAGCTTTTTATTTAAGAATTAAATTTATCCAAAACCACGTGACACTGATTACCAACTCACTGGAGCCAGTCTGGTTGCACCAAGTTAATATTTGAAACTTGTGGTTTCGAAGGAGTCTATTTGTTAAATTTTTGGGAGGTCAAACGTAAACAGTGTTTTAACTGTTGGCATAGTAATAATTTATAAACTGGTTCGAATATGCCAAGAAAACTGAGCGGATATAACGGCTAAAAGCTGTTTGAGGTGTAAGAATAGTAAAATTTTAAAACATTTGTTTTCTTGTCTGTGTTTCAAAGTTGTAGCTTTTAATACTTTTCCCACGCGTGATTTCATAGGTTGTTTACTTTGCAATATTTCCAGTAAAACGTTTCTTAAGTATGTTTGATGAGACGTATAAGAATTTCAATTAAAGTCTTAGTTCCAAACACATCTTAAAAAACACATGGAATGATTTGCACACTCAAGCGGCAGAATATTTTTGTGGGCATTGTAAATAACACAAAAATATATATACCTACATGTTCTACCCAAGAGCTAAATTTCTGAAAAATGCTGCTGTGAAAATAAAATTACTTATTGAATACGATTCAGCGTCAAAATAAGAGAAAAATACCCAATGTGCCAACCACAATACTTAATTTCTCAGTTGTTTTTGATTTTGAATTGATCTACAGGAAATTTTTTTATTTATTTACTTGCAGAGCAGTTACGGTTACTGATTTAACAAATACAGCTCAGAGAAAGAAACTAATTTGGTAATTTTTAATTAACATCATACTAGAGCAACACAAAGGGCAATTGACGACAGTCCGGGATTAATCCCTTAAGGAAAAGATTCGAGGACTAACCTCGTAATTTTGTACCACGGTAAGATGACGAGCAACACCTGAGCTGGCACCCCACTCTACAAACTTCCACACCAACCCAACGTGTGGGATTTCGGCCGCGACAGATTTAAGGTGCACCAGCCGCCTCTACACCATACGCTTATAACATCCATGCACGAAACCGGATTCAAACCAGAAACCTTCCGATCTAGAGGCTAACACCTTAACCACCAGATCGGTTGTCCGGCTCAGAGAAAGTGTAACACTCAGAGGTCTATAAGCAAAATGTAGCCCGTTCTGTGTTACTACAGTCTGACGTTAATTAAAAATACCAAATTCCAAGATTTATAGCCAAACTAGGATTTTTAACGTGATGTGGAAGTATGGAGGGTTGGGCGCCAGCTCAGGTGTGACCACGTCATCTGATTGTGGTTCAGAATTATATGGTTTTGTCCTCGGATCTTTCACTTCGGTTTTCATCCTGAACCGTTACCAATAGCTTGGCGTGTTTCTCCAGCTCGACGTTAATTCTATATTTACCTACGAAACTAGAATGGTAGGTAGCTGAATTTATGTCTTGCTGGTGCTACACAACGGAATATGTGTGACAAAATCCTGGATGAGTCTCGATGAATCTTCCTCACTATGTCAACGTGAGGACATTTGAGGCCTCGAAATATTCAACGTGAACCAGACACCATATACACGACTGTCTTTGTTTGAATTGAATTTCGAAAGAGCAAACTTCCAGTTGCTAATCCGCTACTCTACCAACAGGACTACCGCTGCCCCAAGGGTTAATCTTAAGCGTTTAGATACGAATGAATAGTTCGACTTTTTGCAAGCTGTAATAAATGTCAAATGTCGACAAAATTGCTGTCCTTCCCCAAGCTCAGTGTGCCTGCGCACTAGATCCTAAGGTCATTTTCATGTACATCTTTTGTCTGTACTACACTATATATTAATCTTCTGGATGTTTTTTCTAGTTCTTAAATATTCCGATTTTAGAGACGTATTCACGTTAAAAAGGTTTCGTCTCAGCTGCTTCTTTCAGTTTCTTGGTTCTTGGTAAATGTCTAATTCGTAACTACGTCAAAATCGAAATCTTAGAAAATCGTGTGTTTTAGAAAGGATACGGTTTGCACTCGGACAGCACGTTTTTCAGAAACATTTTACTATTCTTCATGTGTAGTGTGCACTTGTACGACCATTTTAAAATTTTCAATCGATTCGTACACACTCAATTGCTGCAAAATATTCCCCCATCCTGTTCTAAAAGGCTTTGATTGATTTCAAAGGCCCTTTTACGCACAAGTGGAAGTTCAGAACACCACTCAGCTATTTTTTCAAGTTTGGAGGCAGAAAATAATCCGAGGGGACTCAATCTGTTCTAAAAGTTCCCCCATCCTGTTCTAAAAGTCTTTGATTGATTTCAAAGGCCCTTTTACGCACAAGTGAAAGTTCAGAACACCACTCAGCTATTTTTTCAAGTTTGGAGGCAGAAAATAATCTGAGGGGACTCAATCTGACGAAAGGGTGCGTGAGGAAACAATTCGAACTTTAATTAATCGATTTTGCCCATCGCGATAAAGGATAAGTGAACTGGTGCATTGTCTTGATGAAACAAAACTTTCTTTTTTGATTAATACTAGCGTTTTTTCTTGATTTCCTCATTTAAACGCTGCTATAAGTTCGCAGAATACTCACCATTGATTGTTTTTCCTTTCTGAAGATAATCAATGAAAATTATCCCACGCGCATTCCAACAAACTGACGCCATGACCTTGCGTGCAAATGGAACTGTCTTTGCCTTCTTTGGAGCAGATTCTCCCCTTTCAATCTATTGCTTTGTCTGTTCTTTCGTCTCAGGTGTGAAACACATGGACCTATGTTTCATCGTTATGAATCGACGCAAAAACTCGACTTTATTGCTGTGATACTTCGCCATCACTCGATTGAAACATCCTCACTAAGCTGTTTTTGTCCGATTGTAAATACCATCTTGCGCACAGCTTTCTCATGTCCAAATTTTCAGTCAATATTCGATGTACAGCACTTTTTGAAATACCTACCATATCTGCTAGCTCGCGCACTTTCAGTCAAAGGTCATCCAATATCATTTTGTGTATTTTCTTTACCATTTCTGGCGTAGTCACCTCATTTGGTTGACCATTGCGATGTTCGTCTCGGCAGCTCGTACGGCCTAGTTTAAACTCTAACACCCAATATTTTATTGTTGTATACGAAGGAGCAGTCTTCCCCAGACCCCAGAGTAGAATCTAGCTCCGCTTTGATATTGGTTGGACTGAGGCCTTTCAAATGAAAGCATTGTATCACATAATGGTGACTAATTTTTCCCATGCTTGCAAATGTACTAAGAGCGTTGCGTTCACAATTGATGACAGCCAAAAAAATACTCAACAACGTAGCGTCGAAACTTCAAACTTAAGCTTTGTAAGGTTGACACTTTCTACCATTGTCATTCTTTTCAAACAACAACCGCCATCTATACGTCAGGTCAAGTACTTCTGGGACTACCTTCGTACCAGCATGATAAAATAAAATTTTGCCGGAACGCATGTTGATTTTACAAAGCGGTGGGTATTGAATCAATTGGCTTTCTGTGATACGCCTTCCTATCTGATACATGAAGTACTTTTTATAGAAGAGAAAAACCAACAATTATGTAAACCAATATATATACACCCCATATACTTCCCGTCAAAATATTATAATAATAATTTTTTTAATTCTACCCCGCATGTTAAATAAAAGCTTGTATTAAAAATAAATGTATTTAATAAGACAAAACGAAGTTATTCAATTTTTAAGTCAACATTTCAAGTCCTAGTTAGAATATTTTACAACCATGATATTATTCTAACATCAGCTTATCAAGTTTTATTTAAAAATCTGCTGCCGACTAACCGGTCTGGTGGTTAATACGTTAGCATCTAGATCGGAAAGTTCAAGGTTCGAATCCGGGTCTGTGCATTTATGTTTGTAAACGTATGGTGTAGAGGCTGCGAGTGCACCTTAAATCTGTCGTGGCCGAAAGTCGTTGGGTTGGTGTGGAAGTTTGGAGAGAGTGGGGTGCATCTGAGTGTGGTTCAAAATTAAAGGGTATTGTCATTGGAACTTTCCCTTAGTAGATTGATCCCGGATCGTTGTTAAAAGACCGTTGTGTTGCTCTAGTACGACGAAAATTAAAATTTGCTTTACTCCAACTGGCATGCAGTTTTATAATGATTCTTTGTGCTACTTTATTGTTAATTCTGGCATCTAAATAGAAACTACGCAACTATTTAGAATTATGGATGTTTCTGGACTATTAATTTTAATATAATTCAATTTTATAATTTGAAACTTAAAAATAGAATCCAACTTTTTGCTGATTTTAAGTACCTTGCAAGGGCTCCGTCAAGTTATTAATTTTTTTTAAATATCCGTTTAAATAAACGTATGTTTAGATTCCTATTTTAACACCCGTTATTTTAACACCCGTTATGCACTTTAAAGTAAAACAATTCCGCCGTGTTTTAGGGCTGTGGAAACCCAACAGGAAAAGCAACGGATTAACAATCGTAGGGTCGCTAGTTTGAAACTAGGTCCAGCCAGAGACCGTCGTGTACACGTTAAATTTACGGTGGTCTAAAATATCCTTACGTGTGGCGTGGAAGTGTAAAGAGTGGAGTGTCATTTCAGGTGTTGATATCGATATGTGACCGTGGATCCGAATCTTGAGGCGTTGTCCTTGGTTCTTTCCCTTCTGAATTGATCCCAGACCATCGTGAATGCCTGTTGTGTTGCTCCAGTGTGACGTTTCACGTTGGGTTGGCGTGGAAGTTTGGAGAGTGGGGTGCCAGCTCAGTTGTTGCTTCGTCATCTGACCGTGGTTCAAAATTACGAGGTGTTGTCCTCGGATCTTTCCCTTCAGGGACTGATCCCTGACCGTCGTCAATAGCCCGTTGTGTTGCTTTAGTACGACGTTAACTAAAATTACCATTACCATTACCAGTGTGACGTTAATGAACTACTTACCTCACCGTTCTATATCAGAAGGTTTTGTTTCGTACTCTTGATTTATTTTTGTAAAACTGAATTCTACAAATTATATGCATTGAATCTTTGAATGCGTTTTGGAAAATTGGTCGAAATATACAATAACGACAAGAAAAGAAACTGTAGTCATAACTCATTTTTTATCAAATTTACATTTATTTTATATTTTGTACAGTAGATGGCACCACCATTCATTCTCATTTTTGCGGTGCATGACACCGATAGGTGGTGCTGCATTCTTGTGACTCGAGTAATTTTTGATGTATACGAGCACTTCGGAGGCTAAAAGATGTGCAACCGGTAGGCGCAGAAAGTTCCATGCATCCAACTACATTACAAACCTATTTCTTTAGTGATTTGCACTGAATAAATAATGTAGAAAATGATACATGAAAATTGTTAAGTAGAAAAATAACATTTTTATCGCCAGTTGGTGTTTTGCTTGTGCTTTTTGCACTGCTCGTTTAATTACGAAATCTAAACTATGCAGAATGAAATGTTTTCAATAATTTCATATCATAATGTCAAATATTTATTAAATATTGATATTTTGGGAAGAACTAAAAATAAGTTAAAGCATAACTATTAGGTTGAATTTAAATGATTTAAAAAAAATAAATTTTTGAAAAAAATTGTTCTTACAATAATGCCAGTAGAGCAATTTTTTTTGTTGTTGTAAAAATTGCTTTTCTAGCAACTTGGGTAAAATTATCTGAGCTGCGCGTACCACAGTCATAAAATAATCAATATTTGTACTTTCGGGATTTTGAATTGTTTTTAGTCCCCTTTACACACCGAGGACAGTAAAACGGGGGCCTATAATGTAGCCTATGTTAATATGTAGCCTATGTTACCCGCAGGGTTTTAAAGAATTAATTGCACCTAACGTGGTGTGGATTGGTCAAGAGGGGTAGATATGTATTGAGAACAGACAGACGCTAACTCTGCATTATAAATTGCATTGGAAGTTGTATTTTGCTATGGTGTCTAAGTTCAACACACGACCAAGTTTATGCAAACATATTTTGGAGGAAATGAACTAAACCGCACGAGGCAAATATTTATAACCAGAGAAGCCGTTCCGTAGCAGCCAAATTATTCATATTTTACATTCATATTTTATGCAACACATTCATATTTTAAAACCAAATCCTTTAAAATACATTAAGCTAAACTAAAACGGGATATTCAAATTACGAATGATGTGAATTATTCTATTATTTTGAGTTTGAGTCGAAAGTCCTTGAGTCCTGAATAAAGCTCAATCCCCATTAATTATATCCTAACTTCCAAAAAATAATCCTCTGCTATGAAAAAGATAGATACTTAAAACTCACATTAGATTTGCACGATTAAATTAAAGCATTTTAAAGCGGATATTTTGAGCACTTTTAAATTAAATACCAATAAGAATGCCTCTTCTGTATATTTTAATTTAAATTTGAACTATAAATCCTAATTCAAATGGCTTTAGATTTCTTCTTAGAGCAAGTAGAAGACAGTAGATTTGTTTCTTACCTCTGGGGGTACCTGATCAGGGGGTTATCGGCCTGATTGGGATCTAAATTACGATATGTGTGAGTGAATGGATGTATGAAAGGGACCTTCCTGTAAAACGGATGTGTCATGTATGTCGAGCAAAGTCGGACTTCCTCCCAATGGGGCTCAATAACATGGAAGGCGCACCCCCCTCGCCTCTTGCCGTCTTCGACGGGCCTGGCACTCCTCTGGTCTGCCAGTGTAGGCATAAGAAACAACAACAACAACAGATTTGTTTCTGTTGCGGAAATCAAACATTAAAATGGTTTTATTTTAATGTTTAGATTTGATATGAAAATAAAATAAAAATTAGCATTCGAGAATTAAAATAAACCCTTGTGTTATTTCAATAAATATTTTTATTTTGAATTTCCTTTCTACAAACTTGGATCTTTCCTTTCGAGATTTATCCGTCGAGACCGTTGCCAATAGCTCGTGTGTTGCTCTAGTTCGACGTAAATTCAACCAATTGACATTTATAAAAACAATAAGCCCGATATCCTTTTTTTAGAATAGTACCGAATACACTAATTGCGATAGTTATTACACTCGTGCTGAAAGAAAACATTCTTCAAGGATAATTTAAAAATTTGTACCGCATTATTTATTTTTGTGATGATCCCCATTTGTACCTAAAATAGGTATTTTTCGCATTTCTGAGTCATTTCTTTTCATTCATTTCAAAAAATTGTCTAAATGTTTGTTATACTTGTATACAAGCAATTGCTTTTAATGTAATGGTAAGATAGGTTTTATATTTTCCTAATTTGATAATAAATAATTCATATTATTCAATAAGTTTAGAATAAATATATTATGTTGAATGCTTAAAATGTTATTATAGTAAATAAAATGATTCTTGAAAAAGATGTGTTGAAAACTAATCTAGTACAATACCAATAAGCCGAAATTATTGTATACTACTAGCAAAATACCCGACCTTACTCGGTTTGAATTGGTTTACTCTAGATTGAAGAGATAATCAAAATATATAATGACTTACGTTTTTTGTAGAATAAAAATTTATTTTAACATCTTTCGCCATCTTTATATTTTCTACAACTTACTTTGGACACAAATCCTACACATGCATATCCATTCATGTAATACATTTCACATACATCGCACAATTGCTGTATGACAAAGCTACAAAATGACGAAAGGTGATACTAAGGTTACTACTATAAAAGACGATTTATAGGAATATTTTGAATTCCCTTTCTTAAGTTCTTTTCATGTTCAACTCAATTAATTAAAATTACGATTTACGGCGAGTGCTCTCGCACTCATAGTCAACAAAACAATATTTTTTTACTCGTTGCACTCTTGCCTCCGGTATGCGATATTGTGAAATTTTTCAATCTTCTCCTGTCATTATTATAACGAATTTTTTAATGTTGGAAAAAGTTCCAGTTTGGATTAAAAAACATTATTATTCTTTCAATAACGGCATTATTCTTTAAATAACGGCATTATTCTTTAAATAACGGCATTATTCTTTAAATAACGGCATTATTCTTTAAATAACGGCATTATTCTTTAAATAACGGCATAACTACACTTAAAATTTACTGGAAATTTATACTGACTTACCTAACATTTTTAAGTCTAATACTTTGTGGTGCTGTTGCGTGTGATGAGAAGGAAAACACATTTATTAAAATAATAAATATTTAAAACAGGAAACAGCAAAGTAAAACAAAATAAAAGATGTCGCAAAAAATTGTTCTAAAGATATTAATTTGTGATTCCATTTTATCCCTTGATCTCGCACAGTTGCCACAACTTACAACTAAAAGTGTACAAAATTTAGAAATGTGAAATTAATTCAGAGCGAAAGAACCAGAAAAAATATCACTGCTCGCGTGATCTTGTTCATTCTCGTTTCAATGAAAAATATCGTCTGTCCCAAATATTCGGAAATCGTTTTCATTGCGCAAAGAATAAAAATAAGACTCGAAATAAATGAAGTATCAGAGATGAAATTCCATAAAAAAATATAATTTTTTGAAGAATAATTACTTTTCAGCAGTACTGGTAAAGCAATCGAAGTAATCGTCATATTCAATAGACATTCCAATTTTTCCAAAACTACCAAATTATGGTTGATTTAAGTATACTTACTCAGGTGTTTTAGCATGAAACTCAACTAAATATAACAATAAAGAAATGTTTAATATTGCATTCACTAAACGAATAGATAATGTATAAAATAAAATACAATGCAATCAAATATCTGGAATACAATTAATGTGATGCCTACACAAACACACAAACACAAAATCGAGCATAGAACAGAAAGACGGACAGACAGACTTTTGCAACCAATGCCACTCACTAAATGAAGATAAGTACTCACTGTATGCAAATTTTCATGAAAATTTCTTAAACCGCGTGGACGTGTATAGGGCACAATATACAGACAGTCAGACAGACAGACAGACGGACGGACAGACAGACAGACAGACACCAAATGAGAAAAAGGCGGATTCGGCATCAGAAGGGTCCAAAACGGGTAGAAAACTTGAAATGGGTCGAAAATATTGAATGTACAAACAAACACTCCATTCTTATTTATATAGATTATAAGCACTCAACCAACAAATTCAAATTATATTTATATAATTTTTTGTTATCGTTTTAAAAGGAAATGGGGTACAGAAAGGAGCGATTTATCATGGGGCACCATATGTATGGCATTCGTTGCTGTAAAAATTTTTATATTTTCGTCCTTTTGATATCTGCTAGAATTTCACATCAACAAGGTCATATTTCGATCTTAATAAAATCGATAGTTTGAATTATGGAAAAGAGGCTTTTAAAGATATGTACCATAGTACAGGGAATCATAGTGTCGTTCCGCTGAGTAAGACGTGTAAAATTCTTACTTTGATTTACGTAAAAGGGGTGTGTGCCCATCGTACATAGAAAGAAATCATCGCTCCTCACAGTAAAACTAGGATAATTTAAAAATTGTTTGATTCACGGAGAAGTGGCTTTATGATATACTTACTCTTCGTACCGGAAAGCAAAGTGTTTTTAGCTGAGTGAAACCCGCAAAATTATTACTGTTGATTTACTGAAAGGGTACACACTTATGTCAACACGTATTCCGGACATGTGGAATAGTGTTTGTGATATCTGGCCGCTGTTGGCGATCAATTTAGGAGAGTTCTTGGCGACTAACCTCCCTGCGTGGAAGGGTTGCCATAGAGAAAATTACATTCGGTTATTTGCCTCGGCTGAGAGAGGTTGTATTTGTTTTGAGGCGCGATGTACTGCACCGGATGAAATGATATTTGTCTTTATGTGCGTGCTGTTTTTATAGTTTAATTAAATTGTTATTTTTATAATCTCGTGCTTGGTTTTTGAAAGAGAAGAACATCAAAGTGTTACTCGGCTCATAAAGGCTCATAAATTAGATACACGCATTTATTGAGTAAAGGTTAATTTTAATTTAATTTGGAAGTATAAAATATACATATCGATGCATATATTCATTGTAAATTGAATCAAATAAGACTTGAAATGGTGAGTGACGACATTGCCATTATATTACATGAACAATTAAGAAGCTGTAGCCCTGCTGCTGTGCAAGGGTGTGCTAGTCTCATTTATTTAATTTTACCAGTATTAAACGCAATTCCTTTTATTTTTATTTTTCCTTGTTTACGAAAGAAATTGTGGTATTTTGTGTGGTTTTTAAGAAATTATTATTTTTGGAATAATAATATATAAGAACCTATTTTGACAGACAATCATACATCATTATGGACTCAATGTATATAAGAAATAATAAACATTAAACAATATACAAGAAAATGAAATATCAGTGAGAAGTTATATGAAAAGGAAATACTTCAAGTCTATATTTATATACATATTCCTCAGCTGACCATGAAAAATACTCGATGTGAAGCAATGATGTCTTGATTTTAGTTTTCTGATAATGCCATGCTATTAATGTGAAGAAGATTAATGAAAAATGTTGACATGCAGAAAAATCCTTTTTTTAGCAAACCTCCCTAACAATTTTACCGTGGTACAATAAACATTATTTTGTTGCTGATGTTACATACTAAAACAATTAATCTTTTCATTCTTTCCAAGCAGACTGACACACTTAAGTGTATATCCGTCTTTCTTTCAGACTTATAATGAGTGGTTGAGTAAGTTATATGAAATTTAAAAGATTGAACACAGTGGGAAATGCAAGTGCACACTGTACATATAGCACTTAAGGGTTGTAGTTGACTCATGCAAAAGTACTAGAGAGCCTATGAGCTAATAATACCATAGACAGATTATCAGTATTTGTTAATACTTTGATTATAATTGTACACAGAAATAAAAATGAAATTTTCTCACATGCAAAGTATGAATGTATAAAGTATATTAAAGCCACAAAAATGGTAAACGTAAGTAAGTTTATCATTAATTTTTAAATCAAACAGAAATAATGACTCAGAATAGGTGGAAATCAGTGCTATGCCCTATATGAATTCGGTTATTTTCAAAAATTAATTTTTCAAACTTTACGAATAGTAAACATATTTTGCACCCCGGCAAGAAAAGTGACATAACTCAAAAAATAAAAATTTTGATGTCATGTCATTGAAAAATATGTATGAGGTGATTCAGCGTCTTATATTACTATTCTATAGAATATAATAGAAGTTTCCACCATAAATACTTACCTAAAATTTAAAAGAAACTTATACTATTTTAAAATACGTTTTATAATATCCTTTAAGTTGATGTTTCTCAAATTCTGCAATTTTGAGCTGTGTCACTTTTCTTGCCGAGGTGTAAAATGTTTTTGTTTCTAATCTCTAAAGAATATGATCTTTGGATCTGAAGTTCAAAAAGAAATACTAAGAAAACAATTCACAAATGTACTTACCAGGAATTCATACAGCTTTGAAGATACCGCTTTTTCTTCATAGGGGAGGGCTCTTTTCAATATTCCTGGAAAAGATTCCGCCCCACACCTTTTTTTTTGCAATAAAAATAATCAGATGATGTGGTCTAATTGTGCAATAAGATTTTTACGAGTGGATGATGAAATTTTTTTTCTCATAGTCAACTCAGAAGTCCTTGGACTTTGATTCGCCAAAGTAAGTCATGTGATGTTTGTGTAGCCTTTCTAAGTCTGGTAAAGGCGTCCAAATGCAACTATCTTGTTGCCGCTAAGCGGATACACGTACAAACTCTCATTTGTCAATCACTCTGTCCTCATTGCTCATTGGTTCAATGCAACTAAGAACGCAATAGAACGCAAAAGTATAAACGGTCTTCTAGAAAGTGCGCTTTTTCTACAAGTTTTACTTTCACTAAATTGAAGGGAAAGTAGTGGATTTGATTCTCTATTAAACTCACGGTTATCCTAGGCACTAAGATTTGAATAGGTAATTATAACTACATTGTACAATATGATAAATTGTATTTGACACCTAGTCTTCCCAGAGCTCTGAAGTATATTACTCGTAGATTACAAAGTACGCCAAGTCGTCACTTGTTTAATTTGTTCTCAGTTAACAAATCTAGCATGTATAGTTCAACAAGTGAGTCATCTTTACCACATCATGAAGTTTAATAACTTTCTTTAGAAAGTGGTAATAAGTAGACCACCTCAAACCATCGGAGAAATGTTTTTCTATGCTATTTAAAATATCCGGTTTGCAAGAACGCATCAAATACGTATAAAAGAAAGGAATTAATAAATTTGCCATCAATCGATAATGTCGAGAGTTTTCTCATGTCAATGGTTCTAAACACACACGAAAATTATCCAATTTGAAATCTTTTTTTGTTTTAAACAAAAGAGAAGTCTTCTCAATTTTTATATATTCAAATCAGACATACTAGTGAAGAATACTAGTGCTCCCACTCCATTACTTGTGACCCAGACAGGTTTAATTAAAGATAGCAGTGTCAACGCTGCTCAAAGATAACATTTAAGTTGTACTCAAGTTGTTAAATTTGATCCTGATGAGCATTTTGTTCCATCGGAATATAATGCGGCTCCAATGGAAATGCAGTCGACTTAGGTTCAGTCGATTTTTGAAAAGGTGTGAACTCTTGTTATGAGAAGGTTGTTAGACGGGTATAAGCATGAATGGAGATCGTTGTTGAGGGTTATCTCCCATCAACGTGTTATCACTGTAATCGCTTTCAGCAACTAACGATAAACTTAGAAACAGAATACGTGCTAAGACGTCAATTGTGGTATCAATAAGGCCCGGTGCACACATCCGGGTTTTCAACGTGCGGCGCCGTTGCGGCATCGAAGCCCAACTATGCACACATAACCGTCAAATGACAAATTCTCATTTCGCGCCATTTGCGATAAATATTCTATCGAAGAAAACGTGTTTATTTCGCTTAATTGGTGTAAAAAAAGTATATTTTGTAACAAAATAGACGTTACTGAATACAATCATTTATTAATTATTACTTCTATTTCATTTATATATGAAAACAAGGTACTTCAGAACGGATAAGCGTTTGCGGCGCCGTGGGGAACTGCGGTACAAATTGGACGCAAGTTGGACGTGCGTCGCAGCACCGGCGCCGGAAGCATGTGTGCACCCTGTTCCATGGGATCTAATGTATCTCACATCGCACTTGCGTTGCGGCAGCGGCGCCGCACGTTGAAAAACCGGATGTGTACACCGGGCCTAAGTTTACGCTACCATCAATTTTCTAAATTACTTAATAGATTCGTTCAAAAAAAAAAAAAAACCGTGACTAGACTATCAACTTACGCGGAAGTCATACTATAGTTATTGATCAGTTCTATAATCTTGCTTAGCCATTTTTGAAGCTTTCGCGTTATTGACTACTTTAATGTTTATTTGTATCTAACCTCTTCAGTTTCTTGCTGATTGACGGTGCCTTATTATTCATAGATCTAATTATATGAATTATTGAATATTTCATTTGGTAAAATACTGTAATGATGCAAATATTTTTATGAAAACTTGTTCAGCTGTTTTGACGCGGTACTTCCCCAGACATGCAGCATGTATGCAATCAGGCACGGAACATGTAAACCTAAGTCCTTCGCTTTCTTGTAGGTGCTGAAGTAATCTGGAGGGGAGCAATGCTGTCCCCAAGGGAAATGGGGAAGGGGTTGAGGAGCATGAGTGGGTGATGAGAAGATGCTAAAAAACTTTTTCACCTAAATTAGTTTTAAGCAACCAATATCCACTTGACTAAACAGATACACTCTCTGCAGGGATGTATTGTCATTGATTCTTTTAACTAACTAAAGAGAAGTTGACTGCAAATAATTGACTGTGGAGACCGAAAGATGCTGTTGATCTAAAACAGATCCTAATGTAGACAAATTGGTAGTATAACACTGGGACTAGTCTTTTCAGTTGCTAATATTTTTCATCTTACTGTCTTGATTGATATTAATCACTAACGATCATAATCAATTTAAAGTATTTACGTGGAATTTATTTTTGATTTTTTCTCATTTTAATAAATAGTTTTATGATTTCAGTTCCAAATTGTTTCGTTTCCACAAACTAGCTTTTTGAAAATCATGAACTATACACAGCTACATAAATATTTTTGGGAAATTCAAAAATTAAAGGCAAAGCTACCCTTGCAATTTAGTATAATCTGAAATTTCCAGGAGGAGACGGCCCAAGAAAAGAGGGCGTGGTCTTTGAAAAGGGAGTCGAGTCGAAACAGTTTGGGAAACAATGGTATAAACAACTGATTCTGAATTCAATTTACACGAAGTAGGAAAACAAATTTAAAGTGGAAGAGAGCCTTGAAAATGTACACCACTCCAGATTTGTTTACATGTAATTCCTCTTTAAACTGTACTGAAGTGTGAAAATTTATACAATTAGAATTGATTTTGAGAAGAAACACCAGACTAAAGAATTTAGGGAACTTTATTTAGGGAATTATTAATTAATTTAAGGAATATTTAACAATTAAGCACTTAGAAGAATTTACAGTGCCAAATCTATGGTTACACAATGTATCTTAAATTTACCAAGTAAATAATGTCTGCAATCCCGGATCTAAACGGAAAGCTAATAACTTTGCTATTGTATTATTATTTCATTTTTAAATCAAGCATAGGTAATATCTCTTTCCAAAACATAACTCATTTATTAGAACTATTATTTGGAATTTCAATTGAAAGGTTTATTTATATAAGTCTTCTATTCACATTAGACTTATGTAATCCTAAACTGATCTTGTTTTTTAGATCAGAATGACATAACAAATTGATAGATTGGAATTATGCATATATTTAAGGAGTAATCTGTTTGCGTTGAAGAATTCATCATTCGTGAAATATGTTTCCTTTAAAATCATTACATACAATAGGGCACTTTTGTCAGAGTGAGAATCTTATTATTTTTAAACTACTTGTCACCCGTACACCAAATATTTAGTATAAAGGTTGTCATTGGAACTGATTGTTTGAATTTTATACAATGATACTTGAAAAACAAAACGAAGAAATGGAATATTCTTAAAAATCATTGTTGAGATTTTTTACCAATTGAATTAAAACTTTCTATATCGTTTCAATAACTGAATTGGTTGTTTTCATAAGATGACACTTTTAGAGCTTTAAATGTTTAACTAGATTGAAAATACTTCCTAACAGCCTGCTTGTAATAGTTAAGAATTCAAATTATATATTGTAAAGAATGCAATATTAAATAAAAAGAGCTGTTCCTATATTCT
The DNA here is from genome assembly GCA_947359465.1 of Metellina segmentata. Taxonomy (NCBI): domain Eukaryota; kingdom Metazoa; phylum Arthropoda; class Arachnida; order Araneae; family Tetragnathidae; genus Metellina; species Metellina segmentata. Next base: position 36,835,231 of record OX375875.1, read on the forward strand.
ATAATAGCCTCAAAAAGTACACGTATGATAAATAAAAATAAGTCAACTGGATTAATTGATCTATTGGTAAAACTTTAAAACCTATACCTAAATTTTATAATTTCATTCAATTTTTCAATTTTGAGCAATACAATCATGTTGTTTATTGTTAGAAAAGAATTATCTATTTAGTTCTTCTATATTCGTTCAAAGATTATGCAATGAATGCTTCTAAAGATGTTTTACCTATATTATATATCAGAAGACCATAATCATCCACCTATAACTATTAATATATCGATTTTAAGCTTAATAAAAAAACATTAGAGAATAAGAGTCGAGTAGCAATTAGCCTACTTGTAAAGACGTTTTTTACTTTAAAATGCTAACTGATTTGTATATGAAAAGCTTGATGGAATGAATTGGAATGAGTTGAATTTATTCACCAATATTGATCAAACGGTTGAAAGGTATTTTAAAATATTGTATTCTATGCTTGTATATTGTGCAGATATTAAATTAAGAAAAAAATTATTCCCTCCATGGATTACAAAGAATGGAATTAATAAAATTAAACTTAAAACATAGAAAAAATTTCATGAATTTGGGCAGAATATTGACTATGACAATTTTAGCTCATTAGTTTAACTCCTGTTAATATTAGTATACATGTGATACGGGTTTTTATTTCAACTGTCACATAAAATCTATTATAATATCGATTTGCTACAAACGTGGTTTTATTAAATGGAAATAAGAGATTTTTGTAGCACTAACACTCCAATCTTCTTATTTAATGTTTATATTAGATCAGGACTGGAATATATGGATCAGAAATCTGGAGTTCTTATTATGATTGCTATAGCATAGATATTGAAGGAACATAGAATAAATTTGTGACGTACATTTATTTTAAGCATTAGAATCTTCAGGAACATTAATAGGTACCAGAATTGCGAAATTATTTTGTTTTTATTTTTTGATTACTTACATTACTTTAACAAAAATTTTTGACTATACTATACATAATAAAACTTATTCTCCCATTTTGTGTTTCTTGTATTGATTTTAACGTCCCCAGGTATATCACCAGAAATGGACAAACATTTTTGTTAAACCTTTAAAGAAGAATGCTTCAATTTTGTTACAATTAGATTTTTTAAACTACAGAGAGTTGCAAAACACTGTTTCCAATTTTTATTAGGTGATAAAACGCTAAATTTTACTTTTCTTACTGATTTAACGGTTGAGAAATAATGGATCCAATCCAGATTAAGTTTCGAAGAAAGAAAGTATGTGTTGAAGTGCTACTGGGAGTGCAAAAACTGGGTAGAAGTGCAAAGACGATTTCGGAAAACATTTCGCACTGATCCACCAAGAAGACTCACCATAGGACAAAATAGAGACAAGTTTGAAGCAAATGGAACTGTTCAGAATGTTCAGACACAGCGTTCCGGAAGACAAAGATTATCGAGTGACGCAAACACGGAAGAAAAGGTGTTGGAAATGTATCGTCTACAGAGTAGGGATGCGAAACATCGATGTCAATGTTTTCAAAACATCGATGTTTTATAAAAAAAACATCGATGTATTGGAGCCGATGTTTTTTAACATCGATGTTTCTTTAAAAACATCGATGTATTGGAGCCGATGTTTTTTTAACATCGATGTTTATACTCGATTATTTTACGTCGTCGATGTTTTATTTTTAAATGAAAAAAGTTCCGTTATCAAAATAAAAAAAATAGCCAAGTAGCATAATTTTCATAATCAGTAAATTGAACATACTTTTAAATCAAAGTGGTCAAGGGTGAAGGGTCTGAAAAGGACTAGGATAAAGGGGTGAGCAGCAACCTAACAATAGGGAGGCGACATCGATGTCATTGTTTTCAAAACATCGATGTATTGGAACCGATGTTTTTAACATCGATGTTTCTTTAAAAACATCGATGTATTGGAGCCGATGTTTTTTTTTTAACATCGATATTTATACTTGTCGATTATTTTACGTCGTCGACGTTTTATTTTTAAATTAAAAAAGGATCATTATCAAAATAAAAAAAATAACCTAGTAGCATAATTTTCATAATCAATAAATTGAACATACTTTTAAATCAAAGTGGTCAAGCGTGAAGGGTCTGAAAAGGACGAGGATAAAGAAGGGGAAAGTGTCCCTAGCAACTAAATAGGGAGGCGACATCGATGTCGATCTTTTATAAAAAAACATCGATTTATTGGAGTCGATGTTTGCTTAACATCGATGTTTTTCTTTGTCGATGTTTCATTTTTGAAGCAATACTAAACCAGTTTTAAAAAATGGAGAAAAAAGTTTAAATACATCGATGCTTTTGGTGCGTAGTATTTTTAACATCGATGTTTTAATATTGAACATCGATGTTTTGTTGTCGATGTTCAAAATTAAACTATCGATGTTGATAATACATGGCCCCAAAACCATCGATATTTTTAAACATCGATGTGTTTAAACATAAGTGTATTTAAAGTGTTTTTACCCCATTTCTCTCTCTCTCTCTCTCTTAAAACTGGTTTAGCAACCTCAAACATACTGTTCTCCGGGGGGAGGGGGGGAGATTTAATTTTGTCATTTGTAATCAATTTGTCAATTTATAAGTAAGACTTTTTTTAACTGTCAAAACAAAGTCAAAATAATTAATAAGAGCAATAACAAATCTTTTATTTTCAAATTGAGTTACTTAAAAGAAAGTAATATTTACAACAATTTGACGTAGGTACTACTAACTATAAGAATAATTATGTAGGTACACAACATTAACTATTGTTAGTTATTATTAATTGTTTATCAACTTATGGTGGTGGGTAAACACAACAAACTTTCACTGATAAATACTTAGTTACACTGTTATTCTTAATTTTTACTATGGCGCATTTTTCATTCCAATACAAAACATCGACAACGCAAGAACACCAACAATGTTAAAACATCTATGTTAAACAAACATCTGCTCCAACAAATCGATGATAGATACATCAATGTTTTTATAAAACCAATGTTTTGAAAACATTAACATCGATGTCGATCCCTACTTTTCAGACCCTTCACCTTTGGCCACTTTGGTCTAAAAGTATGTTCAATTTACTTATGTGAAAGTTATGCTACTTGGTTGTTTTTTAATTTTTGTAATGGTACTTTTTTCATTTAAAAATAAAACATCGACGACGTAAAATAATCGAGTATAAACATCGATGTTAAAAAAACATCGGCTCCAATACATCGATGTTTTTTTAATAAAACATCGATGTTTTGAAAGCATTGACATCGATGTAGCATCCCTACTCTGTAGGCGATACATTTCCAACACCTTTTCTTCCGTGTTTGCGTCACTCGATAATCTTTGTCTTCCGGAACGCTGTGTCTGAACATTCTGAACAGTTCCATTTGCTTCAAACTTGTCTCTAATTTAATTTTCATTTTCATTTGCCGACCAACCGGTATAGTGGTTAAGGTGTTAGCCTCTAGATCGGATGGTCCCCGGTTCGAATCCGGGTTCGGGCATGGATGTTTGTAAGCGTATACCAGCTTAGGTGTTGCTTCGTCATCTGAACATGGTTCAAAATTACGATGTAATTGTTAGGGGCAATGATGGCCCTCCCACTGGGTGCTCCTTCACAAGTGGCCATCACTTCCGGCCTTGTAGTGGCCAACAATGACTTCGGTCAAAATGTGCCCGCCATTAGGAAAAAAAAAACTTTTTTCATTTAAAAATGAAACATCGACAGGTACAAACATCAATGTTAAAAAACATCGACTCCAATACATCGATGTTTTTTCAAATAAAATACCGATGTTTAAAAATATCGACATCGATGTCGCATCTCTACTACAGAGGCCGCCAAGAACATCGCTTCGCAAGGCTGCTCATGAAGTAAGAATTCCAAAGGATAGTGCCCATCATATTTAGAAGCGATTCATTTAGAAAAAAAAAATTGGTGTACAAAAAAAAACGTTAATGTAGTTCATTGCAAACATTTGAAAACAAATTGTACACCCTGTATGGTTATGAATCAGAAGCTGATATATTTCTAATGATTTCAATACGATAAATAATCTACATCAATGGAGAGTTTTGTTTTATCTATTTTCTAAATCCATTCGTGTAGGTCTTTTTCTTAAATTTTTGGGTCATATATTTTTATTCTCCAAGTGTAAAAGGGTATTTTTTATATAAAGAACAATTCTATTTGGCTTTTTCTTTTCTTTTGATTACATACTTTTGTTTTATAGATGTAGTTCGATATTTTTCTGTAGAAAAACAATAATTAAATAAGTAAACAAATTTTGAAAATAGTGACTCGCAATTGCTCGAAAATACAAATCATTCAATTGATGGAGGTTTCAAGCCTACATATTGATAAACAACAAAAATATATGTTCTAAGGTAAAAAAAAAAATTAAAAACCACAAAAATGAGCCCAAAACCTTTTGATTTCTTCAATGAGTGCTTAGTACTTGAAATGTTTAAGATAACAGGATCTCTGTAATATTGAAGAAACCACTATAATTATGGATTTTTTTTTGCCTTGGAAATTGCACTCCTAAAAATTATTTGAAAGTAGCTTATGTTGCCCGATGCTCTTAAATAAGTGTCTCAATTTTACTAACTTCAATTTAAAGACTTCCTAAATTTCCAATCTCATCGAATATACATCTTGAAATCCCGATTAAATAATTTTCCTTACAATCTGGAGACTAGTTTCCAATTTTCTAGCAACGGTACTAGCAATTCAAGTTCTGAGTATTGGAGAACGTAATTTGTGATCTTGGACTTGAAGAACAGAGGTATTAATAGGATTAAGTGAGAAATGAGAATACATTTTTGAGATTGAACACTCGTCTATTGTTTCGAGAGTAAAAAAAACAGTTTTGGGCTAGTTATATTTGGCTCTCAAAGAAATATACTACTGTATGAGCGTTATTTTCAGTGTAAAATAACCAGACGGATAGTGAAGATTTTACTTCCCCTACTTTTATGATCTTTCGTGACACACATATCGATTTCATTAAAATGTAGTTTATAATAGTTTTGATGGCATTTGGAGTTTAATCTAATTGCTGTTGACCAATCAACTATCATATTTCAATTTGGGATTTATTTTTTTGATTTTTTTGGACAAGTGTTGAAATAGTTGTGGAAAAACAAGACAACTGATGTCACTTTTAGAATACATACAGAAAACAAATATTGCCACAAAAAAACTACCTCACCTTCATTTAGTTGGACAGAATATAGACACACACACAGGCACACACACACGCACGCACACATACACATACGCCCACTCTCACGCGAAAAAAACTGCAAGTTTTTTCTTTTCGATTCAACCATTGTTACTTGCTGCGTATCAAATACAGTTGCATCTTGATTATCCGGATAATGTGCACATAGTTTTATTTAAGGGGGTCCGGGACACATCGAAATTTTTTTTTATTAATTAATTTAGAATTTTTAATTTTTTTGTACTGATTACCCATCTAACTAATAAGCAAAATCACAACACAAAATTTTTCCAAAAGTTTTTTAAAAATTTAAATTAAAAATTTTTGAAAAAAAGAGGTGTCATTTTAAATTGCTAAAACTCAAAATATTCTTGATCAATTTTTAAAATTCTTGCAGTAAATTATTCACAAATTCATAAAATTTAATTTTGATTCAGCAATTTAAAAAATATTAATTTATAAAAAATAAAAAATATTTGAATGAAAATTTCTGAAAATTTTAAGGTACTTTTTTTATAAAAAAGTCATATTTTTAAAAGTAAATATTTGTTTCAAATTTGCTGAATCAAAATTAAAGTATAATGTTTGAAAAAGATATATTCCAAATTTCAACCCTTAAACTTTATCGATTTTTGACTTATAGCAATTTGAATACAGGAAATCGTGAAAAAATGTATCATGGAGAAAAATGCATTTAAAGTTATAAAGACAGATGTTGTTGCCATGACAACAACTGTCAAGAGTGTTAGATTTTCAAAAGAACGCACCACAAAAATTATTATATCTCTAGTTCTAATTAAGATAGAAACATGATTTAGACGTCATTTTAAGCAGAAAAACACAGAGAATTTCTTAAAATAATAAAAAAAAATTCGAAAATTTGATGATTTTTGTGTCTTGGACCTCTTTAAAGACTTCAAAACAGTTGGGAATGAAATGGATCTGGGATAAAAGTCGAATTAACGTCAAAGAACTATTGTCGACGGACCGGGATCGATTCCGAAGGGAATATACGAAGATCTGATCAAGAAGACTGTAGATTAATATATGCTAAAAATATGCAAAAGTTTGATTTTTTGGTAAAAAAAAAATTATGCGTTCATGCACAATAATAAGTTTGGGAAATTATTTACTATTAAAGATATCAGCGATGAGAACTGAAATTAATGCTGTATCCTATAATCCAAAGGATTGGTTTTTATGGTCATCCCAAGAAACCTGCTGATCGCTATATTCACTGAAAAATGACGCTACGTGAGTGAATTATGATCAAGAATCACGAAGGCCCAAATATCTTAATGAAACAATTCAAGATTTAATCATTTTACCTCTCAATTACAAATTTCGCTTCTCAAAATAAGCGAAGATCTGCTTTAAAACATTGAAAAATAGTAGAAAATAATGGAAATTTTGAAAACCTCTGGTGTAGTTCTTACAATACTTTTTTCCTATAATAATCATCAAAATAAATATTTCACTAAGGGCCTTGTAGTAATGCAATATTGTTTCCTGTATAAACAATTAAAAATTATGAAAATTAAAAAAAAAAATGTGTACTTTATATTTTTTTGCGAAGGTTTAAAGACATGGCGGGGAGGTGGAGGTAAAATATATTTTAGTTAAAAACTATTTTTATGCAAATATTTGATACCAATTCATAACGTTTCCCATCACATTAGATTTTTGATTAAAAAATCAATAAAAATCGACGCTCCTAAATATATATTTCTTCGCTTCTACAATTGTCTACAATGAAAGAAAAAAGAATCGGTTTGTACTACAAAATATCAGAGAGCGGTATCTGTTCTTTTCGATTTAAAAAAAAATAAATGATTCATTTGTTTTGTATATCTCGTATATAGAATTGTTAAAAAAAAACATTTTTTAAGTCTACCAGCTTTTTTCTTTGATATGAGTTTTTAATGTACACTGGCCTGCAAGACTTAAGTAAGGTGTTTAGCTGCGACTTTGCACTGGAAGTGACCAGGATGTGGGAAATGATACAAAAAGTACAGTGGGAGCTATCGAAATGATCAGTCAAAATCTATTTATTATTAACATATCACGAGATAACAAGAGCAGAAGCGAACAATAAAAATTTTGGTGGTGAAAAATGATGACACTGCATTGGATGCAATGGAGAAGGGTAACTGCTAAAACTTAAATAGAGAAAACTGTCCACTTCCGAACACTGATGCAGACTTTGCACAGCGTTTGCATACTGAGAATGAGATTGTGGATGTATTCCTGTGGTACCAGGACCCATTCCGATGTTAGAGCCTGTGAAGTCACTATTGCAAAATCAGACTATGCACTAACTTTCTACTAAAGGTACAGCTACACTCTAAGTTTATGAGTGATGGCAACGGCTTGGCGATTTTTTTGGCGCACTTCTAGTAGCGAGTTACGATGAATTAAAGCAAACCATATGACGTTACGGTTGTTTTGGTTTTCATGGCAACCTCGGCGAACGGAAACTTTCAATTTTCATTTTGAATATTCTAGAAAGTTCTTCCAAAATCCGTTAAAGTCGTTTGATTTCATTGGTAGGTTTGAAATTATTACTTTCCTCCCATTGGTTAGTTTGTTTTTAAAATATCGTTTGTTTGAATTGTATTATTTCTTGATTTTTTTTCTTTTAAAAATATTTTTCTTTTTCAACATGCTCACTGTATCTAGTGTAATTGATGTTTCAGGGTTTTCTTATCCAACAAATGCAGTTTAGTTTTTCTACTGGTTCACAATTGTGTTTTGAAATGTGTTTAAGCTTATTACTTTGCGTGAAAGTTTAAAAAAAAATATGCTTCGTTTCAAAAGTTCTCAAATGTGTTTTCAAGCTTTTATTTTCCGTTGTAAAAAAGAAAAACATTTCTGAAATAAAAATATTTTTGAAAGAATTCTTTCCTTGGCGACATTGGAAACGCGCCAAAAAAAAATAGCTAAGACCGTTGCCAGGGCTTATAAACGTAGACTGTAGCTGTACCCTACTAAATATCCTGCATTATGCGAATCACCACAGACTGTTTCGTATAATGTTGAGGCAGGAATATTTATTTAAATACAGCAGTGTTCAAAAGTTATTATTTATGGGAATACTGTGAAATCGAAAGGGGGGGGGGCACAGAAATGTTCTTAATTTAATAAATATATGGGTATGAACGACTACCAGGAACCAATTCTCTCACTTGAACAACTCGAGTGCAAAACGCGCGTGCGCTAACATGTCCGACACCTGAACATTAATATTCAAGTCGCAAAGTACCGTTCTGCACACTGCAGCGCGTATAGTTAACGCAATTCCTTCGGTAAGTGAACAGCTTCCACCTAAACGACCCCTCCGTGTGATTTCTAAACTCCGTAAAAATAGCAATACACGTCCCTTTATGCACACAGATTTTTATGTCCTCTCTTTCACAATAACCTGCCATTTGGGGATAAAATTTACAACGTTAGACATCCATTTTATGGCCCCTTTATGGTCGCCACCTACGGATAGGCGATGAACTGTGTTAATCGGCGACATCTCGCGCAGTTAAACTTTCGTCCGGCTTCATAAGTCATCGTAATTAGGCGGAACAAAAGAATGTGCGGAAGGATCATGTGTCCGAGTTTTCACAGGACGACGACAGTTTTCAAGATAACTGCTATCTTTAAAGATAGAAGTTTTGCCTACGTTGTTGCCAAAAATGGCGCTGTAGCAGTGGCAATACCTTTGTTTATTGTGTGATGCAAGCGAAAAGGAGCAATCTTAATGAAAACTTAACTGATTTTTTAACTCATTGAAGCTTTTTAATAATAAGTGAAATATTTGAAGATGATTCGGGGTTTTAAAGTTATGGATTGGTATGGGTAGTCCATTTATTGTTACTCTACGACTCAAAGAAGATTCCAAACCAACAAATATCCATACACAATCCGGGATTTAAACAACGGCCATAGAGCCATTTGACTTCCAGGCTAGCTATAGATCGGATGATGAAAACTGATATTTCTCAATCTTAATTCAGAGAGAGTACATAAATATTATTTTAGAGTTTATATACATCTCTAAATTCGTCAAGCGGTTAAAGCAATCGCTTAGAGAATGATATGCAAGCCATAGATCGAATCAATATCAGTACTATGACCCACAAATAGGCTGAAATGCCTCTGTGCTTAAGTCGTAAAGATGCTTTCCATATATAAAAGAGGCGAACATTTTAAATGGAATTAATTGAGATTCTATTACACACATATCTTTAGCGTCTGTAGGCAAACTCCTCGTTCTATTCTTGAAAGAAATATGTATACTTGTTGTCTCTTAACCTTCAGAGAAGCTGCCTCGCATTTAATCTTTCTACAACCTACAGTCTTCTCTGTTATAACTTTGTATAACTTTTAACTAGTTTTGCCCTTCTTGAGTAATAGATTCTTTCAAACAGATGTGATTATTTAGTCATTACGCGTGTGTTGTGGGAGAAAAGCAATACACTGCTCATAAATCTTGTGAAGCTCAGAGGGTTAGTAATAGAGAGAATTCTGTCTCTCTCTCTAAATTTATATTTTAAACTCGAGTTAACATATTTAGTGTTATAAAAGAATAATATCAAATTTCATTAAATAATTTACAATACGTATTTAAAAACACTAATTTATTTCTCAGCACTTAAAGTTTCTTTAGGTGATCATGATATTCGAAGTTTTATTTTATACAACTGAATCAAGCTTTCAGTGTTGTTTTGAATTTGGATATAAAATTTACTTAGTTCAAGAAACAATGTTTTTGTTGCTGACGCGTGTCTCCTCAACTGTGAAACACACAAGATCAGGCTCAGTGATCTGAAGTAGGACAGACACAGAAGAAGAATACAGGTTTTATTATTTTACAAACACACCAATTGATCACTGGTAAAGACATAGTGGGTACAGCTATCCACTTTTGGTGAGGAACCACTTGGGCGGGAATCTGACTTCTTCCTCGGACATCACATACAACCAGCCTTAGGGCAGTAGCTCTAGTCGGGAATCGAACCACGAACCCAAAGCGTGTGTAATTGGTAATTTTTAGTTAACGTCGTACTAAAGCAACACAACGGGCTATTGACGACGGTCCGGGATCAGTCCCTTAAGGGAAAGATCCGAGGACAACACCTCGTAATTTTGAACCACGGTCAGATGACGAAACAACACCTCAGCTGGCACCCCACTCTCCAAACTTCCACGCCAACCCAACGTGAGGACTTTCGGCCACGACAGATTTAAGGTGCACCAGCCGCCTCTACACCATACGCTTACAAACATCCATGCCCGAACCCGGATTTGAACCAGGAACCTTCCGATAACTAGAGGCTAACACCTTAACCACTATACCGGTTGGCCGGCCCCAAAGCGTGGGAGCAGAGTGCTTTATCCACTATACCACTTGGGCGGCTCAAGAAACAATAATTTAGTGTTTTAAAAATAAAATTTAAAAATTAAAAGAAATCGAATTTAACTCTTGAGCACAACCAAACATAAATATGTGTTTTACACGTTTAAAAATAATTTTCTAGTATTAGAGATGTAAGTTGAAGAGTTAAGATTAGTCATGTGTTTTGCGTTGAAATATACACGCCATTTGTTTTCTGTATACAGAAACGCTGCTTAAACATTTTTATAATGTTTAATAACATGTTTAAATAACTTTTAATAATGATTCACATACTTCTGTATCATTTGTGAGGATTTTAAGCATTATAGTGCTATAAATTATTTAAAATACCTGTTATAAATAGGGGAAGACGGGGTACAATGAAACAAAATTTACTAATTATTTTTTCCCGTCCACAATTTTGCATGCACAAAAATTTAATTAATGCATACTTTTAATCTTGTATTTTCCCCATCTAAATAAATTTTTATTAGATTCTAAACAATATCTTTATGCTTGAAAAATAACAAAAAGTAAATGTCTCACAGTGTTTCATTGTACCCCATATGCTGGGGTACAATGAAACACATACTGGGGTACAATGAAACACTCCAAATGATGCAAGCTACTTTCACCCTATATAGTTTATTTTAGTCACATTTGACTTCATTTAAATTTATGATTTCTCCAACAGAATATCTTTCCTTACGTTTCAGTTCACCCTCCTTAATTATATAAAAAACAATCATTTATACAGATATTGCTTGTGTCACACATGTTATGTGTGGATGTCTCATTCTTAGTACTTCAGTTATCAGCTGGAGCTGGAAAATAATCTGGATCATCGTCGTCTTCAGTGTCTGTAGGAGGTAGTTTGTTTTGAAAACAATATCTTCTTAGTTTTTTCATCTTTTTACTTTCTAATTACTTAACACAAGCATTTTTTACTAGCATGGTTAGAACAATTTTTTTAACGTTTTCCTACTTTTACTACTTTTTTTGGACCAGCCTTGGGGTAATGTTTTACCTCTTGAGGAGAAATGTATTTCCTCACAGGTTTGGAGGTAGTGCATAGTGTATGAACAGTTACTGAACAACCTGCAGTCGGTGATTCTGATCTATTTATGGCAAGATCCATCACTTCTGGGATTCTTGTGTTTTGTCTGTCTGGTCTTCAGTTTCATTGATCTGACCATGGAAATAATTTTCAGTAGGACAAGGCCTATTTGACACGTAAGAACACAAATAATCTTCTTCAAAAAACTTTTTTCTATTGAAAGATCATATTCCAGTCGCTGTAAAACCTTTTGTAATATCTTGTGGTGTGAAAGACTTGAAATAAGCATTGCCAAGCAAAGAAGATATATCATAGATAGAGACTGTACGACCTGGATTACACAGCATCCAATCATTTGCAGCTAGATTGAAGACATTTTTAAGTGACTTGAACAGTTTTGTCTAAAGGCTGCAATTTGTTACTGGTATGTGGGGGCAGGGTTACAACAACAATTCCGTTATATTTCGTAAAATTTAGACTGGAAATCGTAATATGTGATTAAAGATTGTCCATTATTTGTACAGCTGGATTTTCTTTCGAACAGCGTGTATGTGCCTGGAAATGTGTTAGAACATCAACAAAAATATCTCCATTCATCCATACCGATTTTGTTGCATCACCCGTAGTCCCAGGTGGAGCTCCATTCAACATGCAAAACTTGAAATTTACTCTAGGAAATAATAAATAATGGGGTATAGAATTTCCAGAAGCTTTAATAAATCCACACATAGTAACAAGAACACCCCTTTCAACAGAAGTTGATTGACCTATTTGTTTTTGGCCCCTTTGACTGAGAACTTTAGGAGGATTGTGTAGTACTGAAGCAAGTGCAGTTTATAGATCTATGAAATAAATAAAGTATTCTTAAATGTTTTTGAATCCATAAAAACTAATTTACTATTGAAATCTGTACTTTTTTTAAGGAAAAAAAAAAGCAGTTTAATTTTGCATGCTTTCAAAATTACCGTTTTGAATTGGTGTTGCCTTTTTTTTTAATGTTAAGTGTTGCCATTTCCTTAGTAAAAGTGTTTTATTTATATTAGTGACAACCAGTAATATGTTATTTTATTTCAATGATATTATATTTACCAGTGATACATTACTTCAAGCAAATGCATTCACCTGGGGCACAATGAAACATGTTTCATTGTACCCCGTCTGCAAGTGTTTCATTGTACCCCGTACTGAGGTTACTAAATAAAAAACATTTTTAAACTTCTAATATATTTTTTTTTAATTTTGGTTTTGGAGGAATGAAGACAACAACACAAAGATAACAATGTGTAGAAAAAATAACTATTATATATTACAACGAGGAAAAAGAAACAAAATTACTTTTAGTAAAGAAACTTACTTTCAATGGTGAAAAACCAATATTCTTCTATTGCTAATGTTGTAAAAGTGCGAATGTATCCAAATCACATCAGTAATTGGAATATATAGTTACATACCATATGTATAAATTACAACTTTCTGTGACAAATTTTACTGATTTTAGAAGTAATGTTTCATTGTACCCCGTCTTCCCCTACTCTTTAAGTTTGAAAATATGTTGTTCATAACAGTGCTTGTAGAATCAACATTCGGTAGTTTCAACTCTCATACAAGACATCATTACAGCAAACGATAAGATCAATAGGCATATATTAATATTAATTTCAAGAGTGATTGATTATTAAGTACGCTTACACAGGTGGTTCGTAATTAACAATGGATCTATTGGTCCATATCTAACAATTGAGATTATGTGTTTTGAGTGTTTTATGGTTACTCGAAATAGAACGAAGAAGGAAAAGGAGTATTATGTAAGTAAAATAAATTTGAAACACTTTTCTAGAATTTTAAATAAAGTAATAAAGGGTGAATATGAAAATTTCCTTCATTAATCAAAATTAAAATTTATGATCATAAACATTACATTAAGAAACCCGTTTCAAAGAGGCATTACAACTTTTCGTATTTGCCCTTGGTTGGTTTTGATAGATCCCGGACCGTCTACAATCGTTGAGTTGCTTCAGTACGACGTTAATTAAAATACCTACCTTGATTGCCTTGAATTTTGTATAGCAAAATCAATATATGGGTAAGATTCGCCAAACAAATACACATACACACCAAAAGCTTTTACTTACACAGAAGCTATAACTACACCCTGAGAGAAATAGAACCTGCGCCATCTCCAACTCGCTGGTAGCTAGCGTAGTAGTCAAATCTACTGAGCCCAGGCAAATCTTGCATTCTTTTGTAAATGATGTAAGCATAGCTTAGTATACAGGGTGTCCCTGAATTCATGGGTCAAACTTTAAGGATAAGTAAAATACATATTAAGAAGCAATTTTTGTATAGCAACATGGGGTCGGAAATGAAAAGGGCAGGTGGAAAAACAAGAAATGCTGAGGAAATGCAATGCAAAGAATCGTTTCTAACAGCAAAGATTCTAACAGAAAGCTAATTCTCTAACAGCAAAGAATCGTTTGCAGATCGCGTAATGCCATTCAAACTCAATAAAATTGTTTTGCAGACGATTTGATAATGCAAACTAAATAAACGTCTACTAATCAATATTTTTCTTCCCAAAAATGCATCTTTTTTTAAGCTAGGTCACTAAACGTTTCTATCGTCTGCTCTAAAAATATTATGTGAGTAAAGAGCTTTTGTTCATTTCCTCAGCATATCTTGTTTTACCACCTGCACTTTCATTTCCGACCCCATGTTGCTATACAAAAAATGCTTCTTTATATGTGTTTTACTTACCCTTAAAGTTTGGCCCATGAATTCAGGGACACCCTGTATTATAGCTGAGTATATTCAGTATGTTGTCTCTGAGTACATCTATATATATAATTCTCTTACGTGGCACGCAAAAAAGACGTTATTTGTAATCGCGTTTTGGCAACACTGTACGATTATTTGTTTATCGCGAAGTATCGCGCATCGATTGAATTTATAGCGTTATCGGATGAAATTTTATTGAAAAAAAAAGGAAATTTTAATGAACTGTTGCAGTTAGTTCATAATAGAAAACGGAGGATCTTTTCAGGACCGGAGGTTGGCGAGCGTTAGCAAGCAGGGGGCAGGCCCCCTAGTTCAGTATATTATCTGGGTTTGTGTTCAAAGATGGTAGGTAGATAGGTATTTTAACTAACGTTACACGGGCTATTGGCGACGGTTCGGAATAAATATCGAAGGGAAAGATCCGAGGAAAATAACGTGTAATTTTGAACACGGTAAGATGACGAGGAAATGATTATCCAAACTTCCACACCACACCAACGTGAGGAGATTTGGGGCCACGATAGATTTAACATGCACTAGCCCCCTTTATACACAACAGTTTTTGGTTGGATTCGAACTCGCAACCCTCCAGTTGCGAATCCGTTTCTCTTCCAACCGCTTCAAAGAGGGTAATAGCATTTGAATATATTTTTGTTAATCTTAGTAATGGTAAAATCTAATAATCTTGTGAAGCGTACCACAGTATATTTTTCGCCATTTTTTCTTTCCCATTAAGGAGTCCTCTAAGTCATTTTAAATGCTGATTTTTTTAAAAGGAGAGTAAAAACTCGATATAGAGATTTTGGAATAGTTTTGGCTTCATAAAAAAAATTCAACTAAAAGTCTTGGAAACTGTTAACAAAATGTGTCACACCTATTTATCAGCCAATCTTATATTAGATTTTTCGTATAAGAGCTTTTAAATAGAAGTGGGTTTTTTTTTCACATTAAAATTTTTTACACAAATTTTTTCTTGCCCTCATTAATCAACTTCGTAATGAAGCTTTTATGTTGTAGAAAAAGGAAAATGGTATTTATTTATTATGATTTTTTATGCTCCTTTTAAAAAAATAATAAAGCACCAAATCATAAAACGATAAGAATGTTGGAAAAAATATAGAAACGAAATTCAAAAATACTGTCTATACTATACAATAATCACCGTTTAATTTTTAAATATTTAAAAAATACACTATAATTTTTTAAATTTAATTTGAATATTTTTTTACTATTCCGAGAACTATAGGGGGATAGAAAGGATTCTAGAAAGAAGTAAACTTCTTTCAACTTTAACTGATCCACACATATTTCGGAGGATATTATTGCCAATATAAGCCATAAGATAATCATTTTTAAACCATTGTGTAAATTAATTCAACTACAGTCACGGAAAAAAACCAAGAACCACCTCCTTCATTTCAAGCACTATTCACACTAGAACAACTTTAAAGGTATCATTCAATAAGGAATAACGTCCTCTACAAATTCAAATCCAAAAAAGTTGCATAATTGGACGTTTTCATATCAAATTTTGGTACACACAATAAAATTTCTAATAGAAACACCATATTTTGATGCCAAATCAGGTTCTGCATCATTAAATTAATCTAAATATGAAATTTCATGACTTGACTACCTTTATATCGGGAGATATTCAATCCTAAAATTAGTGACAATTTCAGGGATCATCTCGACATAGAAAGTCGCTATTCGTAATTTGAGATTAATTGTAGTTATAGCTAATACCCGAATTTCATATTTGAACACTATTTCAAACCGATTTTCAATGATACCAGAATTATTATATTTACTATGCAAGTGCAAACGATCCGAAAACTATTATCAGAGGTTTTTCAGATGATTTTTAAACTTTAGGTTGCAGCCTAAATCGCAACAACGAAGACATTTTAATATTGCTCAAAAACTAATTATCGGTATGAGCTAAAATTTGGCTTGGCCATCCTTCAAAATCATCGATTCCCTTCAAAATCATAATATTTTCAATCATTAATTTAATAATTGTTATTGCATACTAATTTGTGCTATTAACTATTTTTAAACTATTAACTATTAAGAACTATTTTTTAAACTATTAACTATTATAACTATTTTTTAAAACTAGTAACTATTAATAACTATTTTTTAAACTAGTAACTATTAATAACTATTTTTTAAATAAAATACTAGGCGGATTTTGTTTTGGTTGTTTAACAGTAACACGGAGCAAAATACCTGCGGTATAGAAATATTATTTATTAAGATATCCATAAAAGTCTAAGAAAGTGATTTAACATTAGGAGATTCAATCTTTCTGTTTTCATAACGTCCAAACAGTAAGACCTAATGACATAAAATTTTAGTATCTGAAGTTAAATTTTGATAAAGATTTGAAATTGTGTGTCGAAATGTCGTATTGGTAATTGAAATTGGTGTTGAATTTAACATCAAAAGACGACCGCTTATAGAAATTGCATGAATGTGAATTGATATAAGACGTTAAGTTTCTGTCAAAGGACATATTTGAATGTTCTCTACTGTTAAAATTGCTCGAATGAAGAAAAGTGGTTTGTTTTTTTCCCTTGACTGTACATCAGAATCTTAAATCTTATGACAAAAAAAGAAAACAAATTGTAAAATATGGTGTGTTATTTTTGGTGGAAAGAATAGTTATATTTCAAACTTTTGACGCATTGTTATGTGAAACCAGAAACCAATTATCTAATTAATTTAATGGTTTATTTTATTAACTTATCAAAACATTTTTGTAGTTTTATAAAAAGTTTTGAAGAAATATAATTTTTGTATATTCATGAGAAAATAACATGTTTGGATGATTGAAACTTAATTAATCGTTTTAATTACCTGAAACATAAAATCTACTAAGCTAGGATATTTTAAGGTATCTATATGAATAGTCACATGCACTCTTTTAGTCCAAAAATAATTTTAAGGGAATTTAATTTTAATTGGTTGATAATAGATGATCTTAATAATGGATATTTCGCAGAATAATGTAGTTTAAAAAATGAAACCAACCTCATTAATTTATAATTCTTTTAGAAACTTGCTCAGTTCGGAGAACTTAATCAAGATTTTTTTAAAAGTTGGAAATGAGGAAAACAGATTTTGCTGAAATAAATACATAAACAACTATTTTAAGAAGCATAATTAGTTTGTTATTTCATAAATATATTTCATATTAAGAGCTTATAATTCTAACTATTGGTACATATTTTTGTAAGTTTTCAATACTTTCAATGGGTAAATTGAAACTGACTTACTTTATATTATTTAAAAATAATCTATTGCTTTCACTATTGTAGAGACAATCGATAAGTTAAATTAGTAGGAGCACAAAGTTTGGGTAGATGGTAATATACTGATTTAAAATGTATTAAGGCTGAAATAAAGTAAGTCCATAAAGATAATTAATTCAAAAGAAGTATAATAATTTTGAAATGGAATTAACATATCTCCAATTAAGATATGTGTATTTGTATACTGTAAACTTTTGGTAAGCTTTTTCTAAATTTCCCATATTTTCAAAGTGCCATTTGAAACTAAAACCAACTATAGCTGTTTTACGTGATTTAAAGATAATTTTTGTTTTACTAAATACATAATTCTCGATGAGATAGTAGGGAGTATAGTGTTTAAAGTTAAGTTACAATACAAATGTTTCAGAAAATTAATTATTAAATCATACCTCATATCATTTTAAACATTTGTACATAAGTATAAGGGTAATCCTACAGGAAAATACACTACACTACAATAATGGACAGCAAGATGTGATGATATAAGGGAAATAATACATGCTTTAATAGGTAGATGGTCCCCCACGTGCCACAATTACACTAGCAACCCTTCTGGGCATACTTTTAACAAGGTTTTGATACACAGCTATGGGTATTTGTGTCCATTCCAGCAGCAAAAATGTCGCCTGCTCAGTTGTAGATTTCGGACGTGGTTCCTTAGCCCATAAGCTTCGCTCTACTAACTCTTCCCACAAATATTCTACGTGGTTTAGGTCGGGACTCTGAGCATGCCAGGGAAGACGTTTTACATCCATATCTCGATACCACTGCTTGACAGAGCTTACAATATGACATGGAGCGTTGTCACACTGGAAGTAACATTCGTCCATTCCATAAAATTGCCAGAGCGTAGGAAGAACCTGATTATCCAAAATGTTCCTGTAGGCGTCGGCTTTCAATTGACCAGGAACAACATGCAAATGTCCCAGGCCATACCACGAAAAACACCCCAAACAAGTATTCTACCACCACCGAACTTGACAGTTGGAACTATGCACTCTGGTAACAGACGTTCGCCTGGCATTCGCCAAACCCAAGCACGGCCATCCGACTGGAAAAGCATGTAGAGTGACTCGTCGCTCCATGAAACAGTTTTCCATTGATCCACAGTCTTATTGCGACGTTGCAAACACCAAGCGAGTCTGCCGGCTTTGTTGGATGGGGTGATGTTTGGTTTGTGTTCGGCAACACATCCGTGGATATTGAGAGCGTGCAGTTATTTCCGCAAAGTATTGGGGTGCGCAGTAACCCCTGCTGCCTGTTGAAACTCGCTGTTGATGAATTCGAGTGGTTTCTTGCTGTTTTTACGAACCTCAAGCTTCAAAACACGCCTATCCCGTTTGGTCAGTTTATGGGGACGACCAACGTGTGCAGTTCGTGTTCCAAGTCCCGTAGTCTTCTACTTCTTCACGACCTCACCAACAGTTGAGTGACAACCAACTATAACACCTCTTTCAAAGTCACTAAGTTCCTTTCGTTTCGACATATTGTCACAATTTGACACAGAATTAACGACGTTACCACTTCGCGTATCGTATTTAACCTTAACAGGTCAAAGGTATTTAACCTTAACAAGCACTAGATTTGCATAAAATCCGACATGCAGTGGGATTTTATGCAAATCCTCTGGTGTCAGGTCCGTTATTGTAGGGTAGTGTATCTTATGAGAACCTTTTTCATATAACATAAACATATCACGAAAGAAACAACACTCCAGGCAAAGAACAGCTTTTATTTATTTATTTATTTCTCGCCGTTTTCATGATGTTTGGCCTTAATATATATAAATAAGAATGGAGTATTTATTTGTGCATTGAATATTTTTCAAGTTTTCTATCCGTTTTCGACCCTTCTGATGCCAAATTTGCCTCTTGCGTGTTTGGTGTCTGTCTGTCTGTCCATCTGTCTATATGTCTGTATGTATGTGTCCAATAAACGTCCACACGGTTTAATATATTTTCATGAATCTTTGCATGCTGTGAGTGCTTATTTTCCTTTAGCGACTGAACTTGGTTGTGTACGTTTGTCTGTCAGTCTTTCTGTTCTATGTTCGATTTTGTGTTTATGTGTTTATACAGGCATTACATAAATTGTTTTAAGTGATGTCTGTTGCAATGTGCTTGATTTTATACATTATATAATAGTTGCATATTTGAATGCAATATTAAACATTTCTTTATTGTCGTATTTAGATAAGTTTCATGGCTATAACACCAGAGTAAGAATACTTAAATCATCCATAGTTTTGTAGTTTTGGAAAAACTGCAATGTATATTAAGTATTACGATTACTGGATTGTTTTTACCAGTACTACTAAAAAGACAATAATTTTTCCAAAAAAATTTTTTTTCATGGAATTTCAGCTGATATTTTATTTATTTTTTCTTTGCGCAATGTAAACGATTTCCGAATATTTGTAACATACGATATTTTTCAACGAACGCAAATGAAACGGAAACTCGTGTTTGTTGATCGCGTGCAGTGATATTTTCTGTTTCTTTCGCTCTGAATTAATTTCACATTTTTAAATTTTGTGCCTTTTTTAGTTGTAAGTGGCAACTGTACAAGATCAAGCGATAAAAAAAAGAATAATGAATCATTAAACAACTTTTTTCTCGACAGCTTTTATTTTGTTTTATCTCGCTGTTTTCTTTTGTTTTCTGTTTTAAATATTTACTAATGTAATAAGTTGTATTTCCTGTTCATCACACGCAACACAACTACAAAGTATTAGACTTAAAGTGGCAGGTAAGTAAAAATAAAGCAAATTTTTTAAGTGTAATTATGCCGTTATTGCAAGAATAATGCTGTTATTGAAAGAATAATAATGTTCAAAAAATCCAAACTAGAACATTTCAAACGTTAAATTTTTTTGTCATAATGACATGAGAAGATTGCGAAATTTCACCATGTCACGTGCTTGATGCAAGAGTGCCAGAAGTAAAAAAACTATTGTTTTGTTGACTAAAAACTGACTTTGTAAATCGCCATTTTTATTAATTGGGTTGAACATGAAAAAAACTTAAGAAAGGGAAATCCAAATCGCCTCAAAATCGTCTTCAGTAGAGTAACTTTAGTGTCACCTTTCGTCATTTTGTAGCTTTGTCATACAGCAAGAGTGCGATGTAATTGAAATGTATTACATTAATGATTATGCATGTGTAGGATTTGTGTCCAAAGTAAGCAGTAGAAATTATAAAACTATACGGTGAAAGGTGTTAAGTCGTAAAATATTTTGATCATTACTTCAATCTAGAGTATACCAATTTAAACAATGTAAGGTCGAGTATTTTGCTAGTTTCAAATATATGCGATATGCTGAATGCACTAGCACCCTCTGGATTTAACTTTACAGAAAAACTACCAATCTGCTCAATACCATTAACAAAGTCAAGAACGAGATTTAAATTCTAGTGTTGTGCATTTTAAATTTTATTTGTCTTTACTTAGTGTTGTAATATTGGTTTATAAGCTTCACGTGGGGGAAAAGCTCTTAATATTTTAAATTTGAAAATAAATCAGATAAATTTAAACACGCGTTCCAGCATTTTTTTTCTGAGCCTAGTTTTCCCTTCCATCTCGGAATAATCAATTTAGGAAGTTCCAATAGTTTCAAAAGTATTGAGGTTTCTCAATGTTTATTAAGGTTACCTTTCTGAGAGAACTGTTCACCGAAACCTCGCCATTAACTGATCAAAAGACGTCCCAAGACGCCGATTTATCAAATATTCCGGCTTAATTAAAGTAAGTGGCTTGTCTTCTTTCAGAAATTGAGTTATCTGGTGGAGAATAATTTTAACAGTGTTTATATTAAAGCTTTTTAATATGAATTTTCTATAAAATTAAAGAACACCTCACCGGGCCCCTTGCCAAATATGCGACAAAAGCTGTCGTCACGAAACGGTGAATAGAGTGATATGACAAACACATGAACCATAGTTTTGCCCCAAAAGCAGGGATACACAGCCTGCAAGCTACTTGTTTCAATTTACAATCCCCTCAGAAATCCCTGAACTTGAGGAGAAACAGTGAAGTTCATCACCCTTCGATTCCGAAACATTTGGACGGGTGAGCCTTCACTCTTCACCCAACCGGGTTGAAGTCTGAGGGGGCGCGATGTCACTCGGCCAATAGAAGAGGATTTATTCCCCCGACGAGGTCTAGGCAGAGCACCCAGATTCGACGGTCTTTTTAAAAAACAAGAAGAAAATCATTGTTTTTAACAAACTTTCAACATATATATAACAAGTTATTTAAATATAGAATTGTAGGGCAACATGATAGAATTAAAGGAAACCCTGATATTCAGTCTACAACAAAGAATTTGTAATATTTCAAAAACCAGAGTTCGGACGTTTTCAAACAAACAGTTTTTCAATATAGGAAAAGTTCCATTTAAAATTTGCTTCATTCTAACTTGCAAGCAGTTTAAATTTAATTTTTGCGAGGTTGTTGCTGTATGTAGTAAATGGAAATTACAATTAAAAAAAATATTTATTAAATTTACTACCACAGAAAATAATGAAATACAATTAAATTAAACTGGCAAAAAAAAAAGCTTTTCTAACATTAATTCGTGATTATTTTTTTACCTCGCATAGTTGTCACAAATATAAATGGAACAAAATTTAATAATGCAAAATTAGTTCCAAGGAAAAAAATTAGAAAATAACATTACCGGTTTGTGGTCAACGAATACTAGTTCCCGTCTCATTAAACACACTTTACCCCTTAAAGCACTTTTTTCAATTCATAGGTAAGTATTTAACTAACATCCCAACTGAAGCAACAAACATGCTATTGTCGACTGTACGGGAACAAACTCGAAGGATTAGATTCGAGGGTTACACCACATAATTTTGAACCACGGTCAAATGACGAGGTCACCTCTTAAGCTGACACCACACCTCTCCAAACTTCCACACTACGCCAACGTGAGGACATTTGAGATTACGACAAATTTAACGTGCACTAGTCTCTTTGTACACAAGTTTTTAGTTGTATTCGAACTCGCAACTCTCAGGTTACTATTTTGTTTCCATTCATAGATTCAGTTAACTATAAGCCTATTTAGATTGAGAAGGATGGTGCTTTTTGCCTATTAAGTGCCGCTTTCAATAAAGCCAAGATAATTTTACTTTGAAAATGGTAATTGGTAATTTTTTAGTTAACGTCGTACTAGAGCAACACAATGGGCTATTGACGACGGACCGGGATCAGTCTCTTAAGAGAAAGATACGAGGACAACACCTCGTAATTTTGAACCACGGTCAGATAACGAAGCAACACCTGAGCTGGCACCCCACTCTCCAAACTTCCACGCCAACCCAACGTGACTGAAAATGGAAAAGATATGCAAGGATTAAAAAGTTTAATTGTTCTGTAAAGGAAATTATGTCGAAGGCCTCATATCTTATAATATCCCAGACAGCTGGAAAACAACTATCATAATTCCTAATCACAAATCAAATAAACCTAAATAAGAAATTAAATCATATCGACCAATTGGTCTTCGGTTCCCTCAAACATTTGTCCTATTACAACGCTTATTTCCAAAGAGCGACGAGGCTTAGTGCAAGATGGCGTTCTATAAGTATTTTTATTTGTGATACAGATGAAAGATTTATATGAACCCTATCTTCACGGTTTATTCGCCATTTATGCAGACCATTTATTTCATTATTTGTACTGGATCCAATTTTAAAATATTTACCACAAATTATAAAACACACGTGGCAAAAATTCCTAAATGGTGCAATTATTGTAAACTTGCAAATCCGTGTCCAGATAAATGCCATTCAATCAATATTTCCCGAAGATATTTCAAACTATTCATTAACAATTTTAAACAAACAAATCTCTTGGACATCCCATCTGATTTTTCTTGGTGTTATATATTCTTCAAATTAGTAAAACATTACAAATTCAAAAGCAAATCGATAGAAGATCAAAATTATTTCAATTTTCCACCACAGCGGAAACTTTCAGAAATCGTGACATTAATCACAATACTTGAAATACATCTTTCCAGTTAATATGGAAAATATAAGTTGTCAATAGCCCTTTGTGTTGCTCCAGTATGACAAATAAAATACCTAACCTGACCTAGAAAATATCAATATCTAGATCAAAATATCAATACCTAGATCAAAATATCAATACCTAGATCAAAATATCAATACCTAGATCAAAATATCAGATTATTAGTTTTAAAATAAGAATCTAATTTCAGAAATGATTAACCCAATATTGCAAAAATTGAGGCAACACTTTATGATTATCATATTACTGCCAGATGCTTCAAAATCGGTTACTTTCATTTCACTAGCTGGTTGATCGGAAGAAATTTCTTTTAACTTCAGAATTAATGACTTCAAAAATAACCACAAAAATCGGTTACTTTCACTGCAGAAGCATTAGCAATTTGCCAAGCATAGGCGATTTCACAGTTCCAAATTGAAAATACGTTATTTTCTCCGACAGTTAAATCCTTTCAAACAGTGCTGCCCAACATTAACTTAAACTCTCCCAAATGTAGTTTTACGTTTAAGAAACAAATTAGTTTAATTCACGTTTAATATCAACTAATACCACTTTATTTTGAACTTCAGGTTATTGAAGCATAGAAATCAATGAAAAATCTAATAAACTTGTAAAATCTGTAAATCATCGAGTTATCTCTTTTGATTAGATGTCTTAGAAAATCAAACAAAAGGTATAATTGAAATCGATAAATTGATGGATTATAGATTACAAGCAAATACAATCGACTTCAGAAAATATATCGCCGACCAACCGGTATAGTGGTTAAGGTGTTAGCCTCTAGATCGGAAGGTTCCTGGTTCGAATCCGGGTCCGGGCATGGATGTTTGTAAGCGTATGGTGTAGAGGCGGCTGGTGCACCTTAAATCTGTCGTGGCCGAAAGTCCTCACGTTGGGTTGGCGTGGAAGTTTGGAGAGTGGGTTGCCAGCTCAAGTGTTGCTTCGTCATCTGACCGTGGTTCTAAATTACGAAGTGTTGTCCTCGGATCTTTCCCTTAAGGGACTGATTCCGGACCGTCGTCAATAGCCCGTTGTGTTGCTCTAGTACGACGTTAACTAAAAATTACCTTTACCTTTACCTTATTATTCCAATTCAATCTCAAAGAAACAGCAGAAAGAGAGTCCTAAATGCAAAAAAAAAAAAAAAAAGATTTTTGATTGCACAAAATACAGTAATCACAGCCTATTCCAATCCTTACAACTTTAATGCTTAGTATACTGGAAACTTTTGCAATCATAACCCAGGCATTTGAAAATAAAACTACAGCCCAAAATTCGATTTCTAATCTCTACTAATTCTAAACCCCTACAATCATACCAAGGTCAGTTAGAAGGTTGCGAGGTCGAAACTCGGCTCAGTCAAAGACCGTCTTGTTCACTGGAGATGATGTATGCTAAATCCGACGGGGCTTCAAATGTCCTCACGTTAGCGTGGTGTGTAAGTTTGGAGAGTGGTGTTCTTGCTCACGTGTAGACTCGTCATCTGACAGTTCAAAATTACGTGGCGTCCTCGGATCTTTCGTTAAAGCTACAGTTTCCTAAGAAAGCGGAGCCGTTATCTAGCAGCCGTGATACGTCCTGATACGGCGGGTATAACTAGACGGCCGTCTTAACAGAGATCAGAGGAGCCAACTTAGATGGACAGAATGCGGTGGAGATTTTGGTCGATACAGACGGCTGTCGTGGTTTATTTCATAAAAAAAAAACACAAAGGGGCTTTTTTATTCTCTAATCCAAGTTTCTATTTTCATGACCGTTGAAGATAGAGTAAAAATTTCAACAGTTTTCATATCAGCGAAAAATTCTACGCCAGATCGATACCAAAAACAGATTTATTATTTACCATTTGATTGTTTAATTATTTTTTTATTAAATATTTTACGATACTAAATTACCATTTGATTGTTTAGTTATTTTTTTATTAAATAAATAATTATTTATGAGAAGAAAATCACATTTGAGGTATTGATAAGGTGTAAAATTATCCGCAGATTTCAAATCCGTTGAAATTTTTAATCTATCTTCAACGATCCCGATTTTACAAAAGAGAACTAAACAATGCCAGTCGAAATTTTTTGTTTGTTTTGCTTCTCTTCGCTCGAATTGTTTGGCGCAGAAAATGAAATGTTGCCGCTACAAGAGAAAAAATGTCTCCAACTGTTTGAGACCGCTATGACGATCGTCATGCAAATTGTGGCACCGCTAACTGTCATATTACCCTCACAAACAACTCTCTCTAGGAAACCAACGCCATCTATTTGTATAAACAAGGTTTTAATGACGTCATCCACAGCTGCATTACGGCTTCTAGATAACGACTCCTTCTTAGGAAACCGTAGCTTTGGAGGTATTTGGAGGTAATTGGTTATTATTATTAGTTGACGTCGTACTAGAACAACACAACGGGATATTGACGACGGTCCGGGATCAATCCCTGTAGCTTTGGAGGACTGATCCCGGATCGTCGTCAATAGCCCTTTGTGTTGCTCTAGTATGACGTTTATTAAAATTACCTTACCCATCGATTCAAGGGGGTTGCCCGGTTAAAAGAGTAACAGAATGGCAACCGGACGATTGCGAGTTCGAATCCACCCAAAGACCGTCGTCTACAAAGATGCCTGTAGCACGTTACATCTGTCTTGGCCACAAGTGTCCTTAAGATGGCATGTTGTGGAAGTTTGGAAGGTAAGGTTTTTAATTAACGTCGTACTAGAGCAACACAACGCTGTTGACGACGGTCCGGGATCAATCCCTTAAGTGAAAGATCCTAGGACGACACTACGTAATTTTGAACCACGGTCAGATGACGAGGCAACTCCTGAGCCGGCACCCCACTCTCCAAACTTGCACACCAACCCAACTTTGATTTACATGGATTTATTTTTAATAATAATAGTTTTTTCCGATTGATCATTAGTCATGTGAATAAAAAGGCGAAATAGTTTTTTTCAAGCACGACCTCTGACCATTTGGTCTTCGGTAGAAGCGACGAAACGACGGCTACGTATATGTGAAGAAGCATATAATGGATGAGACTAACTTGTACAATCACTAACATCTATGTGCTTACAAACCTGGCCTCGAGACCGCGACCTACTGGGCTCGAGATTAATCATGGAGAGTCGCTAATTTTCAGTTATATTGCTCCAGTGCGACGTTAATTCAACTACCAATCATTCTAATCACAAACCATCTATACAGAGACCTCACATTCACAATAGACGGACAAACATCCAGGCCATACAATGGATTCTAACCAGGAACCTTACGATTCAGAAGCCCCATCACCCTGACCACCTACTCACACACAAGATGATCACCTACTCACATATACATATCAAAAGGTAGGTAGGTACGTATTTAATTAACGTCGGTATGAAGCAACACAACGCACTATTGGCGACGGTCCGGAATCAATCCTGAACAACGGAAAGATACAGGGACAACGCGTAGTAATTTTGAACCACGTTCAGATGACGAGATCAATACTTGAGCTGACACCCCTCTCACCAATTCCACAACACGTCGATGCGAGGACATTTGAGGCCACGACAGATGTAATGTGCACTAGCCCCCGTGTACACGATGGTCTTTGACAAGACTTAGTTTCGAACTCACAGCCCTACGGTTGCAAATCCATTGCTCTTCCAACTGAGTTACCTCCGCCCTAACACAATACAAGAAATACAAATACAAATACAGATATTGAGTACAATAGGCTCGAGCCCAACAAGGCTGGTCCTTTGTTTATGAATTCCCCGATTCCCACTGACTATCCAATTGTATCTTAAATTCGTACACTCCCTTTGAACTAGTTATATTTTCTGGCAACGCGTTCCAACTGTCTATATCCTATTAAAGTAGTAGTTTTTCCTTAAATCCCGATTAAAATGTGTCTTATTCAATTTATACCCATGGCCCCCTGTTCTGTTATCCCTATTGAAATTTAAACCCTCTGTGTCCCCTTGTTTTACCAACTTGAAAAGCTGAATCAAATCTCCCTCCTTCTTCTTCTTTCCAGTGTATATATGTTTAGCTAACTTAAATGTTCATTGTAGTCGAGATTTGCTATCCCCTTTATTATTTTTGTAGCTCTGTGCTGAACCCCTTCAATTTATTCTATATCCTTTCTCATATATGGAGCCCAGAATTGTACAGCATATTCTAGATGTGGTCTTACTAAACCCTTATATAACGGCAAGATTATATTCTTATCCCTTGAAGTTACAGTCTTTTTGATATACCCCAATAACCTATTAGCCTTTTTACCCGCAGCTGAACATTGGTGACCCATTTTAAAATCCCTGTGAATTATCACCCCAAGATCCTTGACTGTTTCTCCCTCCTTTACCTTTACTCCCTGCAGACAGTACTCGGCTCTACTGTTCCTGTAACCCATATGCAGAACTTGACATTTCCCTAGATTAAATGACATACCCCATTTTGCAGCCCATTTGTTGGCATTTCTTGTATTGTGATACGTGCACTTCGAAATTCAATAAAAAACCTACATATCCTTTGACGGAGCAGAAATAAAATACAAATCTTAAATATAATACTAAAATAAAGGGGTAGTCATAGTCATAAGACCCTTCCTTCTTAAAACTTCAATCAATTTGATATTGAACAAGGTCCAAAATTAGGAAGTGGGAAAGCGCCGAAAGAAGATTTAGCGTGCCTATTCATAATGGTATTTTAAAGTTTATGAGATGGTATAATTATCTTATCCCCGTTAAGTCTTTTAGACGGGATAAATATTGACGGGACTTAGAGACTAGGTAGTCCGCAAAGATCCAACGTCAACCATGAGCTTATGAGCTCGCAGATCTCATTGCTTGTATGTATTTCTAAAGGTGTGAGTTGTCAGAGAAGAGAATTGCTAAGGGAATCAACACTTCGAATTCCTGAAGGGTGATAAAAGAAACACCTTCTATTCAAGTTTAGTGAAAAGACATCTCAGGAAATGGCGGTCTATGTCGATCAAGTTATCCAAAAAGAAATACATTGCATAATTTAAAACTAGAAATTAAAAAGACCGGAAGACCCGTGCGTGACCATCTGATCTAGAATTTTTACCTTTAGCATTTAATGGTAGTATAGTTAATCGCTTTTCAAGTTGGTATTTTTATAATCGTTATAAGCATTGCTATGCACGTTTCATATTTCTAAATGGAATAAAATTAGACAGGAAAATTGAAAACATTCGTGTACTTTCTTCTAGGATTAATTCGCATTTCCTTTACATATTGAGATAAAAGTTCATATCTCTTTTATTTTATTTTCATTGTATTTTGAACGTCCACTTTAATTACGTCCAATTTTAACATCTAAACCTATTTTTCCATTTACCTACATTTTCTTTTCTGCGCTTATTTCTTCCAGATCCCTCACTATATTCTGTCATCAGATGGTAGGAGGATTTATTTTTAGCGTTGATTTCTTCCATGTATTTCGTTAACAGTATTTTAAAACTTCACAACTATAATTCAAGTACATGTAAACGAACGGTAAAATAAAGAGCTGTATATTTTGCGTGGTTTATATTCGTTTGTTGTCATTCATAAATATGCAAATATTGCCGATTTCTATGCAGAGTACGTTGGGAAAGTACATTTAGATATGTTTGTGGTTTCTAAATTTGAATCTGGGTCAGTGCATGGATGTTTGTGAGCGTATGGTGTTGAGGCGGCTAGTGAACCTTAAATCTGTCGTGGCCGAAAGTCCTCAAGTGGACGTTTGTAGAGTGGGGTGGCAGCTCAGGTGCTGCCTCGTCATCTGACAGTGGTTCAAAATTACGTGGTTTTGTCCTGGGATCTTTTCCTTAGGGGATTGATCCCGGACATTGTCAATCCGTTGTTCTGCTCTAGTACAAAGTTAATTAAAAATACCAACAAAATATACCATATTTAAGTATTGAAAACGTAAAAAAAAACTGAGTTATTCATGTTTTCTTTAATGCAAATGAAAATCCATAACTCTCTCTCTCTCTCTCAAACAAAGAGTTAGGAATAGACAATTCAAATTAATGATTCCAATATGATAAATAGTTTTATTTTTTATTTCAATTAGGGATGCGATATCGATGTCAATGTTTTCAAAACATCGATGTTTTTAAAAAACATCGATGTATTTAACATCGATGTATTGGAGTCAATGTTTTTGTAACATCTATGTTCATACTTATCGATGTTTTTACGTTGTCGATGTTCTATTTTTAAATGAAAAAAGTACCGTTATAAAAATTTTAAAAATAACCAAGTAGCAGAATTTTTTATAATCAGCAAATTGAACATACTTTTATAACAAAGTGGACAAGGGTGAAGGATCTGAAAAGTAGGGATGCGACATCGATGTCGATGTTTTCACAACATTGACGTTTTATAAAAAAACATCGATGTATTGGAGCCAATGTCGCATCACTAGTTGATAAACCAGTTATAAAAAATGGGGGAAAAAGTTAAAATACACTGAATTTTAAAAACATCGATAGTTTGGGGCGATGCATTAGCAATTTCGATGCTTTAATTTTGAACATCGATGTTTTGCTGTCGATGTAGCATCACTAGTTGCTAAACCAGTTTTAAGAAATGGGGGAAAAAAGTTTAAATACACTGAATTTTAAAAACATCGATGTTTTTTTGGGCGATGTATCATCAACATCAATGTTTTAATTTTGAGCATCGATTTTTCAAAACATCGATGTTTTGCTGTCGATGTCGCATCTCTAATTTCAATAACAAGGGATGTTTGGTTTGTTGGGGTTTTATGGCGCAAGAGCTGTATTTAGCCATGTTGAGTCAGACACAAGACCATACATATCAAGTAATATACATGTGCACAGTTAACGTTTCACCCACACAAAAGAGAGAAATACACTCAGGGAAGAATGCATCTGACAGGTATCAAACCTGCACCACCTTACAACTCGAAGGTTGCAATGGGAACATCCACCGAGCAACGACGCCCCCCTCCCCAATAACAAGGAAAATCACCAAGAAAATGGTATCTTTAATTCAAAAAACCGAAACAATTACTTTTGTAGGATTAGTTTAGAAACTTAAAATTGTTTTGATCTTAATTCCCATAACTCATGCAAGGAATTACGAACAAGCCATTTAAATCAATGACTCTAATTTGATGAAAAGTTTTATTTCCAATTTCAATAATAGAGGAAAGAATTGCTTTTGTAGTTTGGATTAGTTAAAAAACTTTTTTAATTGTTTCGCATTTAAATTAGAACTGTGCATACTTCCAAACAGCTGAAACTTTTTTCAGCGTAGCAATTCTGTGGGAGTAGATTTTTTACCGTCTCCACGACTCTCAGTCAAACTAGGTTCCTTTTAAATTCATTTTATTTAAATTCGGGGTAATTGATTTTAGTGGAAGAAAATGGCATCACTAGGGACTCAGCATAGCTTTCGTTTCATTTTACCACAAGATTAACTTTATTTCTATAATTAAATGAGAAAATTTCTTCAGTACTCTTGGGAAGACGATGAGTTAAGGAATGCTTTCCGGATGGACGTGATCTAAATTTAGAGTTGGATGCGGGTTTCCACATAAAGGGGATAAGAATCGTTGAAAAGTATTCCAAATATCTTATTTTTGGAACTTTTCAATCACATTTTCTTTTACTACATCCTAGCAACACACGAAACGCTCAAATACATGTATTAAATTAATTGATTTATAAATGAAATTGAAGCAAAAGAACGCACGAATCTCAATAAAACCACCTTGTACGATACATGAGATTATATTATATAATTCTGCTAATTATCTGAGACATAAATAGTTTCTACAAAAAAAATTTAGACATCTGTGAGATATTGTAATAAAAGTATTTCGGAAGCAAAATTAGCTTGTGAAATGTTGATCTACACTGTAGCATCTTATTTAAAACCTTCCTATTAAATGCGTATTATTATTTCCAGAAAAGTTTTGGCCAACTCTTTTTTGTCCTCCAAATGTCATATAACTCAATTAATTTTTTTTAAACATTTTTATCTGAGGTATAAATAGTTTTAAAATGAAATCACATCACTAAGTGCATATTATCGTTTCTTAAAGCTCTTGGCCATAGAAATCTGTTATCCTAACGCAAAATCAATTCCTAATCTCAGTTGTTTACGATTATTTGCTTTAAAAATTTGAATGTCAGTACTATAATACCTAAAACAAAACACGTATTTGTAAGTATTTAAAAATGTAATTGGAAGAACTTTTAATTAGTTGAAATAGTTAGTTAACAGCTAGATAGTTAAAACGCAGTTTTCTATTAACCTTTCGTTAGTCGCACTGGTCCTGTCAGGATTACATGGACTTTTCAATGATTTTAAATGCGACACAATAAAAGAATAACTAAAAAATGCTTTATTGAAAAATTCACTCTTTTCAAATTTACAGTTATCTGTATATTACTATATATCCTAAAATATACTACTTATTTAGAAAAAAAATGAATGATTATATCTATCTATATACTTCTTCTGGCTTGCTGTTGCAGGTCTCTCGACTGCTGTTGCTGGTCTGATTTCTTTCTTTCTTATTTTAATGTTTTGTTTTGTGTATTTGCTTTTAATGGTGTTTGGGGTAGTATATAAGCAACTTCTTAGCGTTTTGCTACACATATGCGTAGAAAACACCATATTGTGTTGTATGGGTCAGGTTTCTCCCTGATCCACCAACAGTTTCATTTTCAACAAATTCCTCTTGGTTTTCCTCTTGCCATATCTATCTCTCTCTCTCTCTCTCTATATATATATATATATATATATATATATATATGTGTGTGTGTGTGTCATAATAACAGAAATTATAAGCCTGCAGTCGTGACACGGAGTGGCAAGAGTGGTCTAGATGTGGCATCCGGACGAGGATGATCCATTGGAGGGGAGTGTAGTGCTGGTTCCATAAAAGAGACATAAATATATTATCTAACAAAATATTTATTATTTCAATAACATCCTAGTAATATTATCAGGCGTGGAGGTTGTTAAGTGGACGGAGACATGAACGGTTCTGTGGCTTCCTATTCTAAGGGGCTCATGGAAAAGTGTATAGTACACAATGAATTCGCCAGAGGGATGATAATTAAAAGAAAGACTATTGGACAGGGAATCTAGCAAGAAATTTCATTGGTAGAGGTCGGGAGTTAAGCGAAGAGGTAATTTTATCTCACAGATCTGAGAGGGAAAATGGTCTTGGGTGGTCAGTCAGACTGGGAGGTCCGGAGGTCAAAGGTGAAGGGGATGGCAAGATATATGACCTATTGGACAAACAAGACGAAAGACTGAAAGGGAAGTGGGGTGATTAAGGGACTGGTCTCTGGTGAGAATTGTATTAAGGGGTTAGTTTCATTTCATATATATGGCACCTCACAGATACACCAAATTGTTTCTCATCCATCAAGATCTGACACCAATTTTGCCAATGACGAAATATCGGGTCATCAAGATTTTGCAAACTCTTTGGTAATGACGAAATCAAGATCTGGTCAGTTTTTCTAATGTAGAGATACCTCGTAGCTACAACCACCAGGAAGGTTAATAAAAATTCCACGACTCCTGAAAGGTCAGTGAAAATAAATAGCATTAATATTTCCAAAATTACGTAGTTCAAGGGTCGTTTGATAAGTATGGTATAAAAGCAAGCTAAACACCAATTTTTGATTTTCGATTACATTTCTCAATATAGTCTCCTTTTTGAAACCGAAACCCTCGGTCCAGTCCAATTTTTTTTATCCATTCGGAAAAGTACCTGTTGTCAAAAGCTGCTAAATATGTATTAGCATTCTTATTCGGCGAGAATGTTTTCGTGCCCAGAAAATTTTCAAGTTTGAAAACAAGAAGTTGCACTGGAGATTAGAACTACAGTCGCAGTTTTTAAAAATAAAATCGTTTTATCACTACCATGAGGAATTCTTTTTTCTCCATGCAATGCCAGTTTCAAAGTTGAGTGAAACGTAAACAGTGTTGCATCGAGTTAAAATTGGATCTGAGTAAGTCCGAAGACTGACATCTGACTTCCATGAGGTCACCAAGTTAATTGTGTCACCATCTTTATCAAATGATTTTAAAAGAGACTCAGTACATTTTGTAAAAACTGTAGAGTTGAAGTGTTAATTAAACATAGAAGGGTAGAATCTTAGATTCAAACAATTGTAATATGTACCATGGCTATTGATTTCAAATCACATCTCGGAATTACAAGTACCAGTTGCTTATTTAGAATTGCTTAGAATTTCATTGGCTTAAAAATTAGGAGGTTGTTTCAGCTTATAACAGCAAACGTACTTAAAACAAATTCACTTGCATGGAAGGTAATACAAATCACTGCACATTTTCTTCGGTATTGGCATAGTAAAATAGCAGTTCTCAGCATTTAAAGAAGTAACAGAGAAATTTGTAATGAAAACAGTTATTTCTCAGATTAGTTCGGTCCAATTTCAAAGGACCTTTATAACTGCCGAGGACGAAGCATTAATGCTGCGTAAAGCTGACCAGAAGTGAAAAGCAAATTACAATGAAAATAATGAACTTCCAAAATAATAGACATTTTATGAAACGTGTTTTAATTACTTTTTATGCAATGTAATCTTCAAGAATGCCTACCAAAGCGAAGCAATTTGCATACTAATACTACTTTATAAATTCTGCATTAGCATGAATCACTTTAAAAATGTCCTCCAAGTATACGAAAACGTATAATGGGGTAGTTTAAAATGCTTTTTCGTCCTGATATTTTTTCTATAACCCTTCAAAAAAAAAAAAAACCCGAAGAAAACCGAGGGAAAAAAAAAACACTTTTCTTATGTAACGGAATGAATATTAATTTAAAGCTTTCAGGAAAGATCTTTTATACCCTTAATAAACTAAGAGTAATGCGATTTGAATATTCATAATCTGTAAGTGAATACTATTATGCTTCTCCAAGTTTTCAATTTGGACATGAAAAGGTAATTTATTCTGTCTCTCAGTTTTGTGCTAATAGTTTAAGGGAACCAATACTTAATGTCCGTTTTACGATAATTTTTATATTCAGTGGAATGTCAATAAAACTATTTATTACAAAATTATCATCACAATCACATCGGTCTGAATTTGAGTTTACAGTACTTTGTGTTATTAAGTCATGAAGATCCAACGGAGATTTATGAAGATACAAGGGAAATTTCCAATGACAACGACTCGTAATATTGAATGATGGTCAGATGACGAGATCAGAGGGTCAGATGACGAGAACAACACCTGCTCTAGCACCTCTATCTCCAAACTTCCACGCTATGACAACATGAGGGCATTTGAGGCCACGATATATTTAACGTGCGACAGTCTCCATGTACACGATGACTATGGTCTTTTATTAGGGATCAATGAGAATTTTGTATCTTGCCTTAAATATATACAAAATGTCGCTCAGTAAATGACGTTTACATTCACCACCTAATTTCATTTCTCTTACTCTATAAAGCTATGCAAGTGCATAGCTTTTTATGATGCATATATTTACGTAGAGTTACGTATGGGTGATGCGAGAAATGAAATGAGTTGGTGAGTATTAACGTCAATTACTGAGCGACACATAACGACACATTACAGAGTGAATGGAATCGCACACGACTATCATGGAGCGATGATATCAGAAGTACCAAGTGCTTCTTTATTCTCTAGTGGAAGGCAAGAATGTCCTCCAGTTGGCGAGGCAGCTGCTTCACCATGGTGTCGACGACAATTGGCATGTTAGTTACTTGCTCGATTATCTTATAAGTGCCAGTACACTGTTGCATTAGTCATCTGGGTAGGTAGTTGAACTCACGTCACGCTGGAGAAACACAATGGGCTACTATTGACGACAATCCATGATCAATCCGGAAGAGAAATATCTGAAGAGTACACGCATTTATTTCAAACCATTGTCAGATGACGAGGTAAACCCCACTCTCCACGACACACTTCACACACCATGGCAACATGAGGACATTTGAGGACACGATAGATTTAATGTGTACCAGTCCCCACTACTTTATTGGGTACTTGGTTGCATCGCAACGCTCCAAATGCAAATTCATGAAGCTACCAACTTGGCAAACGCGGCCTCCTAATACTGAACAGATATTTGCACATGTATCTACATAAAGTCACAGCACCAACTGGTTAACCCATTAAAAAAAAGCAGGTATAATGAGATATTATATACTTCTTAAAACGACTTTAGTTCTCCTGTATTATCAAGCCGACCAACCGGTATAGTGGTTAAGGTATTAACCTCTAGATCGGAAGGTTCCTGGTTCGAATACGGGTCCGTGCATGGATGTTTGTAAGCGTATGGTGTAGAAGAGGCTGGTGCACCTTAAATCTGTCGTGGCTGAAAGTCCTCACGTTGGGTTGGGGTGGAAGTTTGGAGAGTGGGGTGCCAATTCAGGTGTTTCTTCGTCATCTGACCGTGGTTCAAAATTACGAGGTGTTGTCCTCGGATCTTTCCCTTAAGGGATTGATCCCGGACCTTCGTCAATAGCCCATTGTGTTGCTCTAGTACGACGTTAACTAAAATTACCATTATGTGTATTATCAAAAATACTGCCTATGAAACAGAAAAAAAATATAGTTTTTAATTTGGAATGTCTACTTGATAAAATTAAAAATTTGTTCTTGTCATGCAGAATCCAGTTTTTTTGTCTTTGAATGTGTAAGTTTTCCTCAAAGGGTAAAATGGATTATGAGATATATAAAAATATACTTAACCCTCCAAGTGATTTTGATGAGATATCTCGTCCATCAAGTTCTGACAATTTTGCTAACGACAAGATTGCTCGTAAGAGATTGCCCATTTTTTAAGAGACTAGGGGGCTCCGCCCCCTGCTCGCTTACGCTCGCCAACCCCCGGGGATTGCTGCGCAATCCCATTTGGTTTGCTTCGCAAACCAACACTCCTGTCACAGATACCATTTGGTTTGCTTCGCAAACCAACATTACTTTCACAGAGTGAAACTATCTGAATAATTCGTATTATGCTGATTTCACTTTCCGGTTCATGACGTCACAGCGAGGGCTTCGCTGCGTCTCGCTTACGCTCGCCGACCCCGGGGATTGCTACGCAATCCGTTTGGTTTGCTTTCTCAAACCAATACTTCTTTCGCAAGTGATTTAACTTTTTTTTTGCTTTAACACTTAATGCACCCTAAACTAATAGCCGCATCAGTAAAAAATCTTCTGCATCTTGTTCCCTGTACAATTTTAACTAAACATTGTTAATATCCAAACTTTACGATCTGTACTTTGTCGGTAAACTGTCTTGAAAACAGAGGGAAAAAAGCGAGCCTTTTTCCTCGCCAAATAAAAAGAAATCGTTTTTATGGCAATTGTTGCTACGATAAATTTGATATCTGGCAAACCCGATAGTCAAAAGTGTAACCCACTACTGCTTTCGGAAGCAGCTATGCGAACTGAAAAATACGAAATTTGTGTCACCAACTTTTGATTGCATCGAATTTATTTATGAACCAATTTTAAAAATAATTGTACCGTAAGAAAGAGTATATTCTGAGGTATACTGCAATATTTTTAAAATTAAAAATTAACAGTAATACTATACAGATATGGCCATTTTAGTTTTGTATCGGAAGTTACGATCTGAAAGTTCCGATCTGAAAGTTCCGAAAATTGTATGACCCACTTTTATTTGCATCGATTTTATTTATTAACCAATTTGAAAAATAATTGTACCATAAGAAAGAGTGTAATGTAATGTATTCAGTGATGTTTTCAAATTTAAAAAATAATGGCTTTTGCCGTAGACAAAACGGTTTTAACAATAAGTAGCGAAAATATCCAAAGATTCCGAATTTTGTATGACGAACTTTTGATCGCATCCAATTTAATTATTAACCGATTTCAAAAATAATAGTACCGTAAGAAAGAGTATATTCTGAGGTATACTGCTATATTTTAAAAATTAAAAACTAATAGTAATTAGATATAGATATGGCAGTTTTAAAAAAAAGTAACAAAAATGTCCCGATTTTTCCTGAATTTCAAAAAAATATTATCAAGAACCAAATTTAAATTTAAAAAAAAACTCGACGAGCTGCAAAAATTTACGTTGAGAGGTACTCTTAAAAAAAAACTCACGACTAAAGACTGAAATTTTGAATGTGTTTTGCTCACTCGCGGAAGAAATTTCACTTCTTCAACTTTAACACTTAATAAAACCTAAACTAATAGCCGCATCGGAAAAAAATCTTAATAATTATCCAGGGAATACGATGAAGAACAAAGCATGTTAATTTCATATTTTTCCGATCAGTACTTTCTCGGGAAACCGTCTAAGAATGGAGCTAAACAACAAAAATTTCAATTCTTCGGCGGCGGCGGCGGCGGCGGTAACTTTTTTTAATATAGAGAGATAAAGATATGGTCAGTATTTTTCTAATGACGAGATGTCTCATTCTAGATTTTTGTCCAAGACCTGATCAGTTTTGTTACTGACATCCCGTCAGTAGACGGCCTCGTCGAGACAACCACCATGTGGGTTATTGTATGGAAGATTCAAAATATTTGGCGTTTAACGGATGTGAAAGAACATTTCGTAAGTTGATTTCATTTTGTTGCTGGTTTTGGATAACTAAATTACTTTGAGATAGTACAGACGTCAGAAAGTAAACTCTACTTTTGAACTGACTCTTAAAGATTTCTTTTATGATACAACACACTTACATCGACAAAGTAAAGACGCAGTACTTTGAATAACAAAAGTTGTCTAATATAAAGGCACCCGATGTTTTACGAAGCTTCTTAAATAGGAAAAAGGAGTTTTAAGATTTTGTTTGGATTCAGCATAAATTGTTTTGAGAAATGATATTTTGGAAATGGAAAGCAAAGTTTTCAGAATCTTCTTCACCAGAGAAGTTAATCACATAGAAGAGTTGTTGAAAGCAGAGTTGAAATTAGCGAGATTATGGCCATGTTTGCTGCTTTAGTTTCTAACGAAAAACTTTGAATGAAAGCAATTGAATGAAGTTGTCATACATTATATTTTTAAAAGAAGAAACTACCAAAGAAGTTTTGGAAATTTCAAAATGCTATGATATTATAAGTATCGGGTTTTTAAAATAAAGGAGGAAATATCAGAACTTCAGAACGTTAAAACTTAAAGTTTTGGTAACGCTTTTCAAGCTGGAGTAATAAAAAAAACAATCTTCCAAAACGAACTAATGAAATACGATAGAATTTTAAATGGTTGATAAGTTTCTGGGGCCATTTGAAAATATTTACAGATGGAACAGAAGAACAAAAATTGAATACTTATTATATCATTGACACCAGATTTTTCAGCTCACAGATTAATAGAATGTTTTTCACAGTCAAAGAATTACCAAGAGGTAATTAAATTGAAGGTGTCCAGGTTTTTTAAAGTATTCTTTATTGATTATATCGTATACTCGGGTTCAAAAAATCGCAAATCACATTTATGCGTAAAATTTTCTTTTCAACTACGGGACTTGGATTCATTGGAGTTACCAAAGAAAGGTACGCTACCATACTTTTACCACTTTTTGAATCAGAGATTCCGAAGAATATGTATAAAGTTTGAGACAGGTGTCGAGTGATACAAAAAACGTAAATTAAGGCGCCTGAAATCTATTTGAATGGCTAGAAGAAAAAAACCTAAGAGGGATTGAAAAAAGAACGGCTATTTAATAAATATGATACATAAAATTTAGCCCTAAAACCTTTAATAAGATACAAGCATCGATAGTCACACCTTCGGCTTCTACGTTGGTTTCTTCTGAAGACTCTCCCAGAGAAATTGGTTGGATATTTTGCAATATATAGCTTTATACACTTCCCGTGATTGCGATTCTGTTACAGATTACAGGGTAGGTAGGCGATTGCATTTAGGTCATACTTGAGCAACACAATGGGCTATTGACGACGGAAGATTCGGGGATCAATCCCGAAGCTAAAGATCCGAGGATAAAACCTCGTAATTTTGAACCACGGTCAGATAATGAGGTCAATACCTGAGTTGGCATGCCTAAAACCTCATCACCGTAAGGCAATTTGAGGACATGACAGATTTTTACCTGTATCGTCCCTCATATACACGATGGTTTTTAAAGAAAACGCTTGCGAGATGCCTATTTAAAAAAGGTAAGCATTACGAAGTTGTGTTCTAGTCTTCTAAATAAGAAATAAAACGATGAGGAGAAGGTCATTGAGGTTGAAAAGACTGACGGAGATATTTGAGACCTATCTACTTTTCTCACCAATAACTGGTATCAGAGAAAATATCCCGGAGGTGCCCTCAAATTCGAGGGTAATAGAGATACTCAGACTAACATCTCTAGACTGGACATTCGAGATCAATTTAATTTGATCACATTAGTGTTTTCCTGACGGAAAGGCCATGTGACACGAATCTTCTGTCACTTCCTTGCTTGCTTGGAGCTGACCAGGAAGGTTCTGTATATTAATCCTATGCTCGCCTTGGACTTGAAGGTTGTTAATGCGCCTTTAAAGGTGGTAATACAAGGTAAGATTTTCCAAACAGAAAAAGAAAAAACATCGATTAAAAGTGTGATGTGTTTTATTTTGAGTTCTTTTTTTTTATTTTATTTAAATTCACATCAGAATTTACTACAGTATTAAAACACTCGTTGATAAAATCTAGACGAAAATCTTTCAAATACTCTTTAGAAAGATACTCATGAAAAGCGAATATGAAATCTAAAAATGTCACTAGAAACAATTTTAACCAGCACTTTTAAATAAAAATAATTTTGTCTTTGAAAGAAGGTATCGTTACATCTGAACGAACAGAAAATTAAGATCGTAGATAGTATAGCCACGCTTTTTCAAATTGCACGGGAAGAAAAAACTGCAGTGCAACTTTGCATTTAAAGCACCCTTGAGAATGGATATTCTTCAAATTATTTCTTAAGTGTCTACTCATTGTTGCAAAAGAAAATTTCCTTTAAAAAATACTTTGAAATAAATACTTAAAATAAAAAAGAAAACGGCGGTATATAAAAAAAGATGAAATTCATTCCCTTCACACTGTCTTAAAATTAATTACAGTGGCAATTTTTGGCAAAAAGTTCAAGAATAACGTTATATGTACTTTAGAAAAATGAGTTATTTTATTATATTGACTCGTTTTTATAAAATTTATGGTTGAAATAATTCACTTTCGGTTTTTATGGATTTTCATTTGTAAGTAAAACGAGTGTTTTTTTTTAAATTTTGACTATTTCTGTACAAACAAATTATTTATCTGGTAAAACTTTTAAAATGCATTAATTGAAGTATTCCATTGAATATTTTAATTCATACACCATATAATTTAATTTTTTAATAGAAAATATAAATCCTCATTTCGGTGCAAAAACTATGTTCAACAATCTTATCCGAGTTTTAATGTCTGAAATATTCTTACCCAACTAAAATAAAAAATTGGAAAAATGAAAGAAATTATATAAATCACTAAAATAATAAGAGTAATATATTTTCCCAACTGTTGGAAATTTGATTTTTAATATGAAGTTAAACATCTGATATCGTTTTGTTCTCTCAATTTTTTTTATTAATTATACATTGTATCACATACGCCCCCACTCGTACTAATTTTGTTAGTGCGCTGATTAGTATTAGATGATATTTAAAACTGACATGAAAAATGAAGGAATTAGATATGTCTAGCAATTTTAATTTATTATTTAAAGTTATAGGATATGATATTTTAAAACTAACTGTCTCGATATAGTTTAACTACACCATTCAAACGATTTGAAGAAAACTTGAAAAGGAAAAAGATTCGCGAAAAGAACAATATGGGCTAAAAATTACAAACTTTATTTAATAAACATTAAATAAAGACATTTCAGAATTGATATTATGGGATAAAATAAAACTTGCTGAAAAACTATTATAGGAAATGGTTTTTAAAGTAGAAACTTTTCTGACAAAAAATATTGCGAAACATTGAGATAGACACTAAATGGAATATAATTTCCAATTTTCTCATGAAGGTCATTTCTTTACACTTTTATACTTTAATCGGGGTGGGGTGGGGGTTGGAGAAAAAGTTACTGCGTTTGACAATTTGAGAATATTCCTCCACTTCAGTTAAGGATTCCATTTTGACTGTAATGAGAGTTCTTGGGAATTCTCACTAACTTAGGCAAAAGAGCAAATTTCAATTCTTAAGCTATTTGTTGAAGCAATTTAATTTTTAAAAAGGAAAATATCATCTGTGAATCTAAAAAAGGATTCAATATAGTATATGTGAATGCATTTAAATAAGAAGTGTCTCAAAAGGAATACTTTTGTATGTGTACCTGGTTTATTAATGAACTGGATATACATCACTCATGAAAATCCATGAAACCCTTCTGTTCGACCTGTTATTCTAGATTTCAATACCTCGGTAAGAGCTTTGTTGTGTTCTTCACTCTCATCAGCTAAAGTACTGGGTCTGATTAAAAGAGTCAGAATGAGTAAGTAGGTTACTTTTAATCAGTTTTAGTAGGTGAGAGAGAGAGAGAGAGAGAGAGAGAGAGACTTGTATTTACTCAAAGATTCCGGAATTGATTAATAGAAAGAACTGATTTACACTATTAAAGATATACTGTAAAACATGTCATTAAACTTATCACATGAAATATAATTTAATTAACTAGTAAATTAAGTCGAAGGTAGTGGGGCAAGAAATGGAAGGAAAGCGTTAATATTAAACAAAGCTCACACGTCACTATTTATTTTGTGATTGCTATTTAATTGTTTTGTAATTACTTTCCACAAAGCTAAAATAAAACATATAAACTACTTTTAACCCTTCTTTGCATAATGGTGGAAATTTCCATCATAACATTGAATGCCCAAAAATTATATAAAGAACAAGTTCACTTTAAGTTGATCGTGTCTGGATACCTTTTTAATGTCCATTACATAAAAAAAAACGTAGCTGTCAAAAATAAGCAAGTGTCACTATCAGTAAAACGAGCTTGAAGTTGTCATTCCGCTGTTTGTTGTAGTTGCAATAAACGTATGATTTCGTTTTTAATTTTGTTTTATTATATTTGAGTTTCTATTGTGCTAAAAAAGTGAAAGTGAGTGGAAGAAAGGTTTGTAACATGTGTTTCTGTTATTTTTAGAGCAATTTCTGAAAAAGTTTGCGTTTAATTAAAAAAATACCACATGATACCATCATATTATTTTTTGCTAAATTTATATTATAAATATATACTAAGATTTTTTTAACCATTTTCCCTTTAATTTTGAACATGAATTATATCACCTTGATTTATTTCACCAATAAAGAAAAAATCATGCAAAGAAAGGTTAAAGAAATTTGCCAGCTAAATGATTATCGTTTGTATTTTGGCTCGTGAAGAATTAAGAATCGTTTGTGTCTTGGCTCGCGAAGAATTAAGAATAGTTTGTAGTTTAATTAGTTTTGTTTTTATTCTATAAACGCCAGTTGGTGGCAACATTTAAAAAGACATTTGTGGAATTTGTGTTATTGTTATTGTTAGAAAACGGTTCGTTTTAAGATTTCTTCGATGAATTGTAAGTCGATGTCTGTCTTAGTGCAAATTTTGTACAGACGCATAGAACCACTTCGCATGAAATCATTATTTCAGAAACCCGGCTTCTTTTAATGTATTTAGAATTTTGTAAATAAATAAGTTTTTGTAATTATACAGTCCACTTATTTGAATCTCCACATTACACTGGATAAATTAAGGAAATAAATTAGGTTTTTAATTGAAATGGCTTCAATATATATATATATATATATATATACATAGAGAGAGAGAAAAACAAATATTCGCATACACAATAAAAAAAACCAAATAATGAAAAGGTAACTTTTTATAAATTACATAAAATGATGAATATTTATTGAATAACGAGTGTTTGTACCTAAATTGTAAAGGTTAAAAGTTTATATTTAAATACATCTAATACTTGTGAAGAAGTTCAATACAGGGTGGTCCCGAATTCATGGTACAAACTTTAATGGTAGGTACAGGACATTGTAACAATGATTTATTGTATAGGAATGTATAGTCGCAAGTGACGCGGTGAGGCGTAAACAGGGGAAATAAAAGGAAAGAGAAATGGAGTGATCGGTTGGTATCATTGCCGGTAGAGGGCAGTAGATGTCTAGCCGCTGTTGAACATCGACTTTTTGATTGGCCCATACTTACTACCCACGCGGCTCACTGGCGGAAGCTATCTTATTTTTCTGAAAGAAGTGTTACCACAACTGCTGCATGATGTTCCGATCGCCATTCGTAACCGCATGTGGTTTCAGCACGATGGGGCGCCAGCACACTTCAGCATTGATGTACGGAATTACCTGAATGCCACGTTTGGTACTCGATGGATTGGGCGTGGTGGACCAGTCCCTTGGCCACCCCGATCTCCCGATTTATCGAGCCTCGATTACTTTTTATGGGGACATCTAAAGCATCTTGTTTATGAGACCCCAGTTGACTCAGATGAGGATCTCGTCGCTCGCTTATCTGTAGCTGCTGCAGGTGTGCGTGAAATACCAGGCATCTTTGAACGTGTACGCCAATCGCTCCACCGACGCTGTCAAGCATGTATCGATACTGGTGGACGCAATTTTGAACAATTACTGTAAACATGACACTTGTCAACAACGCTTTCAATAAAATCTTTGTTTTTCCTTTCGGCCGTTATTTCCCCTGTTTTCGCCTCACCGCGTCACTTGCGACTATACATTCCTATACAATAAATCATTGTTACAATGTCCTGTACCTACCATTAAAGTTTGTACCATGAATTCGGGACCACCCTGTATACTGTATAAATAAATAATAAACTCATTTTCTCAGGTATTTTAGTCTTTTCTTTTTCTTAATTCTGGAATAAAGATATTGCAATCGTCAAATAATTGTGTTATGTCTCCATTAGTTAAGGGAACAAAAATAAGAGAAGAGGACGAGGCTAAGATATAAATTTCTGATTCCAGACATCTAATGGTGAAGTGATATTTTGAGTGGCAGGTAGATAGGTATTTTAATTAGCGACTAACTGGAGCAATACAACGAGCTATTGACAACAGTCCGGGATCAATCCCCCAAAGGAAAGAACCGAGGACAACACCACGTAATTTTGAGCCTCTGTCGGATG
Organism: Metellina segmentata; assembly: GCA_947359465.1. Lineage (NCBI taxonomy): Eukaryota > Metazoa > Arthropoda > Arachnida > Araneae > Tetragnathidae > Metellina > Metellina segmentata. The sequence continues at coordinate 36,880,211 of OX375875.1, forward strand.
ACTGGCACCCCACTCTCCAAACTTCCACATCATGCCAATCATTTCAGGCCACTACAAATTTAACGAGCAGCAGCCACCTTTGTGCACGACAGTCATTGGTTGGATTCGAACTCTCCGGTTGCTAATCCGTTACTCGTCCAACTGGGCAACCACGGCCCTGATATTTTGAATGAATTTCCCAGTAAGAATCAGAAAAAAATAAGTTTCTTTTTATGCCTTTAAAGTTCGATGCAAACGCTAAATTTCACAGTTCTAGTTTATTACGCCTTTTGATGGTTGTTTCAACGGTCTCGTCATTAGCAAATATGGACGAGATTTCACGTCATTATAATGGACATTTCTCGTCATTATCAAACATGGACGAGATTTCACGTCATTATAATGCCGCTGTAAGAGTAATGGAAAATAGTTGTAAGTGTAACGGAACGGAGTTGGAAGAGAACGCAACGGAGTTTGAAGTGCAACGGAAGAGAGTGGAAGCGTAGCTTAACGGAGTTGGAAGATGATTAGTAACTAGAGGGTTGCGAGTTCGAATCCAATCGAAGAACGTCGTGTACAAACACCAACACACACTCCCGTGCCTAGTATCGTGAGACACTGTACCAGTTTAAATAAGTGTGGTTGGATGAGTAGAGCATGCCACCAAGGTGACATGTCTACCCAGAATGTTAGAGCACATTACATTTATACATCTATACAATTTATACATTAAATGATTATACTAGGTTACATCAGGCCTCGAAATAGATTTTTTAATACAGGTGCACAAGGTGCACCTAAGATTTTAAATTAGGTGCACAGTTATGTACAGTGGGAAAAAATTAGGTGCACAGTTATATTTTCATGTGCACAGTGCACCTGTGCACCCGGGTATATATATATATATATATACACACATCCTGCAAGGTGAGAAAAAAAAGTTCGTTTTTCTTAGTCTCTTAGGATAATCAAGTCCTGATGATTTTCAATGAATCTCATCATGTTAATAAATTTAACCATCGAGCCCTTGTTACATGCAATGTTCCTGAGCCATGCAATTTTAAGGTGGACGACAAAAGTTCTCATATGCCATGAGACTGTTAATGGACAAACTGTGATGTAATGTAGAGGTGTGCCAATTTCATCACAGGTGCAGTTTTCGGAATTGATCTTCTTAAACCTCGTTAGGCAGGATGGGAATTTGTCGTGCCCTGTGAAGAAGAGTGTCTCTTCCCTGGTCCAACTTGCAGATTTCAGGGACAATTTTGGTAACACATCATACACCGTCCTGCCTGTTTCCCCTTCGTCCCATTCATTCTGCCACGCATCAAGTAGCCAGCTAGTGGTTTCCTTTCTGTAATGGCTCTTGGGCCATTTCACCCTTTCATCTATGCATTCCATTGTTGTTACCTCTTTTGATAATCTATCTGCTTATTCGTTTCCGTCGTGACCCGCATGGGTTTTAATCCATTCTAAGCAAATTTCCTTGTAATTGTATGATAACAGTTGTATTTCTCGTGCCAGTGGACTATGCGTCTTGGTGTTTTTAAGTGAAAGGAGTCCAGCTCGACTGTCTGACCAGATCTAGATATTTTTGTCTGCTCAAAAGGGGCTGGCATCGTGACCTCAGATGTCCTCACGTTGGTATGGTATGGATGTCTGGTGAGTTTAGTGCCAGCTACCTGGGCCGGCACTGACGCATCTGACCATGATTCAAAATTACGAGACTTCATTCTCGGATACTTCCCGTGGGAATAATCCCGGACCGCGTCTCCAATAGCCCGTTGTGTTACTTCAGTGTGACGTTAATTAAAATAGCTATATCTACCTCGTCACGAGAAGAAAACTAACCAGAACTTGATCTCTTCAAAAATTGACAGTTTATATTTTTATGACGAGATATCGTATCTCTGCTAATCTAGTCTATCTAAATTGATTAGATCTTGATGGACTAGATATCTCGTTGAAACCATTTGTAGTGTTAATCTACGAATATCCAAGGTAGCCAAACCAGCGTAAAGTAAATTATATTTATTTGGTATGAAAACATTACTATACTTACAGTACTAGTCTATTAGACAGAAAACATACTTATATTTATAAATACTTAAATACATACTTATATTATATTATTAAATGAAGTGACATAATGTGACCTTCATGATTAACTTGAAGGTCGCCACAAATTGGCAGATGGAATCATTTCACTGGTTTGAGTATAGATTTTAAAAATTTCCATTGCACTTCCACTACTATTCCTAATGCCCTGCTACTATTTATTTCTAATGCCCTTCCCACCTAATGGCTTCTTCGGCACTACAAGATTAAACTGAAGACTATTTGTGAAGGAGTACCTGGGAGTAAGTAGCATTTACTCCTAACAAGGGTTATCACCCCTGGGACAGAAAGTGCTTAAAACTGCAAAGTACGTGACAGAAAAAGCAAGGTCTTTGCAGAACAATTTTCCCTTAATTTTATCAAAATTTTGGCCGATTTTTTTCAGTCATAAGTTACGATGTTCTTCAGTGCAAAGCGCGGTCCTTGCCACACCTCTTTTTTTTTCATTTTCTATGTCAATGACAAAATTTTTAACTTCAAAAGTTATCGACCGAATTGCAAATTCTGAAAGTATGCTTTGGCTTTAAGCAAAGTAAGATAATTAATCTTGATGTGTTTTATTATAAATATCTAATCAGCCGATAATTGTGTGTTGCGTCTGTTTTTGATTTCACTGTAGTTAGAAAAATTCGGACAAAATGCCTGCAGAACAATTGCAATTGCTTGGAGTTGTGTTGCCGAACACTGAATATAATTCTGCACCTGGGGTACCACTAACATACATGGTGGAAGTCGTGGTTCAATGAGTATACCTTCTTCACTAGCAACTGAAGAGTCATGGACGGCGCAGGTTCGATTCTTCCAGGATGCATTTATTTGTCATTTAGAATTTCTTTGTGTATGATTCATTGTAAAATTGTCTGGAGCAGCATGACCAAATATGGATCTTCATTCATAAAAATCCAACCTACTAACATCCATCCGTCTACAGATCGGGATTCCAAACCAAACCCACTTCCTCTTCTTCTTCTGAGTGGAAGCAATCCCCTACATACCGAGTTACTTAAAACCCACAGTGGATTAGCAGGGAAGGCCTCTAATGAATAAAAGAAAGACCCGGGCATGTGGGAGGCGCGCTAGGTGCGCCAGGTTATCCGAGACCTAGTCGGAGTCCCCCGACAGCCTGCACGGCCCCCGCCCAAAGCTTGAGGTATCCGTCCCAACTCATAGTTATCAATCAACACAGGGCCGCCTTGCTCACACGCTGGATTCATCTCACCTCAAGAGAGAAACTATCAGATTCATTAGAGTTTATGGGTGTCAGACGCGTTATGATCAGTATACCAGTTAGATGGAATTTCGTAATCGATGCATCATATATTTTTTAAGCTCTCAGTCTCGTTGGTATGCTATAATAAATACTCTAAAAGCAAAAACCGTATCAGTCATTGGTCGCATCATAAATAGCCGTCTACCAGTATAGTATAATACTGTAGGAAATACTGTACAATTGTTTCTCTTTATGTCCTGGGAAAGATCAGGTTAAATAAAATACCTCTGGGTCTAACGATCGTCAGTTAGATTTCACCTGAAGTACATTTGAAATGAAATATAATTGTTTTGTTTTAAACTCCAGTGCTAAAATGTAAAACTATTCAATTGCTAAGACAACTGATACCCTTATACAACAAGCGAGGAAATCTGGATTTATTAAAAACCTGATATATGGGTGGATGGTTAATCAGTATGCACGGATGCCTTTGTTTCAGAATGCTGTGAAGCATGTATCTGTGAACGCAAAATTAAACAGACGGATCATTAGTATACCCTACACTTTCAATTTGTGCAAATTCGTAATAGGCATATTAATTTTTAAATCCTGTCAACACTTACCAGCAGTTGTTTACCACATGACAAAAGATTAGAGATTGAGTCATTCAAAATTTAAATGAACCTAATTTATATTAATGTAAGGAATCAAAGACATTTTGAAAATGATTATTTTTTCGCCTGTTTCATCAGAAATCTACAATGGAAACGTTTTATCCGTAGTTTGGTTTTCAGTTGTTTAAGAAACATGGATACTGCTTTGGTAACGACGCAATCAAGCAATTGTTAATTTTCAGACTTGCATTTGCTGGTTATAGCAGGTTAATGAATAAAAAGAGCGAGAAGAATATTCTTTTATTTACTTCAGATATGCATTTCAAAATATTTTCGTTATGAATTGTCCTGTTTAATATTAAAATATTCAAATAATATTTCGGGGACTTTCTGGACCAGTGGGATCGTCCAAAATTCAAATAATTTGCAAGTAGTAGACGCCATAGGGTGTGATTAAGGTGTATTTCTCTTTTCTGTGTCAGTTAAACTTTCATTGTTTATGGATGCCCATTGCTTGACGTTGTCTCTCTCGTGTTTGGCTAAAGCATCGCGAAATATGTCCACTGTGCCATGAAACCCAACACGAACCAATCACACAATTTTCCGCTTCGTACACATCAAGACAAATTATTACACTGCAGATGTTATTTGTTGGACTGTTTATGATATTCAGGCAGATGAGAAAATTTGTACAATCACACAAGAAACCGGTCACTCTTGAAATTTTAGAACTTCGTTTCGTAACACTCCAAGAGTGAAAGTTTTCTCAGTAAAATGTGAATATTGAAGACAGCTTATTCCCTGTTGTGATGAATGTTATGCGAGGCATATTCTGTCAAACTAAAGTAGATGGATGTAGTGTTTGTGTCATGAAACGGGTATTACGAACTGATGTGTATTTCCAAGCTTTTTGAATACGGTTTAAGCATTTCGTCGAAGAATGTTCCTATAACATTGAATTGACACATGATAGTGAATCGGTCAACACCAAATGTCACCAAACTAAATTGTTTTACTAAAAATACCTCTAATGGATGAAAAAGGTGTTGAGCGAATTTAAGGTTAATAGGAAGTTTATAATGATTCAGTTCAAGGTCTTCTCTTCTTGGATTATAAAGACCTTCCTATGTGTTCTTGCGAATGTAACAGGGAACAGAAGTAGGATATTTGTGAGTATGAGATGTGATCTATAAGGTGATGTTGCGTGCGTGTTCGTATAATGATTCAGTCTCCATCATAAAATAAATATTTATTAAAACTTTAACAGTATAACAACGACACAACGAGAAACATGCTGGGTGAACTGCCAGAGTGCGAGCGAACATTCTAGTCTCGTATTACGCACAACGTATTCCTCCGCTGCCCTCTCATTGGCTAACACAGTGTGAGAGCATTGGAGGAAAGTGACGTCAACTGCTGATGTCATCTTGCTGGTAGCAGTGTTGCCAGATCACTACGTCTACTCGATAAGTTTGCAAAAGATAGATTCTAAAAAGGGATTGGTTAAAAATATTCGATGATATATTCGATTTTGTGGAATTCATGTCTTAACCAGCCTGGTGCTTGTGTAGACGAGGTTCGTCATCATTAACATTGTGTTGTTCATTAGATTCAAAACTGACCAGATCTTTATGGACGAGATATCTCGAAAACTGACCAGATCTCACCAACTTATAAAAATCGTCAATATCTTGATGATGGGACATCTCAGCAAAATTGGTCAGATCTTGATGGATGTGATATCTCGTCGAAACGACTTGGAGCGTTAAGGACAAAAAATGGAAAGGAATAGGAAATGTATTAGCTCTTGGCAAGACGTATGAAAGACTGCAACTTTGTCTAAAACTTCATCATATGATGATATATGAAAGTGGGCTTTACTACTATATATGACTTACTGTATTGCAAGTTCATTTTTATAGCGGGGGCTTTCACCACAATAGTGTACCAGAAATTAGTGTGGATGAATTTGATAGATTATAACTCTAGTTGGATAGGTTGCCTATTGAGAGCTGTACCATGAGCTGAGAGGTACACCATGAGAGCTGTATTAAGATCACGGGTGTATTTCAGTATGCAGTCCTATAATGGATGATTGAGACCGTTTGACAGTCCTGTGTTACCTTTTACAGCCGAATGTGAGTGAATTTTTTTGCAATGATGCTGAGAGGCAATGAATAGTGGAGCTGTAATAGGCGTTAAAGTACTATTTGTTATCAAAGACTTCAGACAGTTGTTGAAAGTGATATACATTCCGTTTGAAATTCAGCTACTCATCCTGGACCATCCATTGAAGTACAGATAGAATACGTCAGTAGCTCAATCTGACTTGATTTTGAAAGGGCCCGTGTTCACATCCTGTCGGAGTTACCAATTTAGCAAGACGTAGAAATGTGCAGACATGTCTAACCCAAAGTACTTCAAAGGGTGTTGTTGAGTTACATGGGATACTGCATACAACGACTACATATGATAGTGTATATTGTTAAGATAATTCTTGTAGTGCTGGCTGGATTCGTTACAAGCTTATTAGAGAACTTCATCTATTAAAATTTAAATTGGCTACGACTCCAATACTTGAGTAAAGTACGTGATCAATTTCAATTGAATAACGTATTTCTTTCTTGGTATTGTAGTTTTTACATGTTTGAGTGTATATGAAACAATCTTCAAAAAGTAGAACTGTGACGCATAAATGTAGCAAATGAGATAGTTACAAGGAATTACCACGTTTTGATGAACTCTCTCTGAGAGTCACGATTCCAAGTATATATAGTGTTGCGTTGCTTTTACTCCACAACATACGTAGTGACAAAATAAACACATCTATTGGCCGAAAGAATCTCAGCAAAGATTATATTTGTCAAAACAAGATTTGACCTTCCTCCAATGTCCTCATGTTCTGCAAAGCGCACGGACGACTGCAGGTTGCAGAATGGATATAAACGTGTTTGACACTCTGCGATAAAAAGAGTAGTACACTATCTGGTGTATGGTGGTTAAATTTTAACGGATTGTTTTCAGACATCAAATTCCCCTTTTTTATTGCAAATGAACCGGATCCTTACCTTCGGGATTTTAGTCCCGAACAGATGAACAACTGTATTTCTCTAGTGAAATATAAGTTATTATTAGTATATAATATAATCTTGAAATACAAAACCGAGTGTGAGAATTTTATCAATTTTATTGCATTGTATTGTATTGAACATCGTAAGTAGACATTGTTACATCGTCCGGCTTTCAGCTATATCACCCATCTTTCAGGGGAGTTGCAGTTGGCTAGGTAGAGCCAAAGAAATCCACAAAACACACACACATATATTATCTATATATATAAAACACTAACGTACGTGGATCCGAAATCGACGTTATTTGTGTATCGTCGAATGGCAACAATCAAAGTAAATAAAATAACCCAGATTTTTTGAATTCTTGCTGTTTTCAAATAGCCGAGTTCAATTTCTACGCAAAATAAGGAATTAAATTGTAATATTTATGTTTGAACTGAATTTTTATTCCTTCATAGATAATAAAACGTAATTTTGCTACCCGGCATCTGGCCACGTCAGAATTAATGTTTACTTTTTAAATTTGATTTAGAATTCCGCGTTTGGGTATTTGAGTTGACTGAGAGATGTTGCGGTCATATTTGAGGATTCCCAAGTATTATAAATATGTATTCTTTTTGTTAATAAATCATTATTGTCTTTGTCAATATCGTTGAAAAGTCTTTTGTCCCATTATTCTATTTCACAATATATTCAGGAAGTCGAAATTCAACACGTTTGAATAAATACGTACGTGTTTTTTTTTTTCAGAATTTTGCATTTTTTCAGGGATTGGAATTTTTGTTTGCATTATGTTTTCCGATATAATACCTATTGCAGAAATATTATTTAGGAGTTAGAATTTAATGATATGTCTATTTCCTGCAAAATATCACTAGACTTGGGTAATTTTGTAGCGGTATATGTATAGTTCGACCAACTTTCCTTAAATATTTGATTTAATACGCAAAGATTTGAAGAATTGTTTCATAAAAATAAATAAAATATACAAATCAAAACATGTTTAGTTACGGTGTGTAAAAAAGTTTAAAAAAAAAGCATTATTACACACCGCCGGGCGCTAGCCGGCGCAGCCCGGCTAGTTAGTATATAATACACACACACACACACACACATATATATATATATATATATATATATATATATATATATATATATATATATATATATATATATATATATGTATATATATATATTTAGCATTAACAAAAAATATTACTTAAAGAACAAACGACAAAAGTGATGGGTATAAAAAATGGATGCGCAGATAAACACAGTGACATTAGTATAGATTACAAAGTTCGAAGCATATTTGAAAATAAAAATACAAAATATATGCTATTAAAAAAAAATGAAAACGCACGACATATTCAATAAATGCGTATTAAAAAGGATAAAAACCAAATCGCCTTAAAAGATCAATTTAAAAATTTGATTAAAAGTAAATTATTTAGAAAAGCTCAATTTTTTTCGGAAAAAAATTATACTTTAATTTAAATATTTTTCTAGAGTATATTTGTTATTGTAAATAGATTGGCTTAAGTTGTGTGCGCAAATTCCAAAGTATTATGTACCGGTAAATTGTGCCATACACATACGATAGAGCATTATAAGTAAAAAATTCCAGAAAAGCCGTGAGATTAGCAACTAAGATGCGATTAGAATATTTCGACTATCATGAAAGGAAATATCAATGAAAAAGGGTTTTACGTATGAAAACAAAGCATAAAAGGTGCAAGCACATTATTGAGTGTTTTCTTTCCCTTATTCCTTTAACTAATGCTATTAAAAAAAAGAAAGATTTATCAAAAAATGAATTGTAGTTCAAAATTATGTCAATCAATAACTCGAGAAAAAGAATTAAAACATACTGTCGACCAACTTCATAAAAGGTAATTGGTAATTGGTAATTTTTAGTTAACGTCGTACTAGAGCAACACAATGGGCTATTGACGACGGTCCGGGATCAATCCCTTAAGGGAAAGATCCGAGGACAACAACTCGTAATTTTGAACCACGGTCAGATGACGAGGCAACATCTGAGCTCAACTTCATAAAAGAAACATTTGTATTGTAATCTTCAACAAAGCATGGAAATCAATAATGATTTAAAAAACATATCGTTCAATGACATGAAAAGTAAAATGAAATATATTCATCAACATGCTTGTTGGCATGAGTCGAGACAAAGCCCGACTATATGCTGGCATGATTCTTATAACTTTCAAGGTTCAACTACTTTACTGGCTGTAGTCTAAATTATCCTTTCTCGGACGATCAAGGTACAACTACTGTACTGTCCGTAGTATAAAGGTTAACAGCTAAAAATGTTTTCCAAAGATTTTAGTGCAGTGAGAGATGGATAGAACAGCTCTACATTCAATGTGAAATACATATGGTACCAAATTCAATTGAGATGTCTCCTTTCAGAATCCGTAATAATTATATTAATGAGGGGAAGCAATGCTTTCTTCACAATTTTGTAGCATATTTATTTTTATGGATGTAAGGTAATAGAATGCACTACTCTACAATAATGGACCAGACGCCTGGGGATTTGTATAAAATCCGATTGCTTGTTTGGGGGTGTTTTTTTGTGTTTTGGTCTGGGATATTTGCATGTTGTACCTGGTATATTGAACGCCGACGCCTACATGAACATTTTGGGCAAGCAGGTTCTTTCTATGCTCAGGCAATTTTATGGAATGGACGAATGTTACTTCCAGGACGACAACGCTTCATGTCATGTTGCAGCATTTTTCAAGCAGTGGTAGCAAGGTATGGATGTAAAACGTCTTCCCTGGCCTGCTCAGACTCCCGACCGAAACCACATAGAACATTTGTGGACGGGTTAGAGCGACGCGTACGGACCAGGGAACCACGTCCAAAATTTACAACTGAGCTGGTGACATTCTTGCAGCAGAAATGGACACAAATACCCATAGCTGTGTATCAAAATCTCGTTGAAAGTATGCCCAGAAGGGTTGCTTGTGTAATTTCAGCACATGGGAGATAACCACCCTATTAAAGCATGTATTTTATCACTTATACCATCACATCGTGCTGTCCGGTCCATTCCTCCTCATTTTAATAGCTGATTTATTTTGCATCTAGTAATATTTGAGTCCAAACAAATTTGCAATAGAATTATCTAACAAAACGTTGACATCGTTCAAGAACATGAAAGGTAAAATAAAATATATTGATCAACAAAATTAATGGATTTACAAATATATAAGCTTATTCTCAACAATATACTGTTAACATTAATAATAAATAGCACATTATGATGCTAAAGAACATGAAGATTTTTTTTAATAACTACTTAAAAAAACTGGTAAAAGCGAAAATAAACAATTATGATGAACATTGTAACATTAAACATTAAACAAGATGCAAATACAGTGTAATAGCAATGAAATGGTAGAATGTTAACTAAATTGTAATGAAAATGAGTCCATCGTGAGAATAATGGAATTATACCAGTGTACATCGGTACCTGTTTCTTTTCCAACAGTAACCGAATGACCTTAAATATCTCAGAAGGATCCCGGGAAAAATTGTCATTTGTGTTGCCAAAGCTAGAATAGACCAAACTGTGTGATGGTCTCTCAGGTTTACTTAAAAAAATTACATCTTGATGATTCAGTTAAGGGGACGCAGTACCTAAAAATCACTCAAAGTATCGAAATTTTTTTTATTACTTTAAATTAGAGCTATAACTTTTCTAAATAAGTGTGCAAAATTTTAAACTCGTAACTGCATTAATTAAAAAGTTATAGACACTTTTCTGATCCAAGACACAATAAAAATTACGCGCTTCGAAGTAGGTGTGCGACCTTCAGAGACGAAATTTTTAAATTTTAATTGAAAGTGTGTTGGCAAGAATATAACGAAGATTCCTGGTGCTTTTACCAAGCTGCATTGGCTCTTGGTATAACTCTTGGTTCGCATATGAAGCATATTAAACGAATATATATCAACATATCAACGAATCGCATTTTGCAAAAATACTGTCAATTTACCAAAGGCTTGCTTCAACTGAACTGTTACAACGTTCTGTAATGTGTACCTCACAAAACTCTAATGTAAGCATGCACAGTGCCATATGGAGTAAGTGCTCAAAGCAAAGTTGTGCATTACTGCAACGTGTTACGATTGCTGTTTTTGATGCTATCACATAATTCAATGTGGATACTCTAAAAGATATAGAAGGTTTTCAAAAAGAAAACAATCTTTCATTTAGTGTGCATTCTAAACATCTTGCTATCTATAAGGACTATTGTAGAACATAGTTAAGAAACAGAAAGAAGACCAGCAGTTTATTTACTAGCTCAGAATGAAATTAAAACTGCACGGCTGCAAAGACAAAACATTCAACTAAAAAAAGAATGAATTTTGAATTAATCTGGCTACTTTTAAATATACACACTGTTTAATGCCTTTTCAATTATATTTTTAATTTGTGTAAAGTTATTATAAACTGGATACTAAAAAAATTAAAATTAAAAACTGGAAAATTATGTATTGATGAATTTTTGAGTTCACGTCGATAACGAAATGTTTTTAAACTTCAACAAAATAACTTATCCTTACGGGTTATATTTTAGTTAAATAGATTTAAATTTGAGTGAAAAATGCTTTGAATTGCTTTAATTGGTATGGAAATCAACATATTAAGTCCAAATAGCTCTGAGTTTTGTAAATAATTTTTTATACGGGTTTTAAAACTTTAAAAGCATTTTTCTCAGCTTTGGTTTTTTTGGCACTATAAGGTATTCAAAATACTAAGGCTTTTTATGTATCACAGAAAAAGTTTTCAAACTTTTTACACTTATTTTTATATATCTTTAGAATAAAACTGTGTATGGATTTACATCTAAGTGCTATATTTATTTTTTTAGAAATAGTTAAATATAAACATTTTTATTTTCGGTGGTTTTTGTATCATTTTAGCTTTAAAAAATTGTATAAAACTAACTATGTTTTTTATTTAAAAATCCATACACAGTTTTGTTAAGTATATTTTAAATAAAGTTGAGAAAAAAATTTGAAGCAAAAAAATAAAAATTAAAAGAGTAGTAAAATTTTTAAAAAATTCAAAAAAATTTGTAAATTTTTTTTTTTTTTTTTAAATTGCTCATTTGACAAGATTTTTTCTTCTAAAATCAACTTATTGCTTACAAAACAATAGACAAACAAAAATATTTTAATTCTAATATTAAAATTGAAGAACATTTTAAAAATGGTAATGCGTCCCCTTAAATGTTTTGTTTCCTTGACAAACAAAGAGATTTTGGAGCACATCTGCTTCTAGTATACTCGATAAACTATTTCAGGGAAATTCAGATAAGATTATGTGACTAGTATCCACTGTTTCTGTTTTTTAATATTTTTTTTTTATGACTACAGCTTTTTATGTTTGCATAAGAAATCTTGTTGTCGGAGCTAATGCATCGTACACATGTACACTACCCTACAATAATGAACCGGACAGCAAGATGTAGTGGTATAAGGGAAAGAATACATGCTTTATAGGGGGATGGCCCCCACGCGCAGCAAGTACATTAGCAACCCTTCTGGGCACACTTTCATCAAGGTTTTGATACACAGCTATGGGTATTTGTGCCCATTCCTGCTGCAAGAATTTCGCCAGCTGAGCTGTAGATTTCGGACGTGGTTCCCAGGTCCGTAAGCGTCGCTCTAACTCGTACCACAAATGTTCTATGGGGTTTAGGTCGGGACTCTGGGCAGGTCAGGGAAGACGTCTTACATCCATATCTTGATACCACTGCTTGACAGAGGCTGCAACATGCCATGTTGTCGTCCTGGAAGTAACATTCGTCCATTCCATAAAATTTCCAAAGCGTAGGAAGAACCTGATTGTCCAAAATGTTCATGTAGGCGTCGACGTTCAATTGACCAGGAACAATATGCATAGGTCCCCGGCCACACCACGAAAAATACCCCAAACAAGTAGTCGGGTTTCATGCACATCCGCTGGCGTCCGGTCCATTATTGTAGGGTAGTGTTGTACCAATACATATTGTTAAAAACCGTGGTATACCAAAAAGTAAAGATCTTTTGAATGGAAATACCCCTGAAAGATGTTTGTTATTGTTAAGTTTTAACAGTCAGCGTTTCTCATCCTATTAATGAAAACCCCGACTGTTTGTCCCGACTGAATGCATTTCATAAATTCATTGTTGTTTAACATGACATGAAAACTCTCCGCACAAAAGGAAATTTAAGGGAAAATATTTACCCTTTTCTTTTATTAAGTTATAAAAATCACCAAGAAGCGCTGAAAATAAGAGAAAAGGAAAGGGCAGGAAAGATCAAAACACGAGACACGAGCATATCATTAGTAACAGATGATCCGAGTTGAATGATTTACAGTATAACAGAAATCCTCTTGTCACAGTGGAACTGAATAACTATTGTTATCTAAATATGGAAGCGGAGCATTTTGTTTGGTTTCGTTGTCTTTCTGCACGCTTGTTGTGTGTGAACCTCCACGAGGCTTCGGGAAGATTACAGCAGTTGCATCAATTGTTGCCTTCCGAGTTTATTTCTACTGTATCAGGGGAATACAAATGAACACAAAACACAATCTGTTTCCTAATGCGTTCTTATTTCGTTGCTTCTTTTTGAATAGCGAGTCTTGTTAGAGATTAAATTCTCTGTGAGAAAACCGATCTGGTGTTGTATATTATTTTATATCCAAATTATAATTCCGCTGGAAGTTTTTATAAAAATTGATTCTGAGTATTTAAAGTTCTGCCAAATATTTCATGCATTAGGGAAACTGTATGCATAAGCATATCATAAATTGCACTCATGTCCATAAATTAAGTACAATGCCAGCTCCGGTAAGTAAAGGTTCAAGGAGTTGGTTGACGGATTGCAACTCGTCGGCCAAGCATGTCCCACACATGCTTTATCGGATTCAAGTCAGGTGAGAATGCTGGCAATTCCATACGTGTGATATCCTCAGATTCAAGGCATTCGTTTACAATGTTTGTACGGTGAGGACGGGCGTTGTCAACCATTAACACAAATTCTGCGACCATGGCACCCCTAAACAAACGTAAATGTTCCAGAATGATGTGCCGATAAATTTGGCCTCTCATGGTTCCGATTAAAACATGTAGATCTGTTCTGGAGCCCAGTATAATTCCGCCCCAAACGAGCAATCCTGAACCACCGTAACGGTGTCGTTCAGTGATGTTGTCTTGGGGGTAGCGGGTACCTGGAATTCTCCATATGAATGTCCGCCGTGAATCAGACTGCAAGCTAAACCTGGACTCGTCGGAAAACATCACACAAGCCCACTGTGAAGATGTCCACATTGCATGTTCTCTACTTCAGGCTAACCGCTGGCGACAGTGAGCTGCCGTGAGCGGAACACATCTGACAGCCCTGCGAGCACATAGGCCAACATGTCCCAAACGTCTGTAAACGATTTGCCTTGAAACTGTCGTACCTGTGGCTGAAGATAGCTGACGAGAAAGGTCGGATGCTGTGCTCCGTCTGCTTCTTTTTGCAGTTACTGCCAAATACCGGTCGTCATTCGGCGTTGTAACTCGGGGGCGACATGTACTGTAACGTCTTCCGACATTTCCATCATTTTGGAATCGTTGCCAAAGCCTAGAGATGACACTTCATGCGATTCCAAGTTCCACTGAAACTTCCGTCTGAGTACGCCCACATTCCAGGCGGTCGATAATTCTACCACGTAAAAAATCGTCGACATGCGTCCTCTGTGATATAATTATTCGGTTGTGGCACTGAGCGGCTTACAGAACACTTGTTAACAATTTTACTTCTTTGCTGCCATTCCTTATATCCATCTATCTTACACTTTCGTCATTGTGACGTACTATCGGCGTCATTTGATGGCTTCCTGTAATTTGGATATTATTCTTGAAGATGTGTGCTATAATTCTACAGGTGAAATTTTTACTTTAGAGTTCGATTTCCGTGTGTTTCTGAATTATCCTTAATTTATGGACATGAGTGTATATTGATCGTGAGCATGAGCCATTTGCATAAATCTTTAAATTCAAAACATACAATATGTCTTAAAAAAACTTTAAAGGAATATAGAAAAACAAATTTTAACCGTATTCACAGAGGGATGCATGTCTACAAGTACCACCCGGATCTACAAGAAGATTACAGAAAGATGCAGAAATAGAAAGCAGGAAGATATGTATTTCAATTAACGTCACACTGGAGCAACACAACGGGCTACTATCGACTGTACGGGAACAAGCCAAAAGGGAAAAGATCGGAGGACGATAAAACATAATTTTGTAACACGTTCAGATGACGAGTTCACACCTGAGCTGGCGGACCCCTCTCTCCAAACTTCCACGTCAACGTAAGGATATTAAAGGACCAGTATATTTAACGTGCACCAACCCCTTTTGCACACGACGGTCTTCGGTTGAATTCGAACTCGCAACTCTCTTATTGCTTATTCGTTATTCTTCTCAAGCCGCGTTTACACAGGATTTGCAAGTACATTTCTATTCCTTTTTGTGGCGAGGACGTTTGACGTTCCCCTATGATGATCCCTTTTCGTCCCTTTTTTCGACCAAGTCCGGTGTAAGCGCTTTGTGGACTTTATCGGCAACCATCCGAGAGCACTCTTCTCACCCCTATGTAGAGAAGAGTGATCACATTTCATCAAGATGTCGAGTTCCTCACCCATTTCACTCCAAGCATTGCTTTTGTCTTTGTACTCGGGTATAGTTTGGTCCCAGAGGACAAACCTCTCTCTAAATAGTTCGATTGATGTTATTACCAGATCTTTCGTCCACGCCATTTTAAAAGAATAGGTCATTCACTGGGAGTTTGTCGGGAGATGTGGTCAAGGCAAGCGATGAGTGTAAAATATCATAGAGAGTGTACAAAAGACGACGTGAGCGACCACGGTGGGCCGAGGGGAGAGGTTATTGTCAAGTAATCGCCTCAGAGAAATCTCCCCTAAAGTCGCAGCCCTTTGATCTTTACCGACTCATGGTGCAAAACAAATTTGCCTCTGCAAACTGTCAAAATCGCCATCCCAACTTGAGATCTTGACGATAAAATTAATGCCGTTTCTCGGAATAGCTTTTATATTTGGTGGAAGAGAAGTTGTGCAATAAACCCGGCTTTATCAGGCTACTGTGACCCGATGCAGAAATGGAAGAATGTGAACAACATTTTATATGCATAAATTTTAATTTGACAGTAGTTACACGCTTGCAGTTTCACGGTACATGTTCAAAGTTGTGACCACCATCAATAATGCACGCTTGACAATGTCGAAGTCAGTATTGCCGCCATATGTTCAGAACTTCCACGGACACTTGTCCTTCCTGTCCATCACTCATCGCATCTCTCTTGCTTCCCCGAAAGAGACTTTTCCGATGAGGTCAGCTTCGGTGTCAATGGTGGCTCATATACGATGACTTTGAGCTATCACCAGAGGAAGTAATCAATGCTTGGTAATTTTAATGATCGCGGTGGACATGGCAACCGTCCCCCCTCTCGGACATTCCATCGGGCCCCAATACTGAGATTCGACTTCAAAGTGTAAATACAATTTAGTCTTGTGCTCTCTGCGACTTCTTGCAGCTTGAACAGGAAGTTTCGGAACACCATGTACTATATAGGATGTAATTCCTGTGAATCAAACAGCAGTTTAAAATATTTCTTAATATTCAAGTTAGGTAGTCGAATTTGCGTTGCACGGGAACAAAACAAATGACTATTGGCGACAGTTCGGGATCAATCACGAAGGGAAAGAACCGAAGATAACATGTCGTCATTTGAACCACGATCAGATGACGAGGTCAATACCTGAGCTTGCTTCCCTTTCTCCAAACTACCACACCACGCCAACGTGAGGATGTTCGAGGCCACAACAGGTTTAAAATGTATCAGCCCACGCGTACATGAAGGTTTTTGGTTGAATCGAGTTCTTAACACTCAACCATCAGGTTATTTAATCCGAGATTCTACCAATTGGGCTACTGAGGCACGACAACAACATAGGAAGAAATCAAAACATGATAAATCTAGGGATTGTGATGGCCTATCGACGGTCCCACTACAACCAGTCCATCGAGTATGAAAATTGGCGACATACTCAAAATATGAATACAATTTAATTTTGCGGTTTTTACCTTCTCTTAAGGCTTGTACAGTAAGTTTTGAAACATATATTACTAAGTATGCGATTCAATCAACTGAAACACTAGTGCTTTAAATATTTTTGATTACTTTAAGTTCTTAGAAACTTTATATGAATTTGCATTTGAAAAGTATACGAATTTGTATATACAGTAGAACTCCAATTATCCGAACTCCGACTATCCGAATAGCTGATTATCCGAATCGATTTCAGAATTTCAGAAAAAAAATTAAGACTGAAACGTATTGCGATTCGCAAAATAATGATTCTGGGTTTCAAATTCTAAATGATGATGAACTTATTGAAAGTTTGAGAGAAGAAAGTGTCGCTGAAGAAGATGACCTTATTGTCGAAGTTGAAGCAGACATGGGACCATCTGCTAGTGAAGCATTTGCCGGCAATTAATAATAATAATCATTATACGGGAATCTAGGAAAAATTCGTAATATAATATTTATAATTCTACTAATAATAATCATTAAATGGTTATGTGACAATCTAAGAAAAATTCATAGTATCTATATATATAATTCTCTTACGTGGCACGCAAAAAAGACGTTATTTGTAATCGCGTTTTGGCAATACTGTACGATTGTTTGTTAATCGCGAAGTCTCGCGCATCGATTGAATTTATAGCGTTATCGGATGAAATTTTATTGGGAAAAAAATGAATTTTAGTCGAGCTGTTGGTGTTTATAATTAGAAATCAAAGAAAGCGGATGATCTTTTCAGGGCCATTTAAAAAACGGTCCTTTTCAGGGCCAACAATTATAGTTCAACAAGACGCTTGCACTACAACTTTCGGCAACAAACTCAATGAAAAAGTGTGGGTCATTTGAGTGCTGGGAAAATGTATACACAAACAGCATGCTAGGTATTCAATTTCCAAAGCAACGCTCACATTTCGAGTCAAAATTTGCACAAAGTTTTCATTTGAATTCTGAACTTAGAAATACCGTATATATTTTTTCTGTAATACAGCAAATTTAGATTTGAAAAACATTTTTTTGGTAACATATTTTGTAAACAATCCCTTCTGCTAGGACACATGTCTTCATTGAGTCGAGCGAAGCGAGCATAGGTTCGAGCAGCGAACCAATGAGGATCGCGAAGAAATCCTCCGGGGGTTGGCGATCGTTAGCGAGCAGGGGGCAGGCCCCCTAGTAAAATTTATAATATTAATAATAATAATCATTAAATGGTTATGTGGCAATCTATGAAAAATTCATAATATAATATTTATAATATTAATAATAATAATCATTAAATTGTTATGTGGCAATCTAAGAAAAATTCATAGTATAATATTTATAATTTTAATAATAATAATCATTAAATGGTTATGCGGCAATCTAAGAAAAATTCGTAGTATAATATTTGTAATATTAATAATAATAATCATTAAATGGTTATGTGGCAATCTAAGAAAAATTCATAGTATAATATTTATAATCTTAATAATATTAATCATTAAATGGTTAAGTGGCAATCTAAGAAAAATTCATAGTATAATATTTATAATATTAATAATAATAATAATCATTAAATTGTTATGTGGCAATCTAAGAAAAATTCATAGTATTATATTTATAATATTAATAATAATAATCATTAAATGGTTATGTGGCAATCTAAGAAAAATTAGTAATAGAATATTTTTAATATTAATGTTAATAATCATTATACGGGAATCTAGGAAAAATTCATAATATAATATTTATAATTCTACTAGTAATAATCATTAAATGGTTATGTGGCAATCTAAGAAATATTCATAGTATAATATTTATAATATTAATAATAATAATCATTAAATGGTTATGTGGCAATCTAAGAAAAATTCATAGTATAATATAATATTAATAATAATAATTATTAAATGGTTATGTGGCAATCTAAGAAAAATTCATAATATAATATTTATAATATTAATAATAATAATCATTAAATTGTTATGTGGCAATCTAAGAAAAATTCATAATATAATATTTATAATATTAATAATAATAATCATTAAATTGTTATGTGGCAATCTAAAAAAAATTCATAGTATAATATTTATAATTTTAATAATAATAATCATTAAATGGTTATGTGGCAATCTAAGAAAAATTCGTAGTATAATATTTGTAATATTAATAATAATAATCATTAAATGGTTATGTGGCAATCTAAGAAAAATTCATAGTATAATATTTATAATATTAATAATAATAATCATTAAATGGTTAAGTGGCAATCTAAGAAAAATTCATAGTATAATATTTATAATATTAATAATAATAATCATTAAATGGTTAGGTGGCAATCTGAGAAAAATTCATATTATAATATTTATAATATTAATAATAATAATCATTAAATTGTTATGTGGCAATCTAAGAAAAATTCATAGTATTATATTTATAATATTAATAATATTAATCATTAAATGGTTATGTGGCAATTTAAGAAAAATTCATAGTATAATATTTATAATATTAATAATAATAATCATTAAATGGTTATGTGGCAATCTAAGAAAAATTCGTAGTACAATATTTATAATATTAATAATAATAATCATTAAATGGTTATGTGGCAATCTAAGAAAAATTAGTAATATAATATTTTTAATATTAATAATAATAATCATTATACGGGAATCTAGGAAAAATTCATAATATAATATTTATAATTCTACTAATAATAATCATTAAATGGTTATGTGGCAATCTAAGAAAAATTCATAATATTACCAATTTATTTCTCTACAAAATGCATATTGATTTGAATCTCTGAAGAAAGTCTGCTCAAAACTGGTACCAACCAACAATTCCCCGAAGTACTAGTTTGAGGCTATACTTACCTTTTTGTCCGGATCTCTTCTGATCGAGCGCTTGTCTGTATGAAACTAGTGCTGTTTCACAGAAAACGTCTATGCTTCCGGTTTTCTAAGCATCTATTTTCCCTTGAATTCTGGATCATCAATCATACTGAACAGCCCCGATTCCAGTGCATGGCTCCCTCTTAGGCCAGTATATTTGACTTCTCACAGAATACTTTTTTTTTTGCTACTGTGCCATGGAGCATAACTATCTTAAACCTGGTTCTGGGAAAACAATCTTCAGTCTTTTCTCAAAATAACACAAAAGTGAAACACACGTTTCTAGAAAACTCGTTTCATATTCCCCAGAATGATGGCGCGAAACGAAAAAGAAAATTTTTCATAAGCTTTCATTTCATTTTTAGTTGTACTGAACTGTAGGTATAACTTGCTGGTCGCACTGAAACTATCTAGAAACTGTTTCATCAAATGTGCTGTAAAAATATCTTAAGAGTAAAGCAATATATTATGAAAGTAAGTATAATTCCTATTAAAACACTCAGTGACACTATCACCTTAAACAAGTATAAAATCTTACAAATAATATATTAAAATTAGGAATTTTAAAATTAAAAATTTTCTTCTCAGCGTTGCTAAACATATTTACTAAATATTCATTAACTTTTCAGTAAATGCGGCTTGGATTTGTTTTACTGGTTCATCTTTATATATATTTGTGTGCATTATTTGTCTTGTAATTCACACATGTTAGGTTTTATTATTAAGATAAATAGTAGTTGAATTAATGTGTACAAGAGCAGCTCAAAGAAATGTTGGTGACGGTCCGGGATCAATCCCGAAGGAAAAGATCCGAGTACAGCGCCTCGTCAATTCGAACAACTGTCAAATGACAAGATGAACACCTAAGCTGGCACCTCATTCTCCAATTTTGCACATCACGCCTATGTGAGGAGATATGAATCCACAACATAGTTAACGTGCACCAACCCCCACATATACGACGGTCTTTGGTTGGGTTGAGTTTAAAAACTCACAACCCTCCGGTTGCTAATCCGATACTGTAGCAACCGGGCTACCATAGTCCATCTAAAATCTGTCCAAGAGGTATAGATCCTAATATCAATGTTCTATTCATATGAGGCGTTGCGTATTCAAAGCAAAAAAGCCAACTTTGGACGAAAATTTTTTTGTCCCCATATTTTGGTTCGTCAGACAGTGATTAATGGTATTAACCTTTTTATTGAGTTCGCTCTTTCTAACCGCATAAAAGTAGGGATGATATTAGCTCTCCTATCTTCTAAGAGCGGTAGCAAAAATAAGTAAATGTGTTTTTCTAGAATCCAGCATTTGTTGAGTTCACCCTTCGTATCCAAAACGCCTCATATCATCTTTATACCTTTTAGTGTCTTATTCAATATATATTCTTTTAAGGTTAATACAGGTTTTTTTTTATGCAAGGGCATAATTTTGTTTCGATATAACTTCTAAACAAAACATTTTTTAATGCTTTAAATTTATTACTTTTTTTTTACTTAAAATGTTAAACTTTGATTTACTCAATTTATTTCAATAATATGACACCATATGACATCGGCCAAGTGACTTGCAAACTTGGCCGATGTCATATGGTGATATATTATTGCCTCTGGCTGCGCTGTCGCACTCTAGTTGCTCTGTCTCCATAAACTCGCCTCTGGCTGGGCTGTCGATCCATTTTTGACCGTCTATTTCGATCAGATTTTCATGTATGTTTGAGCACTTTGTCGGGGAGATTTGTTCAATTTCTTTGCTAATGTTTTGTTGAAATGATCGGATGGTTTGTTGGCTTGTTATAATATTCTCTTCTCTTTAAGTTGTTTCATTGGAAAGAAATCCAACGTTGTCAACTCGGGAAAACAATGGAGTCAATAGACATAGCCAAATTCGGACACTATTCGGCTAGTTAATGTGCTTCCTTTAGAGTTAATTCGTATGGTTGTACGACTTGTTGACATTTACGACAGTCAAATCAGAACTGACGACAAATTGGGTAAGTGTTTCAACTATCGCCCTTGTGCTTAATATCGCCTACTCGTGTTTGCAAGCTATTATGCGCGATATCTATGAGTTCATGTAGTTACCTTGACGGTCTAAGGTTTCGCCACACGTAGCGCCACCGACAAGATTCCTGTCAGTTATATCAACAACACTATTGTATCTGAAGTATTTGAAGCTGTGGTCAAACACAACGTATTTTTTGTCTTCAATCCATTCAGAGAATATCCAGATAAATGTTTACTAATCATAATTTCGTATATATGACTTAAAGTACATTAAATACTAAAGGTAGGTATATATAATCTACTAGCAACTTGTTTTTAATAGTAGCTCCTAATTTTTCCAGGTGGGTGGTAATACAGGTAGTTACAAGGGTAGGCGATATTAGGAACCCACCCTTGAAAATTCAACTTTTTTGAAGTTTGACTAGTTAACTTAATTTGACATAAGTAAAGAAGGTATATGATCTCTGGAAGCCAAAGGAGAATAGTTCCTAGTATTATTTATTTAGTTTCCAGCTTGATTTCCTAACCCAGGAGGCTGAGATACAGAGATCAAGTTAGGGTAGGCGATATTTGGAACACCTATCCTATTTTAAAGAAAAATGGCGGCCAATCGAAATGGCGCAAGGAAATTGAAAAAACTACATGGTCGAAAGAATCAGTATTGGATGGAATGCCAGAAGTGGAGATGACATTTTCTATTAATAATGTCATTAATGGAGTGAACATTAGGAAAAAAATTAATTTAAAGTCTCTTATTCAAAAGTTATTCCAAAATAAAATTGTGCTCTTACATAAAAAAAACTCCATACATTGGTTAAGTTTCGTTGCTGTCAACATAATTTAATAATAGATTAAAAAACCAATTTAACCCTCCAAGTGATTTCGACTAGATATCTCGATCATCAAGATATGACCACTTTTGCGAAAGACGAGATAAATCGTCATAAAAACATTGCCTACTTTTTGATGATGACGAGATCAAGATCTGGTCAGATTTTTTAATGACCAGATAACGCGTCCATCAAGATAGGTCAGTTTTACATGAACGATATACCTCTTCAAGACCTCAACCACCAAGAGCATTAAAAAGAACCGAAAATGAAACATATTTAAAAAATATAAATTAAAGTTAAGTAAATAATTTCCAGGTAATTAAATATCAGAGTTAAAAGGAAATTTTAACAACCAATAGCCATTGTATACACAATTTCTGTTGAAATCAATGGGTACTGGACAATGAATTAATCCTCTGAGGGGATCATGCGCATATAATCGTTCCGTAATCTGTCGTATTCCACTACACTATTCGGTATTATCGTGACGCGCACAGGGATTGAAGTACGATCGATGTAGAAAATCCATGTTTGGTACAACGATGTCTAGAGATAGGGTCTTGAAGACCAGAGAAATCAGGAGCAATATTGTAGATTGTCAACAATCCTTACTTATAACAACCTTTTTGTAACTGTTTTGTTTTTCTGTAATTTCCCACAGATGCTTACCCAACAACGGATACTACTATACACTATGCGGATAAAAGTATTTGCGGAAATTCGGAGGAGGATCCATCTTAGTGTGGGGTTGTTTCTACTGGTTAGGACTCGGACCACTGCTTTTTGTACCTGGTACCATGAACGTGTACCTTGACGTTCTGGATAATTCGGCCTTGCCTACACAATGGCAAAACTACGGCGATGATGGTTGTTTCTTCCAACAAGATCGAGTTCCAAGTCATAGTTCAAAACGTGTGCTGAACTGGTTTCCTGAAAATGGCCTGAATTTGCTTGACTGGCCTGCCCAGAGCCCAGATCTCAATCCAATCAAGCACTTGAGGGACAAACTGGAGCGATGAGTACGACACCACCACGCACGCCAATTTTCACAACAATCTTTTCTCACAGTCTTGCAAGAGGCAAGACGAGGTATTCCTGCCTAGACTTAGATAACTTGTGGAAAGTATGCATCGACGTATTGCAGCCGTAGTACAAGAAAAGGAGGGCCTACCCGTTATTAAAATAGAATAATAAAGCGCTTTTTCTGAAAACATGCATTGTCCAAATACTTTTGTCCTTGTAGTGCATAAGTGAAGCGATTCTTTTTTGGCGCGATTCTTATGACTTTCAAGGTACAACTGCTGTACCGGCCGTAGTCTAAATTCTTTGTTGGCACGATTCTCAGGACTTTCAAAGTTCAACTACTACTGCCGTAGTCTAAATTCTTTCTTGGCGCGATCAAGGAGCAATTACTGTACCCCCCGTAGTCTAAAGGTTATCAGGTAAAAAAATGTTTTCAAAAGAATTTAGTGTAGTGAAAAATGGATGAACAGCTCAACGTTCAATGTGAAATATAAATGGTGCCAAATTTAAATTATATGTCTCGTTGCAGAATCCGTGATTATTGTAATATGCGGGGAAGCAATGCTTTTTTTTACCAAATTGAAGCGCTTTTATTTTATGGATGTAAGGTATTAAGATCTATTCTCAACTGCGCATTTTAACAGTTCAATTTTTTTTTTTGCGTCGAGTCTTTGCGTCCAATCAAAATCCGTTATGCAATCGAATTATCTAACAAAAAGCACAAATTTCGCTGCCAAGATCGGCGATCGTTTGTGACCATATACCGTTACACCTCCCTTACGAAACATTAAACTGTATTCGAAATATTTTCCACAGAACGGCATCAAACTCCACTTCTAAGATACATTAAGAAAAGTTTAAATATAAAAGTCTCCAGGGCTTTCATTTGAACTTACTCTGATTCAAGCGGCTGAATTTTAAAACCACGAAGTTCTGGCCGCTCAACAATTATCCGGTATTCCAGACATCTGACTATTTATAAGTTCCCTTTGACTTTGACATGCATTTAAATTTGCCGCATCCACATAGCCTTCCATGACACGAATTTCTTATCACGTATGAGTTCAAGAGCTTTAAATAAATTGTTGTTTTCGAGACATGATTGCAGTTCGGAATAAGTTCTGTGCGATATGTGCCTTTTACAATCTGATTTATTCGATTGCAGCGTTTTGAAAGATATGAATGCGCCGCAAGCCGCTTTTAAATGAAATTTTACATTGAATTTCACCCAATGGAATCGGAGGCAGATGCAAATAACGGGGGATTTTTTTTTACGTGTGTGTACTTCGTCTTTTGTATTCCATGCCCCTCAGTCAGGAATAATTGTTTTCTTTTATGTATTATAACTCACTTAGAATTGCAATTCTCTTTCATAAGACACTGGCTGTTTTGTTTGTTGAAATAAATGATGAGCTTGTAAGACAAAGATACTGAATGTTTGTATATGTATATATATATATATATATATATATATATATATATATATATATATATATATATATATATATATATATATACACACACAGTCCAGTCACATTAGTGTGACCACCTGTCAAAAGCCAGAATAACCACCTTTCGCAGAGCGGACCGCTGCGAGACGTGCAGAAAGAGAGTCAATTAGGTTTCTGAAGGTGTTCACGGGGATGTTGAGCCATGCCGACTCCAGTGCAGTGGCCAGCTGCGCTAGATTACACGGTTGAGGATCCATGGCGTGAACAACCCGATCGAGGTGGTCCCACAGATTCTCGATTGGGTTTAAATCCGGTGAGTTTACTGGCCAGGGGAGTACGGTAAACTCATCCTTGTGCTCTTCGAACCACACACATACACTGCGAGCTGTATGACGCCTCGCATTGTCCTGCTGGTAGATGCCATCATTCTGAGGAAAAATAATTCGCATGCAGGGCTGGACATGGTCCGCAAGGACAGATGCGTGCTTGTGCTGATCCATCGTGCCTTCCACAATGATGAGTGCACCCAGTGAATGCCAGGAAAACATTCCCCAAACCATAATGCTCCCACCTCCAGCCTGGATCCTTCCGGCAATTGTTGCAGGGTGTTTGCTTTCAGACGTTTCACGCCGTATACGCCAATGTCCATCTGTCCGATGGAGCATAAAACGTGATTCATCGGAAAAAGCCACCTGTCGCTACTCTGTGGACGTACAGTTGCGGTACTGGCGTGCAAATTCCAGCCTTCGTCGCCGATGAACAGCAGTCAGCATAGGTGCATTAACCAGGCGTCTGCTGCGGAGGCCCATGTGCAGCAACGTTCGCTGAACCGTTGTTGAGGATACACTCTTGGTAGCCCCTTTGTTCATCTGGGCTGTCAATTGCTCAACAGTTGGACGTCTATTCGCCCGAACGCATCTCCATAGCCTTCGTTCGCCTCTGTCATCTATAGCCCGTGGTGCACCACATGTGCCACGCTGCTGATTTTGGATAGTGCCATTTTGCCATGCACGGTATACTTTTACCAAGGCGGCACGCGAACAGTTCACAAAATTCGCCGTTTCCGAAATGCTTCCACCCTTGGCCCGAAAGCCAATAATCATACCCTTTTGGACGTCGGATAAATCGCTACGTTTCTGCATTACGCCAATGATTGAAATCCTTTCTGATGCCCTAGGACATCCTTTATATACACTCCACTGCAATGTGCTGCCACCTGCCTTTTGTGTTTGGTTACTTCACGTTGACGTCGAAAGTAGGTTCGAAACTCATGGGCAAAAATTTAAGGGGTGATAGAAAACATCTAAACCAGCAATTTTCACCATACAATGCATGGGCGGAGAGCAAGTGGTGAACCGCTAAACGGCGCTGTAATGGAAAGCATAAAGCGCAATTTTTCTCACACATCGTCACTTCTATCGTGGATTTCAGAAGTCATGGTGACGTACAGTTATAAGGAAAAGACGGACATGCATTTTATGTATGGTCTTGCGAATGGGAATGCTCTGGAAGCCGAGAAGACACGTACCAGACCGAAAAATCTTCGAGCGATTGCATCGGTGTCTGTGCGAAACGGGATCCTTTGTCACCGGCATGCATGATACAGAGCGTGGCAGGAGTGTACGGACTCCACAAGTTATAGAGGACATTCTGAAAAGAGTGGAAGATAGTCCGGATATTAACCCAGTAATGTCCAGCGTCCTCATTTGATGACAGTGGATAAAAGAGCATGTAGAACCTTTATATTTTCCGGAAAAGATTGTTTGTTCTGCACGACGGTAGATGGTATTACCAGAAAGAATCCCACAAGTTACCAAGTATATGTGGTTTTTTAGAACACCGTGATATGGATCGCCATTTCATGTTTTTTCATGTCTCACGCTTGCATTTGCTTTCTGTCTAGCTACATCGCCGAAATTCTAGTTAAAACATTTTATTTTTGCTAGTATTTCAAATTAGAGTACTATATAAACTTATAACAGAAAATTAATTTCTTTTGAAAAAAATTTCGTTTTCAAAATGACATCCAATTTAGCTGTCCTCAATTGAGGACGCTGGGCATTACAGCCAACTTTTATACAAATTTCAAGAGTCATTACAATTTTTGTATTTTTTTCGTGTAATAATTGAATTAATAAATTATTTCGACTTTTATGTGGTAAATAGTCATTACTTTCCTAAAACAAAACAAAGTATAAGTAATTATAATGGCTCGTAGGTTCTTAAAGATTGCAGAAGCTCATGAATATTTATTTTCCGAATAAATTGAAACTGACATCATCGGAATTCCACATAACGTAGATGACCTTAATGATGAAGAGGATCTTGACGATGAAAATACAGCTTTAGCTGAAGTACGTGATATTGCAGGAACAGCTGAAATCGAATTTTCCGAAGATCCCAATTCCTCTGAAACTAAACTCTGTGACTAGAATTGTGTCCAAAAACTGAAATTGTGGCACTATAAGAGACAACAGAATAGCAAGATGTCCTATGAAATCTCGGAAAGGAATAGAAAAAGAAACAAGAGGGTTTTATGAGCATAAATTTGATAAGGAAAATGAAATTTTAATAGTCAGATGGAACGACAATAAGTCTGTTACTTTGGCAAAAAAATTCTGAACATATTAATCCTGCATTCCTTGTTTCCCCATATATCATACCAAACCAAAGAATTTATACTTATTTTATGTAAATTTGTATGTATTTTGTTTATGCATCATATATGTGCATCTTGTTCTCCGTCATTCTGCATAAAAAACTGTCCTTTTAATGAAGTGTCATAGTTCGCACAAAACTGAAATTGTAACGGTAAACATTAATCCGCTTGAGATAAATTGCCATTAAATGTTAAATAAATACCAGTTTAAAATAAATTTTATTTTAAAATGTAACAGAATACTGTAACTAGTCCGTTTTTACATCTATTACACGTTGTTTTCAAATTTTCTGACTTCACTGAATTTCTTGATTTTTTTCTCACCGGAACGCCCAGCGTCCTCAAACGAGGACGGGCTGTAATTTTAAAACTAAATCACAAATTGTTTGAATTTTAGGTTTTTGCATTCAGGGGGTCATAATTACAGAGATTTAAGATAATCATCAAAATATTTTGAGCAGAAATAACTCGGGCGTTAATGGGTTAACACGCGAAAGGTTCCCGGGCCGTTAATGTGCACCACTCGATTGTTTGTCGTGTTTTACGGGACGAAGGATTACACCACCCCTACCATGCACAGAAAGTGCAAACTTTGATATCTGCAGATTATGCGCCACGTGTCGAGTTTGCACTTTGATTTTCGCGACAGCTAGCACCGCAGCCTGATTTTACTGCACATGCATTATTCACTGATGAATGCACCCTTACTCGTGAAGGCATTCTAATACGCACAAACTTCATGTGTAACAATCCGTACGACACACGTCCTAATGCGAATCAGAAGCTTTTCAGCGTAAATGTTTGGGCTGGATTTGTAGGTGACCATTTGATAGGCCCATACCTTCTGCCATTCCGACTGTGGGGCAGAACATACCTCACATTTTTACAACAGGTATTGCCAGACTTACTTCAACCTGTTGCAGCTAACATACAAGCACGTATGTGGTTCCAGCATGACGGAGTAAAACCCCATTTAAGCTTGGATGTGCGGAGCGCTGTAGACGCTAAATTCCCAGGGCGATGGATTGGTCGGGGTGGGCACACACCTTGGCCGGCACGCTCACCCGATCTCTCCTATCTGGACTTTTTCCTGTGGGGCCATTTGAAAAGTCTCGTCTACGAAAGTCCCATTGACTCCGACGAGGACCTAATTACCAGGATTTCTGTTGCTGCCGGTGCCGTCCGAGACATGCTGGGTGTGTTTGAAAATGTGCGCCGCTCCCTACGTCGCAGGTGTAACGCCTGCATTACAGCAGGTGGTTGCACTTTTGAGCAGTTTCTGTAATTTTGCGACATATTTTGTATTTTTGTCAATAAAATTATTTAGTACCTCCTATATCCGTTTGGTGTTTTGTTCTTTCATGAGACACTAACGGCGGATACCTCCTAGCGGTTCACCGCTTGCTCTCCGCCCATGCATTGTGTGGTGAAAATTGCTTTTTTAGATGTTTCTATCACCCCTTACATTTTTGCCCATGAGTTTCGAAACACTCTGTAGTAATAAAAAGTTTCTTTTATCTATTAATGGCAGTGTCATTACTCATGCTTCCCATTTACACTTCCAGTATAGTATTTTAACACAAACTTTATTTCTTCGAAACTTAATCTGGATTGGTTTATTATATCTCATCCGTTAAAACTTGCATCAAAAATGAAACTCTGTGTTCTAACAGGTAATACAAATAAGGTAATTTTTTTTTGCGACATTCGAATATATTTTTTAATGTTTTACAACTGTTTATGAAATATCAACTATCTTAAGTTTGACTTCTTTCATCAAAACCACTGGAAATTGATTATTTATAAAAAGCTTAAACCAATTCATTTAAAACCTTGAAGTAAAATTAACTTTCATTAAAAAATTTTATTTTTAAAAGATTGAATAAAATTTTATGAAATTTGTACTTGAATTGTTTTAAGGCATCAGTAAAATTTTTATTTTAAGCACCGTTCTTGGAATTGCTTATGAAATAAGTAGATCAATATGTTTTACACATGCTAGTAAATTTATTTATTTTCGAATATTTTTTAAATAATAGTATATTTTTTAAATGCATTAAAATGTTTTGCATCGTATTTAAGTTTTTTAATGAATTTAAATATTTTAAAATTTATTAAAAACATATTTTTAAATTTTATAGGAAATTATTTAATAAGAATTTAATTGGATGTTATTAAATTTATTTTTGAGTTGTTTTAAACAATTCGTAAAATTTACAGAAAAACTTTAATTTTTGCTTTTGAATAATTGCTTTTAAAGTATTTACAGATAAGTCACTCCCAATTCTTACATATCCAGTGTGACGTCCCATATTTGTATAGCATTCTCAGAAAGAAGCCGCTTATGTTTAAGTTTTGAAAGCATAGGTTTGAATTAAGTTATCATGGATTAGTTTTTTACTTCCACGTTAGAAAGAGTTCCTTAGTGATGGATACTTATGCTTGGAAAACTACTTGGATACTTATTCTTTTAATTCTTGGAAATAATGGACATAAACCTCAATATATAATAAAACAAATAAAGCAGCTATATGCTTTATATACTAACTATACCTGAGTGAGTATATGTCCGAGAAAACTGAGTACGCAATAAATTTCGAAACTTCGATGCTATTATGCGAGTGAAGAGATGTACAGTTTTGGTAGTTTAAGAGAATTATTATTGCTCACTAACTAAACTTCACAACAGATAAGTTATACAGAGGCTGTTCACACATTCTTTAGATAATGTATATTGTATTCATAAAACTAAATTACTTAAAATTCTTGTGTTTTAAATGTTCTATTTGATAGCCCATATTCTGAACTATCTTTCGACACCGTAATTTCCAGGATAATAATGCATTTTGAAGTGTCAGAAGAGGTATTCTATCCCATTCATCCTTAACAGCTTTCCAGTCCTGTAAGGGTTGTGGGACGACGTTTGGATAGTGCAGATTTAAAAGTCCGAAAGCACAAAAAATCCATAGGTGATACATCGGGAGATTTAGTAGGGTTATCAGTGAAGGGTATGGCCTTGATACCGGTTTTTTGTTCCATTTCTTTTAGGAAATTTACAGTGGATTTTGATGTGTGACTGCTAGCTTTGTCTTGATGGAGTTCCACAGATTGATGGCACTGTGGGTAAAGCGATGGTATTTCATTCAGAAAAATTGGCGATAAAATATGTTCCTGATAGTATTTGGAGTTAATCTTGACATTTTTTACCACTCTCTTTATTTTTAACTTGCTATTATATGAAAAACCAGCAACAATCATGAATCCCTTAGAAAAACTTTCTTTCGATTCTGTGAACAATGCACTTAAATTTTTTTCTCCCCTTTTATGATAATAAATGGCTTTTTTTGCTGCAGCTATTTAAATGCACCCATGATTCATCTATTGTGACAATTTTTTTCCATTTTTCTTTGGATAAGTTTATCTCGTATAGAATTCGGCAGCGTGTCCTGCGTTCAGCGATATGCTTTGGAGAAAGACGATGCACATTGCGTTTTTTAGCTTTCTAAAGATTTAAATCAACGTTTATCAATTTTTTTACTGTGGACACCGATTATTTTAATGATTTTGCAACTGTCCTTTGACTCGGGGGATTTTTTTAAACATTAAACAACGTACCTTTGCAACAGTCGAAGATCTCCGTTTCTTCCTTGGATACTTGTTTGGAATTTTAGTCCCACTTGAGGCTCCAATTTGACATTTTTTTCTTTTTTTGTTGACGATATTACCCATCGACGCTTTAGATATCACAAAACCATGACTCTCACATCGTTTTTGGATAACGGAATATGAATATTTCTCTTCGGAAAGAGCATAAATATAGCCTTCAAACCACTGCTTCGTTAAAAACGCCATTTTGAATAAAAAGAAACCTCTCAAGCCGCAGACGATAATTTTGACTTTTAAAAACATAGTACAACTGCAATTATTTCTTTTTTAGCAAACAATTTTTTTATTACCGCTAACCAAAATCGTCTAAAAAATGTGCGAACAACCTCTGTAGTAAGTTTAAAACGATTTTTTTAAACATTTAAAAACTTATCATTTGGCACAAAATATAAAATCATTATCAAACTGCCAAATCGACAGTTTTAAAGACAAAAAAAAGTGTCACCCAGTTTACGCTGTGACGAGCTTTTATGTTAAGGATTTTCAGTGTAAACAAATAAAGTACCATAGGAGAAAAAATACTTCTGTTTAGAATAAATCGAAGATGTTTGGCTTTAATTGTTAATGTGAGAGAGGCGCTGAAATTGCATTTGATTATCCTGTCAAGTTATGCCAAAAGTTACGAAATAAGTTATTAGCATCCTCTTTATTTAGCTTTACAAAAAGCTCCTAAAAAGCTTCTTTCACAACTATTCCCCAATGCTGCTGTTTCTGTCACAGGAGGATTATTTTTGTGTCTAAAATCTCACCAAGCAATTATCATCTTTAAAAGACGATCGTTTTGTTATAAAAATCTGCAGGTATGCATGTAGTTTATTTTACGTCACTCTGACAGCAACATAAGGGGCCATTGGCAACGGCTTGGGATCAATTCTAAAGAGGGTAACACCTCGTAAATTTGAACCACTTTCTGACAACGAGGTAAACACCTGAGCAAATACTTTAGATACATTTTCATTAATTTCCGTAATCAAATTCCTTTCACGTTTCTTTTATAACTGAATGAAGCATATGTAAGATGAACGTGAAATATAAATAGACTGAGTATTTCTATTGCGAGGTGCTTAAAAAATGGTGACAAACATGCTGACTAGTAGTAGCATGGTAATTGTAATGATAATTTTAGTTAACGTCGTAATAGAGCAACACAACGGACTATTGACGACGGTCCTGGATCAGTCCCATAAGGGAAAGATCTGAAGTAGTAGCATTACTGCTCTGTAGAAAAACGACTTGTTAGGCCAATTTGACACCTCATTTGGATCGCCTCGTCTGGAATTACGTCCTCTTATTACAGGGTACCTGTAAGAATGCGGATCTATACAGAATGATGACAAAATGTTCACCATTTTGTAGCGCGGTAGTCTAGTACTACGACAAGCGGACCAATTAGATGATGAATCAATGGATTATCGCCTTTATTCCCGGGATCAAATCAGATGGTGAATGTTCGTTTCCACCCTGCAGATGAAAGTAGTCTAAGGGTAACGTTACTACTAGTTTTAATAAAAAGCTCCTGATTACATAAAGAAGTTATCATTGATTCATTAAGACAATTATTTGTATATCAATGAAGCGAAATTATCGTGAATGTATGTAAGAATTATGCAAATAAAAGTTCAAGATTACGATAAAGACTTTAATCTGTTTGAAAGGAAGAAAATTTGTTTCTTAAGAATTAAACCACAAATTAAGAATTTCCCTTCCATAACTATATTCAGTTTTAGTGAAAAGTAATTTATATCAACATGATATAATATTTATAAGTGTAGCTAAAGGATAAAATCTATTACAGATCAGCTTCCTATGAAAAGCAAAATAATCAATCCAAAAAGTATTTTAATTAAGCATAAAGTTGATTTACATCTACGCGTTATTCATTTATTCAGTGAAATCCAGAAACTGCATCTCCTTTGCGTTTTGGTTATGCATATAGAAGAGGACATTTCACTGAAATAAAAAAACATAATTGTAAAACATCAAGGTATAAAATTAAAAATGCATTACACACAAATAAAGAGTAATTGGTAATTTTTAATTAACGTCGTACTAGAGCAACACAACGGACTATTGACGACGGTCCGGGATCAATCCCTTAAGGGAAAGAACCAAGGACAACACCTCGTAATTTGAACAACAGTCAGATGACAAAGCAACACCTGAACTAGCACCCCACTCTACAAACTTCCCTACCAACCAAACATGAGGACTTTCGGCCACGACAGATTTAAGTTGCATCAGCCGTCTCTACACCATACGCTTACAAACATCCATGCCCGGACCCAGATTCGAATCAGGAACTTTCCTATCTAGAGGCTAACACCTTGACCACTATACCGGTTGGTCTGCACAAACAAATAAAGAGAGAATTTCAGGAATAAAGCACCCGATATATTTAGTTTATTAGTTTATACGATTATATTTAGTTTATATGATTTTTATACGATTATATTTAGCTTAAACGATTTTTATACGATTATATTTAGTTATTACGATTTTACACGATTATATTTAGTTTATCCGATTTTTATACGATTATAGTTAGTTTATACGATTATATTAGTTTATTCCTTGTAAACATATAACTTTTTATGGATCAACAATTTCTCCAAAACTTATTTAAAAAAATATTAATAAGATTAGGTTGAAAAACTATTTTTGGTTCCTTTGTAAATATTGGTCGTTTTGACATGGGTGCTATCACCCCTCAATTTTTTCTAAACAGTTTACTAACACCCTGTAATTGATATTGGGCTGATCTCAAGCATTCAGCCTGATCGTTTAGAGTTCCATTGAACATTAATCATTACACTAAAGATTTAACCTTATGTTATAGACAAATATAATGTGTAAATTATTTTGTAATAAATAATAAAAATCCACAATGTTACCTACTCTTCACAAAGCCTGTACGTATGTCTCTATTACAGAATATATTTTAGTTAATTATACAGTAGAGTCCCGATTATCCGAGTTAATGCGGACCAAGACAAACTCGGATAACCGAAAAACTAGGTTAAAGCGAAAATTGTAAATAATATAAATCGTGTAGGTTTAAATGTATATTTTAACAAATACAAAAGTTATACAGGTACACCACATGCAATTCATATTGTTACGATAATTAAAGAGTACTTACTTCAAGAAGTCCTTAGTTGTTTTTTTGTTTTACGTCACTTTGTCGTTTTTCTACAGCAATGTTTCGCCATTTTTTAGGATAACAGGATTGCTGGTGTCGCTTCTTGTTGTTCTATATATTCCATAGCACTTTCGATAGCTTTTAGTCCATCTGTATGGGATAATTTCATATGTCGATTTTCATCGTCATTGTCTTCATCACCATTGCTTGATTCATTTTCCTTATTGACGATCATTTTATCTGTAATCTCTTGTTGTTCGTCAGCGTTTATCCAGTCACGGATTTCGTTTTCCTGATTGTTTGTGAGATCAAGTTCAGAATTTTTTTCGGTATTTTTAAAAATAAAACGTAGAAACAAAAAAATCCTAGAAATATTTGATAGCTCGGTTAAAGCGGAAACTCGGATAATCGGGGCTCAGATAATCGGAGTTTACTGTATTTCTAAAGAAGAGAATAATTATCTTAAATATATTAGCAGACTCACTCACCCTTGCATCATAAAAACCTAGTCAGCCTTTCATTTTTATTTACCATTGACTGTAAACAAAATTGTATTACTCAGCTATCAACCTTTTTTTACAAATGCGACATAACACAATTTACCCAAACCTGCAGATTCATTTCTTTGACAAGAGAATAATTGGCACAAAGATATTCCTATACTCATTCAGATATTCTCTTTTCTCTTACTTCATTCAAAGGCGTAACCAAGTATAGCCCTTGTGCCACAACCCAACCAATCTTTCATTGAAAACACAAACAGATATTTTAAAATAAGTCTAATATAAATAAAATTTGTAGATCAAACATGTTTGTTTTCATTTCTGGTTAAAACAAAATTGGATCCCAAGTTCACAAACTATTTTTACAAATGTGACTCAATTCAAATCACCCAAACCGCAGATTTATTCTCTGCGCAATCAAAATGCCAACATAATCTACAGAAGACTCAACCTCACCTCTTAAACGATGGCTACTATTTATGCAAACAAAGATGCAATTGGAAGCTTCTGTTTTAATTTTCCAGAACTGCACACTCATATTCAGCTGCAATGACTCGTTATTTCCGCCATTTTCCAGGGAAGACACCTCAGATGATATGTCTGAAATATTCGCCACATGCGACCCTTAATCGATCGCTAAAAGTGATTTGGAAAAGCCTATCTCGACTCCAACGCACTGTCACGGATCATAACTAATTCCTCCCTGCAGCTTTAAGTGAGTCATTTATGCGAGCTTGGAAAATGTTTCTAGCGTATTTGGAAAGTTAAGGTACATGTTGAAGTGAGTCCGCATTGTCGAAACTTTTGCGAAGAAAATTTCAGACCCTTAAATCCCGGATTAGGTAGAAGAATCACATTAATGAGTTAACGTTCCCACCTTCGAATTTAATCGGAAAAACATATTTTGCTGCCTTTTGTAGGTGGTAGCTATATATATCTGGATTCTCTAAGGGATTTTTGGTAAGAAGCTAATCTCAAAGCTGCACTATTTCATTTCGTAGGTTTCTTTTTAGTTTCTAGCAAAGGTTCCTTGGTTGGAATAACAAAAAGCACTTGTTTTTTGTTGGAGTGGAACGAATATTGAATTATTTTGTATGCATATTTCACACACACAGTTAGACAATTTATGATGCAATCGTTAATCAGCGCCAAAATGTACTGTCAATCGCGATGTTTTTTCAAATTCGTAAGCTTCTAATCGTGATAGATTCCGTGACATTTTATGATTACGGTTATTCCATACTTTTGTGACATTCCATTGTCAACATAAAGTTGTTGGATATGTACGGTGTATTTTGTACTTCTTGTAGTGTAACTTGGTTTGCTCCCCTATGACTTTTAGCATCATTGGAGCATAGTTTTAACCATACAGGTGGTTGATAATTAGCACAAACGTCGAATAGTTAGCGCAACCAAGATCTTGAAGGACGAGAAATCGCGTTATAAGAAGAAAGTCAACCAAATCTTATCTCGTCACCGACCAAAAAATGTCAGCATGTTGATCTATGAGCAGTATGTTGACGAGCTATCTTATCTTTAGCAAAATTACTCAGATCTTGATGGCTAGACATTTTCTCATTAGGAAATAAATACCTCATTAGAAAACGTCATTAGAGAAAAAAAATATTAATACAATTAAGGTGTTTTTTTATTTGAATAAAATAAAACTTACTATATACGATTTGTTGATGCGAATAGCAGCTTTTGCTCAGGTTATACGACTAAAATTGGAGTATTATGGAAACGTAATCAATTTGGACGACAATATTCGAGAAAATCAGACAATTGCTGCTGCTGAAGAGAAGAATGGTGATTATAAATGTTGAGAGATGAAAGAATTTTTGCGAAATTCATAATGACTCAGTGAGTTTGTTAGATAGTAGCCTTCGAGCTATAAGGTTCAGGTTTGAGTGTATTCTTCCTTCTGTTAGTAAGACGTGTCTTGTGTGAGTTCATTTACTTGACATAAATACATTTCTTGCCCAGATCTGGCCCCAACAGCATAAGAAAAACTTTCATGTGAAATGAGCTGCACATCGAAGTTTAATAATGACTTGCAGGAAAAGAATATAAAGGTTCTGTGCAAAAGTGGTATTATCTTTGTATACCCAATAGTTTTAAATACAAAATTAATTTCTTTTGCATAGCTTACTATCACCAATTTTAGTTTAGGGAGTAAAATTTAATAACATATATAGACATTGAAATAAATATTTTAAAATTAGTTTCCCTTATTTGTAGCTACCTTTAACATTGAATTTGGACACATATCTGCTGTGTTAATAGTGTTATGAGAGGAGCTAAAGAAAACAACATGCTTTCGTTGATACGTATTTTAATAAACTGTATTATAAAACTATGTGAAATTAAGAAAACATTTATGGGACCTTCTTACTTCTTTTTAAATATGAGAAATTTATGCTAATAAATCCCTTAAGTAATCACAAAAGGTTTTAGCTATTGAATTAATTTCAGACAAAAGTAATTTAACTTGAATGTATTCATAGAAAGGGACTCACGTAAAAAATGTTTTAATACATCGATAGATAAAAGTAGTGTAGTAATCGTGCGTAGAATCCAAATTTGTGATATAAGATGGAGATTCGTATTGAAATTATCGGAGCAAGCACCCAATTTAATATAAAGACGGCTCCTTAGACAAATTTTAAGTATTGATATTTGTAGAAAACATTCATACCTATCGATTGCTACCTTCCGTTTTGTTTTGCGATGTAAATTATGCAATTGCGAACGGGTGAGTCGGGTTTTTTTTGACGGCTGTACCTCTGGACGTAGTTGCCTAATCATACTGAATAAAAGTTTTTTTTTTAAATAAAATTTTATAACCGTTTTAATGACGTATCACTTGAACTTTTAAGAGACCTTCTCAATTTTAAGGTGATTAAATTTGAATTTTGACCAACAATCACAAAAAGTGTATTTTTTTACAAAAAGTGTATGTGTAAAAAGTACACAATTTATCTTTGCTTTCTGAAAGCTTCATTGTAGGACACGCATGAGTTATTCGTTAAAAGCTATTAATACCTTTACCACAAACGAGAAACACAAAAATTATTTTAATACTGAAGACAAAACTTTTGCTTACATTTGTCTATTTACACTTCATTCACGTACATTCTAAGAATACTCAGTTTCTGTCCCTTTTTAGAACATTTACTGTATCAAAAGTCACCTTTTGATCTTTCTACAGATCTGTAAAACGTGAACCTGTACCAGAAAAATTTACTAAGTTTCTTCAAAGAAATTTCCTAGTAGAAAGGAGGTTGGTAGGTAGTTGAAATTACGTTGCACTCAGCAACACGAATCTCAATAGGAAACAGAGAGTTTAAAGTCTTGAAAAATATTTTGTTTTCTTATGACAGTGGGTTTAAAAGATTTTCCCCTATAGAACTCATTTTTCTTTCCCAAATTATGCTCCAGTGTGACTTTAATTAAGTACCTACCTACCTTTAGAAATTGCATTCTTAAAGCAGAGATCCAGAATTAGGTGCAAACGTTACAAACAGCAGTTTACGGCCATTTAAATCACATTTAAAATACATTTGTAATTTAATGCTCGATAACAGATAAAAAGACATGTTCATTGCCTGCAAATGTATCCATTAACATTTTTTAATGTTTTCTGCAGAAGTTACATAAATGATAGTTTGGTATTTTTTTATGTAAATTTGTGCATCATTGAAATTTTATTTAAGGAAGTTAAGAAAAAAAAATTGTTCGTTACATCAAAAAATTATGATAAAATTGTTCACATTGCATTCTGAAAAATGCGTGATCTGGATATACTTCGTATCTAGTGAAAATGTAGAGGATCTTGGAATAGTTCATTTCTGTAAAAGTACAGAATGTCATAAAAGTTCCCGTACTCCAAATTAAAAAAAAAAACCAATGCCCGTTTTTTTTATTATTATTGAATTTTATCGTTCTGCTTATAATTTTATCGATTCTTCTTTTATCGTTTGATGCATGTCTTAAGATTTTTTTTAACGATCGACTCATTCCAAGAAAATTTTTACAACCTAGTTCCCCTGATTTGAGCATCCCTGACATTTTTCCTGTGAGGATATTTAAAAAGGACAAAGTTGAAGAAGTTCTCAAACACACACACACACACTATAGATAATATTAAAATTGCCATTACTCAAAGGATACAAGAAGTCACTCCTAGCATCTTCAAACGCGTTTCTAAAAATATGCGCAAATGACTTGAGCTTTGCCTCCGAGAAAGGGGCGGACTTTTTAAACATTCATCATACATGTAAGTTCAAATTTATTTCCTACGTTATGTTAAAAGTGCTTTTCACTATTAGCATAAAAATAATTGTTTTAAAGTTTGTTGTTCTAAGTTGTTTAAAGTTGTTTTTGTATAATAAATTCACGAAAAATCAGTACGGGAACTTTTAGTGAAGGACACTGCAGTAAACTTACCAGGGGCTGACATATGCGAAATCCTGTTTGGTGGTTACCAAAGGTGATTATATAATTCTTAATATGTCTTAATCAGTCCTATACTTTCCTGAACCGAACTATATACTAGGGATGCGACATCGATGTCGATGTTTTCAAAACATCAATGTTTTTTAAAAATCATCGATGTTTTTAACATCGATGTACTGGAGTCAATGTTTTTGTAACATTGATGTTTATACTTGTCGATGTTTTATTTTTGAATGAAAAAAGTACCGTTATAAAAATTTTAAAAATAACCAAGTAGCATAATTTTTATAATCAGCAAATTGAACATACTTTTAGACCAAAATGGCCAAAGGTGAAGGGTCTGAAAAGTAGGGATGCGATGTTCGATGTCGATGTTTTGAAAACATTGATGTTTTATAAAAAACATGGATGTATTGAAGCCCATGTCGCATCACTAGTTGCTAAACCAGTTTTAAGAAATGGGGGAAATAGTTTAAATACACTGACTTTTAAAAATATCGATGGTTTTGGGGGCGATGTATTTTTAATATCGATGTTTTAATTTTTAACATCAAAGTTTCAAAATTAAAAAAAATAAGCAAAATTAAAACATCGATGTTTTGCTGTCGATGTAGTATCACTAGTTGCTAAACGAGTTTTAAGAAATGGGAGAAAAAAGTTTAAATACACTGAATTTTAAAAACATCGATGTTTTCGGGGCGATGTATTATCAACATCGATGTTTTAATTTTGAACATCGATGTTTTGTTGTCGATGTCGCATCACTACATATACTCGGAACTAGAACACGAGTTAAAGACGCCAAATGTTGGAACTCATTGTTCATGTAAAACTTTTGACATAATTGAACGAACAGACTCGTTTAAAACCATGCAATTCAAATTCCAACGTGGCAGATCTGATTATCGTGTCGACTTTTTGACAAATTAAAAGTAAGTGGTGGTGGTATTTCTGCGGTTGGAGGTTCTTCTTGTACGCATTTCTAACTTGACGTCCCTTCATTTGTTTCTCAAACGCGACTTCGCCAGTAGAAATCCCAAAGAATCAATTCCAAAGTGGTTCAGGATATTTGATTGATTAACACCTTATTGATTAAACAACAAATGCTGCCGAAAAGGCAATTAGCTTCATTTTAAGGTACCAGAAAATTTTAGATCATGATCCCGACGTGAATATTTTAGAGTAATTGGATTGCGGAAGTAAAATCTTCACTTTTCGTCTGGTATGTATGCCTACACTGCAAATCTCTCTAATCAAACTTGTATTATATTAACTGCTTGTGACTTCTGGATCATATATCTCTGTTTTGAAGATTTTAGTTTAGGTACGAACGTGAGTGTAGAAGTCTATGTAAATAAGAATGGAGTATTCGTTTGTACATTGAATATTTTTATTTTGAATAGTTATTTAAGCCATTTCAAGTTTTCAAACCGATTTGGGTACTTCTGATGCAAAATCCGTCTCTCGTGCGTTTGGTGTCTGTCCATCTAGTCTGTATGTGTGTGCCCAATGCAAGTCCAAACGGTTTAATATATTTTCATGAAAGTATGCATGCTGTGAGTATTTGAATTCATTTAATGACTGAACTTGATTGTGTAATTCTTTCTGTCCGTCTTTTCATTCTATGTTCAATTTTGTGTTTGAGTGTTTGTACAGGCATCACATCAATTTTATTTCATGTATTTGATAACAATGTTCTTTATTTTATACATAATATGTTAATTTAGTGAATGCAATATTAAATGTTTCTTTGTTTCCACATTTAGATAAGTTTAATTGTA
The DNA here is from genome assembly GCA_947359465.1 of Metellina segmentata. Lineage (NCBI taxonomy): Eukaryota > Metazoa > Arthropoda > Arachnida > Araneae > Tetragnathidae > Metellina > Metellina segmentata. The sequence continues at coordinate 36,921,771 of OX375875.1, forward strand.
AAAAATCATGCTTAGTTAAAGTTAATCTAAAGTTTCATGCTAAAGTATACTTAAATCAACCGTAATTTGGTAGTTTTGGAAAACCTGGAATGTATTTTGTGTATTACGATTACTTGGATTATTTTCAGTACTGTTCTCAGTACTGTTGAAAAAGCAGTTATTTTTATGAAAATTGTTTTTTGTTTGCGGAATTTCAACTTTGATACTTAATTTATTGCAAGTCTTATTTTTGTTCTTCACGAAATATAAATGATTTCAAAATATTTGGGACTGACGATATTTCTCAACGAACGGGAACGTGTTGGTTGTTTACGTGTTGTGATGTTTCCTGTTTCTTTCGATCGGTATTGATTTCGCATTTATAAATATTGTGCATTTTTTGTTGTAAGTTGTGGCAACTGTGCAAGATCGAGTGAGTAAAAAAAAATCCCGAAAATCTTTAGAAAAACATTTTTTTTTCTTGACAAGTTTTATTTTGTTGTATTTCTTTGTTTACAGTTGTTTTCTGTTTTAAATATTTACTATTTTTATAAATTACGTTTCCCTTTCATCATACGCTACACCACCACAAAGTATTTGATTTAAAGTTGCAGGTAAGTCGAAATAAATCAAATTTTAAGCGTGCTATTACCGTTATTGAAAGAATAATAACATTAAAAAAAGAACTAAAACTTTTGAAATCTTAAAAAATTCTTTGTGATAGTGACAGGAGTTCAAGGTGGTTAATTTTGCTGGGCTATGTTTAAGCAACGTATTTATATATGTTAAAAGTACATTGAAATCAAAGATTTTAAAAAAATCTATCGAAACAGATCGGTTTGCCATTTTTTTAAAAATGGTAATAAGTTATCTTTGTAGTTATGTACTGAAGGAATTCCATTTTAGAACAAGTTCTTTTATTATTAGACATGCCACAAAATTTAATTTTCAATAAAAATGTATTCGCCTTAAAATACTAAGTGATGAATATCTCATCATTTCGATTTGTCATCCTTCCATTAAAAATGGTGAAATTCAACAACGTCTGATGCAAGAGTGCTCTCAAGTAAAAAAAAATATTGTTTTGTTGACTATGTCGCACTTGCTATAGATTCGTCATTTTTAAGAATTGAGCTGAGCAATTTCATGTGAAAAGAACTTAGAAAGGGAATTCGAATTCCCCTCAAAATCGTGTTTAGTTGTAGTAACCTAAGTGTCACCTTCCTTCTTTTTGTAAATTTGTCAGACAACAAAAGTGCGATTTATGTAAAATGGATTACTGGGTGGATGTGCATGTGTAGGATTTATGTGCAAAGTAAGTTGTAGAAAATATAAAATGTAGAAAGGTGTTAAAATATTATATTATACTACGAAAGGCAAAAGTAATTTCGATATATATATATATATATATATATATATATATATATATATATATATATATTCAGAACTACAATGGTAAATTATTACCATTTAAAAAAATGGCAAACCGATCTGTTGTGAATGACTTTTTATTCTTTTATGGTTTGATTGCAACGGAAGTTTGGTATTAGGGTTTAGTTGGACTGGATAGTTGGTGGCATATGGTGGCGATTTTCAGGCTTGGTGTTCTTGATCTCCCGGCTGCTGCAGCAGGTTTGATTCCGTTTTGTTCTCACTCTTTTTTTTTTTTTTTAGTGTTTTGCTTTTTTTTTTTTTTTTGCTTTTAAATGGTGTTTTGGTAAGTATATGAGCAATTTTTTTTAGCCTAATGCTTATATGTAGAAAACACCATTTTATGTTGTCCGCGTCTGGCCACTCACTGATGACGCAATCCACCAACATGTCTTCATTTTTCATCATTTCTAACACATTTTGATGTAATTTTTTGAATTTCCTGTGTTCTTGTAACTATATATATATATATATATATATATATATACATTCACTACCCTACAATAATGGACCAGTATAAGGTAAATATATGACCGATATGATGGTATAAGGGAAAGAGTACATGCTTTAATAGGGTTATAAACCCCACGTGCTGCAATTACACTAGTAAACCCTTCTGGGCATACTTTCAACAAGGTTTTGATTCACAGGAATGGGCTTTTGCGTCCATTCTCCTGCTGCAATAATGTCGCCGGCTCAGCTGTTGACTTCGGACGTGGTTCCCTGGTCCGTAAACGTCGCGCTAACTCGTCCCACAAATGTTCTATGGGTTTTAGGTTGGAACTCTCAGCAGCCAGGAAGACGTTTTACATCCATACCTTGATACCACTGCTTGACAGAGGCTAGAACATGACATGGAACTTTGTCGTCCTGGAAGTAACATTCGGTCATTCCATAAACTTGCCAGAGCGTAGGAAGAACCTGATTGTCCAAAATGTTCATGTAGGCGTCGACGTTCAATTGACCAGGAACAATATGCTCCCCAGCCATACCACGAAAAATACCCCAAACAAGTAGTTGGGTTTCATGCACATCTACTGGCGTCCGGTCCATTATTGTAGGGTAGTGTTGTACCAATACATGTTGTTAAAAATCGCGGTATACCAAAAAGTAAAGATCTTTTGATTGGAAATACCCCTGAAAGATGTTTGTTATTGTTAAGTTTTAGCAGTCAGCGTTTCTCATCCTATTAATGAAAACCCCGACTGTTTGTCCTGACTGAATGCATTTCATAAATTCATTGTTGTTTAACATCACGTGAAAACTCTCCTCACAAAAGGAAATTTAAGGGAAAATATTTACCCTAAATATTAAGATATAAAAATCACCAAGAAGCGCTGAAAATAAGAGAAAAGGAAAGGGCAGGAAAGATCAAAACAGGAGACATGAGCTTATCATTAGTAACACGAGCATGTCCAAAATGTTCATGTAGGCGTCGGCGTTCAGTTTACCAGGAACAACATGCACAGATCCCAGGCCATACCACGAAAAACATCCCCAAACAAGCAGTCGGATTTTACGTAAATCTGCTGGCGTTCGGTCCATTATTGTAGGTGAGTGTATATATATATATATATATATATATATATATATATATATATATATATATATATATATATATATATAATACATGAAATACACAAAACAACTTAAAAGCAAAATCAAGCAAAGACCTAAACATTCGAGGTATATTCGACCAAAAAACGAAAGTTAAAACTAACCATGCAAGCGAGCTATAGAGCTGCTGCACACTTAGCATGGCAAGCAATGTAGTTTCAAGATGAAAGGAAATTTTCATATTTATATATATATAGAATAAATCAAAGTATTCCATGAAGCCCCTTCACTCTTGAATGAGATGTGTCTATGAGGGCATAAAGTCACACGTGTGTTGTATCAAAAGATTAATGATGTTTTTGCTATGTTCTGCAAAAGAATTTAACTTGCTCGAATGCTTAAGATAAATATACCCTTTTCCAGATCGTGTATTGAAGATATTTGAAACTATCTGAAAAGAAAGTTCCATGCAGTTGCAATGTTACAAAATAAAAAGTGAATTTCTCTAAGCTCTTCAGTACTTCAAATGCTACTTCAAAAATAGGATTAGCCTGTTTAGTCTCCCGAAACACAGAAGAGCAGAAAGAAATCCCTCCAATCTCGCTCTCCTGAATTGAAATATTGGTAAAGAAAATGATCCTATAAGTATCCCGATAACAAGTTAACCAGAAAGCGCATTAAATCTTTTCTAAACAACTGTTGAATCCATAGAATTCGATGTAGAAAATACCACTTTTTGCTACAGTTTGGACCTTATTGCTAATTTTAGTTTTGCTTCAAACAGATAGGAATAATAAAGACATAAAATTGTTGTTTGTTTCATTTCGTGCATTGGCGCTGCAAGCTATATTATTAGTTATTGTATTTTGTTCCTTGCTCGAGATTCAAATAAGACCGTGATAGTGTAAAAATGTTGTGTTCGTTGTGTATATATAGAAATGATATTTTTGGGATGATAAGTTTAAAAGCGTAAGGATCATGGATAAGAATTTCGTGAGTATTTTAATTGATACGGGCATACATTTTTTGTGAGAAAACGTATCTTAATCGTAGTATTCTTGGCTTATATATTCGTATTGCGCGTGTATATTTAAATTCACGTGTATTCGAAAACAATTCCATTTACAAAACGTGATAAAATAACCTAGTTCAATTCTATGATCAACAGCAGTCCTTTATATACATTTTTTCGAAGTTTAGACACAGTAAGTAAAAAGGCTTGAATGTTTCTCATTTACTTATTACACATCCGTACTACGCGTGTATTTATATTTAAAGGCATGTAAAAATGAGTATTTACGAAACTTGCAAAGAGAGAGAGAGATAATGTTGTTTTTATTAAATTGATAGTGGACTTTTGGTACATATATATATATATATTATTAAAAGTGAAGACTAAGTAAAAACACTTTGCTTCCTATATAAATTATCTCTATACTTTTTTCTAGTGATAAAAATAAAAGGCATACGGATTAGAGCACGATTTAATGTTTATTAATTGGTACACGTTTTTTTATGAGAATCTCAATCCGGTATTGTCTGTAGCATTCCGAGTTTATATATGAGTACGGTACAGCAACAGTCTACGTTTATAGTGGTGGCAACGGCACTGGCGTTTTTTTTTTTTTTTTTTGGCGCATTTCTAGTAGCGTGTTACTGCAGATTAAAGCAACCCATCACAGTTATTGTGGTTTTCTTGGCAAGCTTGGCAAACGGTAACTTTCAATTTTTATTTTGAATATTCTAGAAAGTTCTTTCAAAATCCCTTAAAGTCGTTTGATTCCATTGGTACGTTTGAAAATTTTTCTTAGCTTCCATTAGTTATTTTAATTTAAAAAATATCCTTTAATTGCATTGGTCCTTTGAATATTTTTTCTGTGATATCGTTGGTTCATTTATTCGTATTTCTACAGTTGTGGAATTTTATTTTATTTTATTATAAAATTTTTCAAGAAACTTTTCTGAGTTATGTTTCTTAGCCATTTGTGGAATTTTCGTTTTTTATAATTTTTCCCCGGAACATCTCTGACGTATCACGTTGTATTCTTTCTTGCTTTTTTTCTTTTAAAAAATCTTTTTATTTTCAAAAAGGCCTACTGTATTTAGCGTAATTGATAAGTTTCAGGGTATTCTTACCCAACATTTCCAGATTAGTTTGTCTGCAGGTTCACAAATGTCTTTAAGCTTGCTAATTTTTGTGAAACTTTTTTTTAAAAATATACTTTTCAAAACGTTTTCAAATGCGTTTTCAAGCTTCTTTTTTCCGCTGTAAAAAGAAAAATATTTTTGAAAGGAAAATATTTGTGAAATGATTCGTGCCTTGGTGACTTTAGAAGTGCGCCAAAATTATTTACCAAAGCCGTTGTCACTGCTATAAACGTAGACTGTAGCTATACCTGATAATTGAGTTCAATTCTGTGATCAGAAGTAGCCATTTATATCTTCAAAATGTAAACATAATACAAATGATTGAAGTTTTTTCCTGTACTTCCTGTTTCTATTTCTGACTGACTTTGGCAACATTGTATTATTAACTAGCTTTCGTATTTGACAATATAGTTCGTTTTGTATTTATTCGAAATATTTATTTTTCGAACATGTCGCGTTTTGAATTCCGTCTCTTGTAAAGATACTAATAAATACAGAAAATGCATATTATTATATCGATTTGCTTATTAGGAAATATACTGTGTATCGTTTTGCTATTCAATGCCTTTGGAACTTTTAACTTGTAAGATGTAACACACAAAAGATTGTCGTATTCGTATTTGGCTTTCACGAAGGATAAAAATAGAAAATTTAAGGTACATCTCAACAAAAATACTGAACGTCTCGGATAATGGCAATTATTTGTGTCCGGGATTCTTAGGGGATATTATCAAAATTTTAGAAAAAGTTTTTATGTTGGTAATTATCTGAACAGTGTGGATAACATTTCATAATTGAACACATTTATTTGTGAATCCAAATTGGTTGTATAGCAAGTAAACTTTGTACTAAGTAGGAATAGACTATTGAGTTATGGCACTTTCTAGATAAACCATTTATCACTTCCATGGTTAAAATTGAAAACAAGAAACGTTCAATTGTTCAAAACGTTAAAAGTTGCAAAATGCGTGAAAATGTTAAAAAATGAAGTGGAATTATGAAACTATCCATCACAATATTGTAAATTGTAAACAAATATCAACAGATTCTTAAATAGCTGTATAATAGTATTTGTTTCAAGAAAATACGAACTTTAAGATTGTTTTATAGTGAAGGGAGATAAAAACTGAGGAATTACTGTGGGAAGTCAATCTTTAAACAGGTAATAAACTCTCAAGGAAAGAGGGCTGCCATAATATGTAAAATAATGTTTGGAGATCGACATAAGTGATTTTTACTTCTGTAACTCACACAACCACTGATACCACTTCCAGAACCAAACGATAAACTTTGAGTCAGAAATATTTCTAAACAAACCAATTGAAGGTACGCATTGTCTGTGTTTAACCTGCATCTAAATAGAACAAATATTCTTGTTCAGAATCATGAGACTCAAATGCCAAATCGACACAACCAGACTGTAATACTTTATTTAAAATCATTTTCAATTATTTATTAATTTTAACAATCATGTCAATAAATTAAATATCAACTATGGTAACTAATTCGAAATCCAGGAAACATTCCTAAGTCTTTCACATTATTCTTATCCATCTTCGAATTTAGATACAATATAGAAGAGTCTACTCATCACGCTTTCGAAGAATCCTTTCTAAGTAAATTATTCAAGAATGTATGACATAGAATTTAGGCCTTCAAGAATCGTGCGAAAAATCTTCCAACAGAGCCCTATAAATAAATGCAAAAAAAAATCAAATAATTTCAGAATGACGACGAATATAGCCAATTTAGTTGTTTTTGTTGTTATAACTACAAGAAATCGACAAAAAAGTTCAGGTTTTAGGGGTTTAATTGTTTCTTAGCATATCTTCAGTTTTCATATGAAACATTTCTAATTTCGTATTTTGTATCGAGAATCAGGAAAATTGATTAATAACATAAATGTTTTTGTTACCTTTTAATAATAGAAGTTAGAAAAATTGTAACCACACTACACGTTTTGAGGCGTGAAAGTAAACATGACATTTTAATACATTAAAGTTTTTTATTTACGATACCTTAAACTTGATAATAGGAAAAGTAAACAGCAATATAAAATATATTTTAAAAATTTGATTAAGATAAGGTAATTTTAACGTCGTACTAGAGCAGAACAACGGGCTGTTAATGACAGTCTGGGATCAATCCCCTAAGGGAAAGATCCGAGGTTTGCACCACGAAATTTGGAGCCACAGTCAGATGACGAGGTAACACCTGAGCTGGCACCCCACTCTCTAAACTTCCTCACCGATCCAGCGTGATAACTTTCGGCCACAACACATTTAAGGTGCACCATACGCTTACAAATATACATACACTGACACGGATTCGAACCAAGAACCTTCCGATCTAGAGGCTAACACCTTAACCACCAGACCGGTTGGTCGGTTTAAAAGTTGAAAAGGGGAGACTGTTAACAAGTTAAATTTATAATTTATACTGTGTCTCGTTTTATCAGTGTACTTGTTTCCGCCCATTCTGCAAAATCAATCCATTTAGAACTTGATAATATTCGTTTGTATATTTATCTAAAGTAGGATAAATGGTATGATGTGTGTTAAATGTTCACAAAATACCTCATAATTTAATTCAATTTCATATTACTTCAAATATTGCACGGTTAAAAATTACTCTGTACTCTACCTAGTATAAGTATGAAATGCTAATGTTAAATCTATGTTTTTACTTTTTGTATGGAGATCCAGCCATAGACTACATAAGTTCGATTACTGTTTCACACACTGGGGGATATCTATATTTCTTGTTAGTACAACTTTCCTTGAGTGTATAATTCCATTATTTTACATGATCTGTCTAGTGTTTGGTGCAGCTTTCTAATCTTTGCTACAGAAAGCCCACATGTGATTCAGCCGTGGAAAGAAATTTGTGGAAAGCAAACACATTTTTTTCATCATATTTTAAACAAAAAAAATGGTTTCATTTGTTGAACTGTGGCTATTTATTTGCGACTCGAGGGACAATTAGGGCGGATTAAAGTCAAAACAAGTGATTAGTGACTTCAAAATAATAAAACAAATGATAAATAAAATAATTTTAGTTGTTCTGTCAAGAATTACATCCATAAAGAGTGAAAGCGGAATTAATTAGTAAACAAATTCTCAGAAAAAAGATGTGAATTACTAAAAAGAGAGCAAAATATAAATAATTTTCAAAGCAAAACAAGCGTCTATCCTAAGAGGTGCTGAAGGTACGAGGGTAGTCCCAGAAGTACCTTACAATGAAAGAAAACACAAAATATTTTGGGGGAAATATCTTTATTTTTCTACTTAGTCTCCTTTTAGCTCTGCACATATCCCCCAGCGATGTTCAATAGCTTTGATACCCTGCTTATATTGAGAATCGTCGAGCTCCTCAAAATAGCCATCAACTACAGACTACACGTCTTCATTTTGCTGGCAAATCTTTAACCACCAAGCCATTTTTTCAAATTTGGAAACAGAAAATAATCTGAGAGGGCTAAATCTGTCGAATAGGGTGCGTGTCGAAGCAATTCGAAATTTAATTCATTGATTTGGGCCATCGCGAAATGGGATGTGTGAACTGGTGCATTGTCTTGATGGAACAAAACTTTCTTTTTCGCTAAATGCGGCCATTTTTTCTTGATTTCAACGTTTAAACGCTGCAATAAGTTCGCACAATACACACCATTGATTGTTTTTCCTTTCTGAAGATAATCAATGAAAATTATCCCACTCGCATCCAAAAAAACTGAAGCCCTGACCTTGCCTGCAGATGGAACTGTCTTCGCCTTCTTTAGAGCTGATTTTCCCCTTTAAATCTATTGTTTAGACTGTTTCTTCGTCTCAGGTGTGAAGTGATGGACCTATGTTTCATCCTTCGTTACGAATCGACGCAAAAACTAGGCTTTATTGCTGCGAAACTTCGATATCTCGTCCATCAAAATAAGGTCAAATTTGCTAATGACAAGATGTCATCAAGATATTGCGAATTTTGTCGTGATGGCGAAATCAAGACAGATTCAGTTTGTTTTCTAATGACGAGGTATGTCATTCATAAAGGTCTGATCAGTTTTGCTAATGACGAGATACCACGTCAAGATAAATATGTAATTGATAAAATTATTTCTACATTTCTACTTACATGATTCGTATATTGATACAGCTTCACTGTTTGCAATTCCATTTAAAGAAGTAATAAACATCTCCACAAGCTACTTTTCCAACAAACTTACCTTAAATATTAAGCTTTGTTGTATGATAATGATCTTTTATAAAATAAATAAAAATCTACCTTCAAAGAAGGATTTAGCAAATAAATATGCATTTAGTTTAGAACTAAAACTTAGTTAAATTGAAAACTCATCAAGGTATAAAAAAAGGAGTTTGGATAATTGGCGTTTTCGTTAAATAACAATATGCTAATTAGATGTAAACACAGCGCCTTCGTATAAAATGCTTTGAACTTTTTGGAGCTCAATAATTCTTCTAAAATGAGATGGATCGTGAAATTCCTGAATTAAAACCAAAAATGTATCTAACATATAAAGAATTTCTCGTCTAAATTTCATGCTAGACGCAAATTGACGTAATTTGCATACATTATTGGCAAGATTTGAGTTCTAAATAAGCATCATTGTGATTATACATTCATGGAACACGTCATTTTTAAAGTTTATATCAGACATTGATTGAGGCAATTTTTGAAGCATTATAAGTATATATTTCTATCTATTTCTTAAAGTAAATTTATTCTTAAGAACAGTTAGACACTAACTAAAATGGATGAAATTCCTATTACATTATTTTTGATCAGGCAAGAATAAAATGAATGCATTTTATTTCGCGCACAATCAGGATTTAGACTTATGCTGTTATCTTTTGAATTGTCGAAATATAATAACATTTTTACCGATCAAAAGCTTTAACAATCATACATTTGATAAATGAACAAAAAGATGAAAAATGTCTTGTATACTTTGTTTTAAATATTTATATCTTAATGTACTATATTATCCCTATTAATTTGCGATCCTTTTGGAATAAAGATTTCTTTGTATCATCCAAAGAAGTGAAAAAATTGAGAATGGACAATTTTCCCAGATCTTCCTTTTTTATGTAAGGCGTTTTTCTAGTACTTTCTGAAAGATAATTCAATTGCAAATCGGATTTTGTTTGAGCATAAAGATTATTGTTCGCAGAAAAATTCAACTATTAAAATACAGAGATTATAATATATGTGGTGCCTTACACCCCATAAAAAGATTGTTTGCCAAGATTGGTGAAGAAAGTATTGTTCTCCACATTAATCTAATAATTATGGATTCTACAATGAAAATATTATCTTACAGTTACTTGTAACAAAAAACGTTAAATCTTTATTGAATTTGGAACCATTTATATTTCACATTGAAAAAGTATAGTTGTTAGTTCAATCATCACTATAATGAATTATTTTGAATAATTGCAATAACTTTTTAAAATATGATTCATCTGTTAAATAACAGAGTATATCCAGTACTATTAGGTGTTGGCAAAGATCTACGGGAAAATGCATAAAAGACTATAATTATGAATGATCTTTTGCTGTCAATCGACATTATTGCTGTTGATATCTCTGGTCTACAAGACCTGTTCTCTAGATATCGTTGCATGAAAGAAGGATCGTCAACTACCATCTTAGCTTTAATCCTCGAAGGGTTGTGAGATGTACGAGAAACGTATTACTTTTCTTCGGCAACACGCAATATACCTAAATAACGATATCCATTGGTTGAAAGAATTTCAAGATTATTCTAATTAAGTTGATCAAAACTGTTTAGAGGTCACATGCATGGAAGATTACAGTTTACAAAACAGATATACGCTTGTGAATCATTAAGATGTTTAAAAAGGTGAATCCGTACATTATGGAATAATGTAATTTCTTCAATTTGAGTTGAGGCTATAAGGCTATAAATAGGAAAAAGTAATGCCGATTTTTAAAGTTCCTTAAAACAAAAACAACATCTCTACTTACTTGATTAAATAGTTTTATAAACATAGGCAGATATTTTTCTGTAATACCTGGATCTTGTTTTTCGATCGAGATGAATAACTGCCATTAATAGACATGGACATCTTTATTAGGGTGATTCCCGTTTTTATGGCACTCTCGGCAAGCGGAAAGTTTAAACTTTGATTTACAATACTCAAGAATGTTATTTTAAATTCCGTTCAAATGTTCTTTGATTTTATTGATTCTTTTAAAAAAACCTTCCAATTATTTCCCGTTTAATGTAAATTGGAAGAATTCAAATGTTCAGTTTGATTTTATTCATGGTCCAATGCAATCGCATCAGGTTGTATTGTTTCTTGTTATTTCCTTTTGCAAATCGGTACCTTTTATAATTGAACATGTTTTCTGTATTTAGTGTTGTAGATACGTTCACGTTTATTATACTTTCCTCTAACGAGTATAATATTTTCCGTTATAATTTTTTTTTCTTCTAAGAATTCTTTCCATGATGACATAAAAACGAGTGCCAATCGCATTGCCACCAAACGAGGCGTATATTGCAGTCGGTACCCAGTATTCTAAAAGACAATATTCGTGAGAATAACCTTATGAAAATTGCAACGAGCTATCTAAATTTCTGATTTGAATATACAAAGCGAGCAAACTGATAAGTAAACACGTGTCACTCGAGTATTTATTCAAAATGAAGACTTACAATCGGTTACACGAGAAGCCATTCACATGCGGGTCTCTGAATAAACCTTTAGTCCTAATAACAACGGGTATCTAATGAATTGCCAGAAAGGGGCTCTGTTTAAAATAGATACTGGATGTTGAACATTATCATGCTAATGCAACTGATGCGTGGGAACACACTGGACCTTTGCTCCTATATTATGCGATTTGGCATCAACTCGACTAAACCAGAGTGAATGTGTTCGACTAATTAAGAACTGAAATTAAAATCACTTGGAATCACAATTCCGGTGAATTGGGGTTCATGATTGGAGAATAGAATGTCAGCTGTCATAAGTGGAAAGCGAAATTTGATTGATGATTAGGGACTAGTAAAATGATAACAATAAGAAATGTAAATCACAATAGTTCTTACAATGCACGACTATAATACATTAATTTAATCCATATCAAATGGTTAGGGTTTACTACACGACTGCGAGGAATTGCCAAAGGCATTCTAACTTGAGTGATTAAAGAATTGAGTGTCAACAAAGTCGTAAGCTGAAAATGAAATTTGACTAATTATTAAGGATTAGTTAACGGATATAAAAATAAGCAATGTAAATTTTTAAGTAATGCTTAAAATTAAAAAATAGGAAGCATTAATTTAATTCATAGTTAGGTCATAATAGTTAAGATTTGCTACGAAATGAACTGCGACAGTGTCTAAACGTAAAAACTTTCAGACTAATAATTTTAAAAAATTAACAAATAATAAGAAACGTAGATTTATGAAAATAATGCTTAAAACACAAGACAAGACTATAATACATTCATTTCATCCATATAAAATGACCGCTTTCCTTAAGGTTTGCTACAAAAATAACTGCACTATGAATCGTCTAAAGCGAAAGACTTGTAATGATTGGCGAAAAGTGTCAACAAAGTCGTTAAGTGGAAAAAGAAATTCCACTAAAAATTCAAAAAGTTAACGGTTAACAATAAGAAATTTAAACTTCTGAGCTGAACTTGGAGCGTAAGATATTATTACATTGATTTAATCCATACAAACTGCTCACACAAATTTGGGCTTTTGCAAAAGTAACTGGAAGGGCAAGTAAGCAAAGTACAAAGTAAGTACTGTAAGCAAAATACTTAGAATGTGATGTATTTAAAAAAACTTAGAGTAAACTCATTGTTTAAGGTTGTTTTTAAAAAGCAATATACACGTTTCAAGATAACATTTATTTCGCACAAAAAATAGCATAAATTTATTTCAAAAACTATCAAACAAATAATAATAAGAAAAACATAAATATCAAAACTATACCTAGAATAAATTACATCAATTTCATTCATCAAAACTCACAAAGTGAGAGATTTTGCTAAGTAGCTAAAAAGAACTGTCTAAGACTAAAAATTTAAAAATGTAGGGAGTCATTGAGAGCTTTATGGTGGCTTCACACCAACGGCGACAGCAACAAAGACAGGCAACATTTTGTTGCTTGTCTCTGTCGCTGTTAAAAAAGCCTTCACACCGCGAGTGACAAGAATTTATTTGCGCATGCGCATAATCTTTTTCGAAAGCAAAATATTTATTTGATTATTTCTTCTTCTTGCAAGATGGCTGACAGATCACGTCCGCATTTAACAATACTCCTTTTACAACGAAGACGTTCCTTTTTTTCATTGTCCCCCTGAAATCGGCTCTTGAAAAGTCATATGTCATATTGAAAAGTCATATCCATGGACATTCACGGACCAAAGAAATTAAAATTTCTTCCATAGTATTTCCGTATATTTCACTGAAATAGTTCGCTGAAACCAAAGATAGAGAAAGCTTAGCTGGAACGTCAACAAAAAAGCACGTAGCGAGAGTCGCAATCTTTATTCTGATTGGCTGTTGGCATGGCGACAGAGACAAATGTTGAACTTCTTCCAAGACTTAAAAGCGCAGCGACAGCGACAGAGACAAACCGGGAGAAACAAAATTTGTTTGTAATACGCATGCGCAATAGCGAAGAAGCATGTATTTTGTCGCTGTCGCCTCGCCGTTCGTGTGAAGCCACCATTCGAAAACTTAGTAGACAAGATTATATTTCGTAAAGCAACATTCAATTTCAGAATAGACAGATGTTTTCATACAACAAAGTAACACAACGTATGAGTTTGTGCAATTATCTATTTTACGCATGGAAGTAGGGAAGATAACGGAAGTGCCTTGACTCTGAACAGTTGAAGACAAAACCGTAACCACTGCGCCATCTTGGTGCGTTAAAACATTGTTCTCGTGCATGTTAATCAACGTGGTTAGACCGTTTTTGAATGAAGATTTTAACCAAATAATTCGCAATATTTTCTTAGTTTTGATATGGACATGACATCTTGTGTCGCCTACGGGTGTACAAACCGAAATACAAAAATCCCTGTAATATCGTTTCATAGGCAAGTTTAATTTGATGTATCTTTAGGCAGATAGCTTTTTTGACCTGTAACTTCTAAATATTCAAGCAGCATTGTATTCAAAATTAGACGTATTTATAAATATTTAAAAAATAATTTTAAAAAGTTGACGGATTCATTCAAGGGATTATTAACTTGATTAATTAACAGAATTGTACGATTTTGATTTTGTAACCTATCAGTTGTAATAAGAGTTAGAAACTACATTTTAGGAAAGTTTAACTTTTATTTAATGAAAAAATAATACAGTCATGATATGTTTAGTTCATGGATGAAAATATTACCTCATGTTACATGATTTAGAATGGAATAGCTTTAGCTAACATTTATAAAATTCGAATTAGAAACTGTACTTTTGGTTTTCTAAAACGCATTCTTTTGTTAGTTAAGTTCTTTTGATCAACTAAGTAACTGCTTGAATGCGATTGAAACCTTGGACTGTGAGCAACTTGTTAATGAGTGTTTTAGAAGACATGCAAATATTTAAAACATTGTAACTGTATGAAGTTTTTCTAAACAAGCATCTCTTGAGCCAATGGTTAAGATTATGAGCTCATACATTTTATGCTTGCAGTCCTAGATTTTACTGTATTTGCATGTATTACAGTTTTAGAAAGTATTTATAACAAAAAAGACCTTTCAATGGGTGGATTTGTTCATACAGACATAATATATTCAATAATCAGTCATCAATTTATAAAGTATGTTTATTTACTATCAAACTAAGTAATTGTAAAGTTTGATTTTTTTTTATTGAATTAATTTATGTTTATAAATTTTTGTTTTACTAGTCTAAGATAAACAGTAAAACCTGTAATACTGCTGGGACTTGGAAAAAATATGATTATACAGGTTTATCATTTGACAGGATCTAAATACATAGGTTTCAATGTATCTATCAATTCATTGCATCTTACTAAAATAATTTTCATTTCAGGTTTCCCAAAGACCTAGAACGTAGAAATGCATGGATAAGCAGAGTATAATCATAAAGCAATGCATTATAAGCAATAAAATACCACAAGAAAATAAATATTTAGAGTGAATGATGGTCCAAAAGTTTCAATGTATACAGGAAATCTATAAAAATGAATGTCAATGCCTAATTGTGGAAACCAATTTATGTATTTATTGTAATTATATTATAGCATATTCAATCATAAAACTTAAAAGCAAACGGGAAAAGGGTAATAAATTTTTTTTTTATTTCCTACTCAAATTATCATTTAAAAATCAAAATATTACCAAAATAAGTAATATTTCATTTATTTAGCATCGCTCAGCTGTAAAATGAATGAACACATCTCAATATGAAAAAAAATTAGCCTTATAAAGGTTTTGAACAGCGCATGCGCGGCCGCCATGTTAGGGCGTTAAAACCATGGAAATGTATGCTTCAGTTAAACCGGAAGCAAAACCTTGTTAGGGCACTCTCTTATCTTTCCTATTTCGATGAATTTACTACATTGTTATATTCTTCCTACTAGTATCATACAACTTTTTCTTTTGCTAGCTTTAAGTTACGTAAAGATAATTTGAGGCCTTAAATTTTACACAAAAAGCTTCATTCACAGTTGGTTTTGTCCTTTCATCTCAAATCACGTTGGGTTGGCGTGGAAGTTTCGAGAGTGGGGTGCCAGCTCAGGTGTTGCTTCGTCATCTGACCGTGGTTCAAAATTACGAGGTGTTGTCCTCTGATCTTTCCCTTAAGATCCCGGACCGTCGTCAATAGCCCGTTGTGTTGCTCTAGTACGACGTTAACTAAAAAATTACCAAATTACCTTTCATCTCAAAATGAGAGATTTTCCTTTTTTCACTCACAACATGACCTATAAAGAAGCATGAAATTTACATCAGTTTCCTTCAGTAGATAATTTTTTTTCATAAGTATAATGTAGTATATTGGGGTTTTGATATGTCTTCAAATAATATTAACATTAATAATTTTTGTCAGGAGTTTATCATTGATTTAGTTTGCATACTAACTTGGCTAAAGCATTATAAAAAAAGAAAATTTTTGTATTAAACTGTAAGTATTAATATCTAACAAATTTTAATTGTGAAGAGGAAAACATTTTATTTTAAATTATTTCTTATAACTTAAAAATAAGCATGAATAGAATAACTATCTAGAACAGACAGAATCGACAAGTTATGTGTGGATACGACGTAAGTAGGAAGGAAATCAAATTTAGAACATTGAATGCTGAATCAAAAGAGCATACCTATTTTGTTATTAAAATATTTTTTTAATGTTTACAAAAACAGAGTGCCCAATTATTGGAAAATTAGATCAGCAGTCAGAGAGAGAAAGAAAAGAAAAATGTATATGAAATCTCATTTTAAACATTGATATGCTTAGATTGGACATCTATTAAAGAATGTAGAAAAATTTGAAGAAAAAGATTCAATTATTTTAATTTAAATGCCCCAAACTTTATTACTTGAGTAAATCTAAAATGGTTACGTTTTCTAATTGACAGAAAAACCTGGCAATGTACTTTTCCTTGAATCTTTACGACTTTTTCATTTGAAACAAATAAATATTGTCTCGATTTATACAAAATAATTCAATTTTTGAAAAGAGAGAGAGGTAACTTTAAACTAAATCAACAGAAACTAACTTTATTACTATTTTTGGCATCGGAAATTCTATAAACCTGATCGCAAGCATTTCTGTGAGACAAACCAATAGATTAATCAAACAATGCTGATTGCTTTTGGAAATGGTAAATTAGCAATTTTAAATTAATGGTTAGCAATTTTAAAATGAAATCTAGTGTTTTAATTGTAATTACAATATTTAATTGAATTCATTATTTAATTACTTTCTAGAAAATATAACTCTTTTTGAGTACAGTCTATAATAGTACATATCATTTTTTTTGAAAAAGCTTAAATTAAATACACTTAATATTTTTAATTTACACCATTTAAATAAGCATGAACATATACCTGCATACAAACAGCAGATAACCAAAGGATAGTTACAGACTATTTTAAGAATGAACACAAATGTAGCAGCTTCTATACTTCTTTAACATTAAGCATTAAAAAAATTTAATTTAAGTTCAAAAACTGAAATCTGTAAAGAAAGTATTCATGGAAATTTGTTGACGTGTTAACAATAATGAGTGTGTGTTAACAATAATCGGAGAATAAAAGTAGTATTAACATGTTTGTGATTGAAATCTGTTTATTTCAAGATGTCTTACAAGTGTATCAGTGTAGTAAATCATAGATCATGCAGTTCTGAAATTTTAAAAACTCTTTTAATAAGATTATATTGTTGAATTGTCAACCAACTACGTACATTTTACATCATAACATTTATCAGTTCTACACATTCCATTAGCTAGTTATATATACAAAAGTATGCTAGAATTTTCTTAGTGTAAAGTCCATATTCTAAAGCGTATTTACTATTTTTTTTTAATTCTAAAGTACACATTTGAAGGATTACTGAAGTAAAACATTCTAATCTGATAAGGAGAGGATTTTTTCCGCTAGGAAAAAAAATTTGTTTAAAAGATCGATGCTCAAATACCCACTAAAAGATTATTCAAAAATAGAATTGATAGAAGATAAACTATTTTAAGAAAAAATGTAAGGATAGTTCTATGCTCTTTGGAGTTTAATGGTGCCTATTATTTAAGTTTTCTAAAATTTTTGTTTTGTTTTTTATCCACACAGCAGTACAGTGGCATAGCTGGAAAGGAATTACTGGAATCTCCAGATAAAATACCATACTGAAAGTGTTTTTTATTCTTTAAATAAAATACAGCTACATATTAAAAGAAATAATTGATATTATGTATTTATTTCAATATGCTCACAAACTTTATAAGGATATAAATATATTTATCACAGAATATGGTATTTGTCTTTACGCGGACACAACCATCTTACATGTATATTCAAACTGAAATTGTTTGGCGTGCTGTGGAAGTTTGGAAAGGTGGGATACCAGATCAGGTGTTGCTCTCTTTATATGACTGTAGTTCAAAATTATGAGACGTTGTCCTTGGATCTTTCCCTTTGGGATTGATCCGAATCGTTGCCAATAACCCAAAGTGTTGCTCCAGAGCGACGTTAACTTTAAACCACAACCTGAAATTTAAACTGTATACTGCTGACCATCAAATATACATCACCGCGAAGGACAAAAGAGATACCAAATCGATATTTATGATGCAAATAACAAAAGGCACAAAAGTGAAATAATTGAAATCACAGCTTCACCTACAACTCGCAGGTTCCCAGCGCTGTGGGTCTGAACTTCGGACTCATCCGAAATAAAATCATGGCTTTCACTCGCTGTATTTTCTAATTATTTTGGGATTAGAAAGTAATTTTCACAGCAAATACTCTACAAAGCACACTTTAGCAATATTATTTACTCCAATCTAAGTTTTGTAGTGTTTTATGATGAATCACTACCAAAAGAATTATGAGCAGATATATACACTGCTGGCCACCCAAATTGCAACACCAAGAAATACAAGAGATATCACAACAAAATTTATTTTGTAGATAACATGTTGACCAAGTATCATATGATTAAATTTATAGACTTCTGTGAAGTGTGGTTCCTGACAAAATCAGTTGCCAG
The DNA here is from genome assembly GCA_947359465.1 of Metellina segmentata. Classification (NCBI taxonomy): domain Eukaryota; kingdom Metazoa; phylum Arthropoda; class Arachnida; order Araneae; family Tetragnathidae; genus Metellina; species Metellina segmentata. Next base: position 36,940,615 of record OX375875.1, read on the forward strand.
AAAAGCCACCATTGTTGGAGATCACCGCTGCCACACGCCTCGGCATTGATTCAAAAAGACTTTGGATGTGTTCTTGGGGTACAACAGACCAAGAAGCTTCCACACGTTGCCAAAGTTGATCTGGTGTGGCAGCTGGGGATGTAATCTGGGTCAATCGTTGAGCAACCATGGACAATATGTTTTCTATCGGCAAAAGATCCGGAGAGTGAGCTGGCCAGGGAAGCAATTCAATCTGGCGATTGACGAAAAACCCTTTGACAATGCGTGCCACGTGTGGTCACGCATTATCCTGTTGAAATATGGCTGTGGGCAAGCCCTGAAGGTAAGGAAGGACAACTGGCTCCAACACCTCGGAGATGTAGCGCTGGCTGTTTAAAGTACCGGCAATGCGTACTAGAGGAGTACGGGTAGCAATGGACGTCTTGCGGACAGACCACTCTGCTGTAAACGGCGTCAAATGGTACGCGCAGACACTGGATGATGCGTTACAGACTGAATGTGCTGTGCTATGGTTCGTGATGTGGCTGAGCTATCCGTCACTGCCATACGCATAATATACCTGTCATCACATGAAGTGGTGCACTGAGGTGGATGCGATCGAACACGTCAGTCCGTCGTACCCTCCTGCATCCAACGATCACATATCCGCATTACAGTTCTTTGGTTTCGTCCAACACGACTACCGATTTCCCTGAAAGATAATCCACAATCTCGGTAGGCCACTATCCTTCCTCTGTCGAACTCGGATACTTGATCAAAAGATGATCGCTGTTTTCTACAAGTCATACTTGATCGTTTTTTTTTTTTGAAAAAAACCACAAGAAAAACACAATTGCCGTACTTGAAATCGTCGAAATCTCCAAGCCTTAAATGGCGCTTTGAATTTGCGCCACAGGCAAGGCGTGATGTGCGTCTGCGCTCAAATTCTAATCATTTGCATATCTCACTTCCGCTAATGCATGTTGTAAATTTCACATTATTTGCATGCTTCCTTCAGGGTATTGCATTTACGGTGGCCAGCAGTGTATATATATATATATATATATATATATATATATATATATCAAATGTACAAGGTAATCGATGTTCAAATTTAACGATACATAAAACATTAGAGAAAAGAAAGTCTAAAATGTTCAATCCCCCATGCAGCTATTTAATAAACTTGAATTTCTGAGCTTCAACTTTGAAGTATAAGAACGAAAGCTTGCATGCTCGCTATGAACTGCTGCAGAAATCCTACCCCTTACAAATCATTTACACACGATACGGAAATTCGACGAGCTATTTGCTACCTAGTTTCATCGACCGTGATCTCTGATTATAGATTTAATTTCCGGCGAACCATGAGCCATAAGCACTTCATCGTGCTCAATTGAAATTAACCTTTTCGATTCACGTCGCATTCGATTGAAGAGGCTGATTCAACACTGCAGGGGAAATGTCACACGCTGCTTTGGACACCGTTTATCAGCATAATGTCGCAGCGATGCGCAGTTTCAGTGAGGAAGCACCGGAGACATGCTGGAGTAGGAAACAGTTTTGACTCAGTGATCCAGTAGCGGACAGCAGCTGCCTAATCTTTGCGTGTAAGCTGTGGAATTTGTGCTTTAGGCGAATTTCGACAAGTCTGTGCCTATAGGCATTTCAGAGCAGGAAATCTAAATTTGAATATTATATAAAATGCCCGTGGTGTAAGGTACTAATCTGGTGTAAAATTTTCAGCAGATTTCAAATCCGTTTAAGATATATTAAATTAAAAAATTATTAATTTAAAGAAATTCATATTTTTAGGTATCAATATCAACTGAAATTTTCCGCAAATTACAAATCCGTTAAAATTTGTACTCTATCTTTAACTGTCTTGGAGATAGAAAAAAGATCTGATTTCAGTTAAAATATTTATCGTCTGGAAGAAAATTTAATCGTCCGCGCAAAATCAAAGCGGAAATGAAAAATATAATTTTCTCCGCGTTTTGCGGATGAAAAAAAAAATTGGCATGTTTCCAAAGTCCGAGTGAAAAATTTCTCCGAGTTTGAAAAAGTGAACGGAGAATAGAACTATTAAATTAATTTAAAAATCTTTTAGATTGAATTTTAAAATTCGCAGAGACACAAAATTTTCAAAAAATTCCGACTACCTGTGTGCCAAATCTCATTGCTGTAAGTGCCTTAGAATCGTCAGGATTTTGCGGCAAGAAACAGACAGACAAACAAACTGACAAACACTTCTTTTTATAATATTAGAGATACCTTTAAAATACAGGATGATAATTGAATTGGTGAGTGCAGAAACAACACGAATCTCATTCTTTATGTTTAAGAAAACGATCACATAAATAATTTATGTCAGTGACTCGTGTAGTTTCTACACACAAGGAATTTTTATGGCCTTACATTTACTGTCTAAAGTCACGGACTAATGGGATTCATTTACACATTATGTGCCAACCCTATACAAGCCCGTTCATGCAATACAGTCAGTTTCCAAAATTTTGGGGGACCACGGTAATCCTGTTGGCAGATTAGCGAATTTGTAACCGAGAGGTTGCGAGTTCGAATCTCGATCCAGTAGAAAATCATGGTATACGTGGGGATGGTGCGTGTTCAATCCGTCGTGGACTAAAATGTACTCACGTTGGCGTTGTGTGGACGTTTGTAGAGAGGGGTGCCAGCTCAGGTTTTGACCTCGTCATATGAATTTGACTTAAAATTATGAGGTGTTGTCCTCGGTTTTACATTCGTGATTGATCCCGCCAATAGCCCGTAGTGTTGCTTCAGTGAGATATTAAATCAAATATGGTCAGCTCAGCGGTCCAGAAAAAATCAGACCCTATAAGCGGGGTGACCATATATGAGGAACAATACTACACTATTTATAATTATGACAGGGTTATATTCACCTATCAGAACATAGTGCTCATAAAAAAATAATTAAACATTTAAGAACATTTAAAAAATTAATTCTATTAAACGGGTTCTCTGGAGCGACGAATCAAGGTTCACTCTCTACCGTTCGGATGGCAAGGTCTGCCGTCTGCCTGGTGAACGCCTCCTGCCAGAATGCATTGTGCTCACAGTAAAGTTCGGCGGATCTGGAATTATAGTCTTTGGGTTTTTCCTGGTGTGGACTGGGACCTTGGTCCAAATTTATGATAAGCTCCACGCCAAGGCCTACTGCAGTACACGGTTAAGCGTTTCTTAGTTTTCTTTCCTCTTACACATTTTTCATCTTTGAAACAAAGAGTTCTGTATGGCAAGTTCCTATAAATAGTCCACATTCATCAACGTTGAAGACATTGGCAGATTCATAGTTTTCGAGGACTTTTTTTCTTCTGGCCATTCTGTGTGTTTCCCCCCGCCTCAAGAAATGTTACAACAATTAATAATTTTCAACAATAAAAAAAAACCGATAACCTCATTGAAAAGATTAAAAAATGACCCTATAACCGATAACCGGTAAAATAAAATGACTATATAAGCGGTGCGCTTTAACCCATGTTCCCTATTAAGTTAGACGGGACTTAAGAAAACTGACCATATAAGCTGGGTGACCTTATAACAAGGTGACCATATAGCCGGTATTGACTGTATATGACAACCAAATGTTTTGGAATCGTGTGGTTTCTATATTCACCGATTCAATTAGGAAAATGCAAAATAGTATCATAACTTGCTAGTTTTTAAGAAAAAAGTTAAAGCCTTTTAAATCCAATCAAAAATTTGCATTGCGATCAGTTTATTGAAATATAGACTTCAACAGTAATAGTTAGTTAACACCAACACACACATCTCCATTCAATCCGTATCTACTGGATTCAGTACAAACTGACTAATGAAGATTCGGATTAATTGAAGAGGAACTTTCGGGATTCAGATAGCGTGTAAGAATTTTAAGAAGTACAAGGTATTTCTTATGGAACCGGCTTATCCAAATCTTCGTTAATAATTTTCTACTGGATTCAGATTGATTCGGATTGACCGAGATTACAATGGTGTGAAATGGCCCTAAAAGTACGAGGTAGTCTTTGTACATTGCTCAATCCTAAATTATTTTTTCAATAGTCTCCATGTAAATAGGAGATTTTTGAAGATGGTACAGAAATTTTTTTTAGCTGCCATCATGGCTCGGAATCTTACAAGGATGTAATAATAACCGATTGCAAATGGTTATTATTACATCCATTCATTCTTAATACAGGTAGAGCAGCAGAGGCATTCTTAATACAGGTAAATTATACGCGGAACTTTTCATTACCAGCATTTACCGGTTGTTCGGATTATTTTTTTATTGCTGGGCTATTGCAAAAGAGTGTTGCTTTAATTTCCTGGTTAACTACAAAGCTGTGAAAAGCTATACTTTGATAAAGTTTCGGTAAAATTAAAATACAAGCAGACATAAAAAAGAGCCTTAAAGTTTTAATTTGCATTATGTTTAGTAATGCTTGACACATCTGACAGCAGTAATTTTTAACATTTTCTTGCCATGAAACTTTTCAATGAGTTACTTGACGATGAATTAATAATGAATCCATATATTAGAAAAATTGTGCATTTTTATGCTCTAGGGTTTGTATGAACATATTAAATACTTCAAAAGCGAATAATTATAAGATGTTGAATTTATAACGGAGGACTGAAAATGGCCTACACGTTATTTAGTAAAATTATACATTGTTAATAGGAAAATTATTAAAACTTCGTGATGGGAGTAACTTAATTTGGGCAATTTACATAAAATTACAAATTTTATCAAATGTTGAGGGAAATAAAAATCATATTTATTTATACATGTTAAACCTGTTTGATGGTTTCGACAGTTCTTTTTCATTTATCGCAGAAATATTTTTGAGAACCTTACTATTTTAATTTCAACCCTTTTAATCTACTTTCTTTCTATTTTCTGTGAAGAAAAAAACCTTTTTTGAAGAACTCGGGACAAAATTTATAATTAGTATTTTGAAATTTCGATTTTGATTATTTTCAACAAGACAACGTAATGACATTTAAGTTGTGTTATTGAATGTATAAAGCCGTATTTCTGATAGTTTTTTTTTGTAACTTTATTTTGTATTTTTTTCATTGCCTACTTTTATTTTCCATTGAACTGAAAATATAAACTGAAGCTATGGTGAAATTAGTGCCCTACGTTCAGTAGAATATAATAGAATGCTCGAAATCCTATTAAGATAGATATTTAGGCCACATATTCTAATGTAATATCGAATTATATCACACTACAGTATTTTCATGAAGTACTAAATTTTTATGATATAAATCCCAAGCAGAAAAATTACATTTCTAAATTTAAAAAAAATTATTCAGCTGATAATAAAATGATAGTATCAAAGCATATTTCATATCCAATAGGTACATACATAAACTCAATATTTACCTGTTACCAGATAAAAACATTTATTTTTGGTCCTTTTGATGTCATCACTTTATTATGCATAATGTTTCCAGATATCTGATATAAAAAATTGTTGTACAATAAAATATAATCTAATAAATTTGTTTATGTAGAAGAAAGCTATTATTTATCTCAGTTTTCAAACAAAAAACAAACTTTAGCCTTAATTAGCATAATGAAATTAGAAAGTTTCTATTGAATTGGGCTATAATCTGAAATGATTTACATCAAGTTGAAGAAATGACTTTATTGTCGTAATTATTTTTTCAACCAAGAACTTAGTCTAAGAGAGAAAATAACTAAATTTTACAAGTAATGAAGATTAAAAATAAGATAAAAAATTAAATAATTTGGAGATACACTTCTGATTTTATTAAGGGTTTCTGTTTAAATAAAACTTTAATTATTTTGGAAACTTTAAATCTTCAAGGGGTAAAATAAATCTAATTTAACTTTAGTTATTAAATAGAATATGGGAGATTACAAATATCATATCTAAATCAGGCATTATGAGGTAAATTTCATTAACTAAACTTCCATTACTTTTAACAAGAAGCATATGTGTTAAATGAACAATAACTTATGAGTAAGGCTTTATATTTATTTTAAACTGAATGCAGATAAGCATATATTAAATAGAGATTAATAGTAATATTTCCCCTGTTTGTTTCTGGCAATATAGATTTACTCTGGGCGGCAAAGAAATTGCTTAATGGTGTACTAAAATTCAAAATGCATTATGTATAATAAATTTTTTTTAAAGTTAGAAATGCCAAGTAAAACTACTAACTGAAATCTTGTTTGTATTAAAATTAATGCGTAAACTTAGATGGGGTTAAATCTATAGTTTTTAAAAGTTCTACAGCTTCAAATTTACAACCGATTTAAGAAAACGTTGAAAGACTACATACTCATCTAAATAAAAGGAAAATGATCTTGTTTAAATGGAATTTAAAAATCGAACATTATATTCGATTAAATTAAAAGCATATCAGCATAAGTGTAAGGTCCTGTAATAAACTCATGTCCAAAATTATGTTTACATACTCCAAAATAATTATATTCCATGAAATACCCAATCGATGTCACAAAATTTTGCATGGAATGTCTGAAAGACAAGCGTAATTAGAATTATCTAAAATGTTCAAACAGTTACTCATGTGCAATTCATTGCCGCATTGCTGGAGGAGTGGGTCTTAGTTTTACAAACTGTGGCTAACAACAGTATTGACAGCATGAAATCACGTTGTGATATGTGTGTACAAGTCAGGGGCGGTCACATTTCATGTTAAATTCACAAGCCTTAAATGTTTTCTGAGTTATTCATTTTTTATGACCTTTCCTTGTCACATAGTATTGCCATTTTTATGGTTTCATGCTAGTTTTATATCATATGCAATGTTCTTAAAAATTTTCCTTTGTATTTATGTAGATCGGAAGGTTCCTGCTTCGAATCCGGGTCCGGGCATGGATGTTTGTAAGCGTATGGTGTAGAGGTGGCTGGTGCACCTTAAATCTGTCGTGGCCGAAAGTCCTCACGTTGAGTTGGTGTGGAAGTTTAGAGAGTGGGATGCCAGCTCAGGTGTCGCTTCGTCATCTGACCGTGGTTCAAAATTACGAGGTGTTGTACTCTGATCTTTCCCTTAAGGGATTGATTCCGGACCGTCGTCAATAACCCGTTGTGTTGCTCTAGTACGACGTTAACTAAAATTACCATTACCATTACCTTTGTATTTATGTGTTATGATGCTAAGTCTCATTCCAGACAAATTCATAAAATTATAGTTCACAGTTTCTGAGAAATCCGTGATGCTATGCATGTAAAGATAATTATGGACACCAGTGTGTTTCATGTAACATTAAATCGTCTTCTGAATATTGCTGATGCAGAACTTATTTTTCATTTGTGTGCAACAAACGAGAAGGTTTTGTCATCATTACGATTTGTGATTCTACAGAAATATTGTAACTATTTCCCTAGACCTAATATAAGTACGTCTTCGTTCTCATTTGTATTTTTGTGATTTTTTTTATTGAGGGAACCCTCGTGTAAGCACGGTACTTCTATAACACGGATTGTCCACAACACGGTACCACAGTTGAGGCATCCCTCATATAACACGCCTAGGTTCTCCATGTTACACGGTTTACAATAACAATGATAATCTATATAAATAAGAATGGAGTGTTTGTTTGTACATTGAATATTTACGGTCCATTTCAAATTTTCTATCCGCTTTGGACCCTTCTGTTTCCAAACTCGCCATATGCGCGATTGGTGTCTGTCTGTACGTCCGTCCGTCTATGAGTCTGTCTGTCTGTATGTCCGTCTGTCTGTCCAACTGTCTATCTGTATGTCCGTCCGTTCGTCTGTCTGCTTATCTGCCTGTCTGTCTGTATATGTGTGCTCTATACACGTCCACACGGTTTAATATATTTTCATGAAAATTGTGGTTTCCATATAACACATACAACTGTCCTTTGGTTACCATAAAAAAACATACAACAGTCCTTTGGTTTCCATAGAACACATACAACAGTCCTTTGGTTTCCATATAACACGTACAACAGTCCTTTAGTTTCCATAGAACACATACAACAGTCCTTTGGTTTCCATATAAAACATACAACAGCCCTTTGGTTTCCATAGAACACATACAACAGTCTTTTGGTTTCCATAGAACACATACAACAGTCCTTTGGTTTCCATAGAACACATACAACAGTCCTTTGGTTTCCATAGAACACATACAACAGTCCTTTGGTTTCCATAGAACACATACAACAGTCCTTTAGTTTCCATAGAACACATACAACAGTCCTTTGGTTTCCATATAAAACATACAACAGTCTTTTGGTTTCCATATAACACATACAACAGTCCTTTGGTTTCCATATAACACATACAACAGTTTTTGGTTTCCATTATAACACGTACAACAGTCCTTTGGTTTCCATATAACATGGTACGCATTATCAAATATACTATATGACCTATGAGGTTTGGTTAACACTGTTTCTATATAGCACGAGTTTCCTATAACACGATTCCCGTATAGCACAGTACGCAATATCAAAATATGTGGGACTTGTAAGTTAAAGTAAAACACGGATTCTATATAGAGTGGCAACAGTTAACCGTACTTTACGAGGGTTACCTGTATTTACTAAATTCTAACGTTTAGCTTAGCGAGTTCGCTTATCCAACTTCGAATGCCATAACCCCGTGTATTTATCTCTTGTGTCAGTAACAGGTTCATTACTTGACGTTGAAGTTGTCTGTCTTGTGTGGTACAACTTATCCAGGTACATAACCCTTGTGCCATAAAACCCAACCAATCAACTATTTTAAGGACTTTACATTTAAATTTAAGGGTAATTTCTGATTTTTAAAAGCACTTTTCATGAACAATGGCTGTCTTTTTCAGGAAGCATTTTAAGAATAATTAAAGACCCGTGTGTCGAGTGTCTTAGATCACCTACATCCGTGTAACATTTGATCCAATTAAAAACGGCTATTTAAGAAAATCCCTAAAAAATTATTTGTATGCATTATATACTTCTAAAATGACGAATTAAATAAATTGAGACAATCAATGCACGCACGAGAATTTTGCGTCTTTTTATGCAATACACTATCAAATACAATATAGTGCACCACATTTTGCGCTCCCTGAAAGATCAGTTCTTTTGTATTGAACTCTATTCTAGAACTTGGCCCAGACCCAGCAGTCAAAAGGGCGCCCGATTTCTCGATCTCTTTGTCTGAGCTGGTTCATCAAAACTTTCAGAGAACGGAAAAGGCAACATTTTAGAGCTCTGGATCAATAAATACATGGCAGCAGAGATATGATGGACATTTCATACCCAAATCCAGACGCTATATATTACTCCTGTTTACCTCCATACGTCATTAGCGTATACCGGAACGTAAAAGTCATATTTAAATTAATCTTAGATTGCAGTTGTTAATTAGAGTTAAGGAGTTTCAAACGATTTAATTTAGCCATTATGGTCTGATTACACCCTTACTGCCGCCATCAAGCTGCGATGCAATTTAAATAGCGGTTCCACCTCTTTGCATGAGTTTCCCGATCTTAATGTTGTGAGTTGCTTTCAAAAATTAATCAACCGGTGGATTACTAATGATCTCGCGTGTCTTGGTGGTTTTAGTTCCATTTTGAAACAGCGCGTAAGACATTTAAAATCGAACGATGATGGTATTGGATTAGGAAGTGAACTGTGCCAGGTATTAGGTGATTTGAGGTTTGTAGGGAGATTGAAATATCCAGAAAATTCGATACGTGTTTATTACCTATTCAGGCATCGTGTACTTAAAAACAAATGGAGCTTTGAAGTGGGGTTTGCATATGACCGGCGTTCTCAAAATCAGTAAATACCCGACGGGGATTTTCTATACCAGCTTTTAGTTTTTCTTTTTCCGTGACAGGACACACCGACTGGGACAGAATTTCGTACTACAGTAATACTTTCTCATCACCCAGTTGTACTATAGTAATGGTTTTGCACTACACAAGTGTTCTAAAGTAGAAGCGTATTACTATACGATTGCACTACAAGTTCAGTTATTCGCTGTTGTACTACAGAACTAATTTCTTACTGTATTACTGCATCAGTTTCTTGCTACACTATTGTGCTACATACTAGTTTTATGCTACACTATTGTGCTACATATTAGTTTTATGGTACACTATTCTAATACAGTACTAATTTTGTACTACAATACTAGTTTTGTACTACGATACTAGTTTTGTACAACAATACTAGTTTTGTACTACAATACTAGTTTTGTACTACAATACTAGTTTTGTACTACAATACTAGTTTTGCACAACAATATTAGTTTTGTACTACAATACTAGTTTTGTACTACAATACTAGTTTTGTACTATGGGATTAGTTTTGTACTACAATACTAGTTTTGTACTACAATACTAGTTTGCACTACAATACTAGTTTTGTACTACAATACTAGTTTTGTACTACAATACTAATTTTGTACTACGATACTAGTTTTGTACTACAATACTAGTTTTGTACAACAACAATACTAGTTTTGTACAACAACAATACTAGTTTTGTACTCCAATGCTAGTTTTGTACCACAATACTAGTTTTGTACTAGAATATTAGATTACATTACTAGCTACGTATTACACTATTGTACAATAGTATTATTTTCGTGTTGCGCTATTGCACTACAGTTCTAGTTTCTATATGCACTTGCACAAAAAATGAAAAATTAATGCGCTCGGATCCTATCAATATCAAATGTTAGACCACGCTTTGTGTAATGACATCTGCACAACTTAATATTTTTGAATCAAACTTTGTATATAAGCTTTTTAATAAAAAACAGTATGTGTAAATTTTATAACAATCGCATTAAATAGAACTAGCCGGGCTGCGCCGGATAGCGCTCGGCGGTGTGTAATAGTGCTTTTTTAAACTTTTTAACACACCGTAATTAAACATGTTTTGATTTGTATATTTAATTTATTTTTGTGAAACAATTCTTTAAATCATTGCGTATTCAATCAAATATTTAAGGAAAGTTGGTCGAAATATACGTATACCGCTACAAAATTACCCATGTCTAGAGATATCTTGGAGGAAATAGACATATCATTAAAATCTAACTCCTAAATAATATTTCTGCAATAGGTAATATACTGGAACACATAATGCAAACAAAAATAAAATTCCAATGCTTGAAAAAATGCAAAATTCTGAAGAAAAAAAACACGTACGTATCTTCTCAAACATGTTGAATTTCGACTTCCTGATTATATTATGAAATAGAATAACGCGACAAAAGACTTTTCAACGATATTTACAAAGACAATAATGATTTATTAACAAAAATAACACATATTTATAATACTTGGGAATCCTCAACTATGTCCGCAACATCTCGCAGTCAACTCAAATACCCAAACACGGAATTCTAAATCAAATTAAAAAAGTTAACATTAATTCTTACGTGGCCAGATACGGGGTTTTAAAATTACGTTTAAATTACTTTTACATCAAAGGAAGAAATAAAAAGTAAGTTCAAACATAAATATTACAATTTAATTCCTTTTTTTGCATAGAAATTGACCTCGGCTATTTGAAAATAGCAAGAATTCAAAATATGTGGGTTATTTTATATACGTTGATTGTTGCCATTCGACGATACACAAATAACGTCGAGGTGGAGTGGTCGTTCACGGTAAGAAGGCGATTTGTCGCCAAATATGGTAACCTTCAACTTTTGCGGATTTTCTTCACATCTGCCGTTTTGGTTATGGCAACCCTATCTGCTGTTACGGAATTCGGCCGCCATCTTGATTTGTCTACAAAAATTAGTTGGCGACAAACGTCTAACCATGAACGACCACTCCACCAACGTCGATTTCGGGTCCACGTACGTTAGTGTTTTATATATATAGATTGTAAGATCTGCTGTATTTCTGTTGCCATTAAAGTTTTGATTGGTTGAGTGAGGTCACAATTAGGCAAAGTTCCGAATTGTTTTGATTGATTTGTCTCACGAGCGAAACGAGATACTAAAGAGCAAACGTCATTACATTTAAAACATCGACCTTAAAATGAAATAGACGGATCATGTGGGCGGAGTCGCTGTTGTAAGATCTCTGAAGGGTAAATCACAAATCGACTTATCCGATTGGCTATGGAAGCGCAGACTAGTGTTTTAAATAAGAGTGGATAGTCACGTTAACCAATTAATAGTTTAGAATTCAAGCTTTTACCCACAAGCACGTGACACATCTTCAAACCGAGCAACTGGAAGAAATAACTTGAAACAGCGGTCGCATGCTCCGTCTGTTTCATTTTAAGGTTGATGATTTGAAATCGCCATAGAAATAACATATAATATAAGACGTACGCAGCTCATTGTTTCACCAGTGTTGATCAAAAATTAAGTTTTCCAATAATATTGTTTTACCAGTATTGCTCAAAAAACAACACCGTGCGAAAGCATAGTGGTGGGAAAAGGTTCATAGATAGCCTATGGTCAACCAAAGTTGACAGATAGTGGTGAAAAAAAGTTTATGTGATCACGCTCAGTCGGGTTCTAAAAAATATATGAATGGAGTTTGACCGTCGTATGACGGGCCATTAATCCTAGTCAGATAATAACTACATAACTTTGTTTTGTACTTCCAAGTTAACTGTAACGTGCCACCTAATGAAATTTTCCTGACGAAAAATGTGTTTGTTAAAAAAAAATTAATCATGAATGTATCAAATTCATTTCTTATCCTTCCTTTAAAATGATGATGAAATTCGGAAATATCACTCGTTTCTGGTGCTGGTGTGCTTCAAGGCAAATTCTCTATGGTAATTGATTTTCTAATCGTATGGAGGTTGGGGTAAGATTTGGGTTTTTACTTGCCTTACCTCATTCTAAATCTGAAAAACAAAAAATATTACTTTATTACATGTAAATGGGAAGAAAACAAAAATAAAAAAACCGTTATTCATTCGTGTTATTTTACTATAGTTTACGAATACTGCATAGATAAAATCCAAAGGTAAGTAATATAGATCTAAATTACAAATACGGAAAGATTATAAAATATTTAATGGAAACATTGTACTGTGATTTTAATTTAATATGTGTGAAGATGAGTAATTATTTTCGATTTATATAGGTAGTTTCTAGAATAATTTACCATACAAATTTTTATGAAACTTTCTGAAAGGAAGTATTTAATGTACATATTGATTTGACGCCATAATGGTGATACATTCCTTTTTGTAATTTATAGTTCATAATACTTCATTCTGTATTGCTGAATTATGTAAATATTATATATCATGATACTTAATAACACAAGTTGGTCAGAAACCATAGTCTATAAATAGTTATTATGAAACTGAACCCCTAGGATAAAGAGAAATAGCTAAATAGTTGGAAGATATAGTAATAATTTCTCTAAGACTTGAGTTAAAAAACTTAATTCATAATTTTTTTAAAACTTACTCAAATTAAAATAAAGAAATATAAACGCGAATATTGATTTCTTTCAATTTAAAAAAAGTATTCTTAAAATTTCATATCAAGCAACATAAATCGTCATATAACCAAGAAAAAACTAATTTAAAACAAACGTAAGCCGTGTAGAGGTACAGTTATCATAGTTCAAACTTCTTAACCATCTAAATCTTATTTAATGCCGTATAAACTATTTCAAATTTTTGAAATCGAAGTCTACTGTATCGTTTATGTATTTGAAAAAGTTATAACAATCTTATTACTTCGTTGATGTATAAGTTTACAGTTTTTTTAAACTGATTGCTTTAGCATTTGCATAACAAAAGCAAGCATTAAAACACGTGTTAATTAACAGATCTAAGACCCAATTAAATAATACTCGAAGTTTCAGGGGAAATTTCTAGGTCATTTGTCAAGCTTGGTAAATTTACTGCTGAAGTAAATTTCATGGACAAATTAAAATAGTGTAAAGCAATAAGTTATTGACATTTTTGCCAATGCTCTACATATTTGAGATTTAAAAAGCAGAATATACAACTTCATCTGGAATTTTAGAATTATTATTATTCAGTGAAGTTTCAAATTCAATAGGTAAAATTAAATTAGCTGAAGTAGTAATAACTCAAATGGCTCAAGGACTGAATTACTTCATCTAGATTGATGATTTCAAAGCATAAAAACTCATGTTCCATTCACCCGTTTCTAGAATGAACTAAACAACTTTTATTCTTAAATTTAATGATCTCAATGATAAATGCTCGAACTTCTTTGCAGTGGAAAAGTTTTCTGTGACAATAGAAATGAACTAATGTATATTAAGTGCTTTTTTGCCATCCAAATAGCAGAAATAATTATAACCAATTAATGTGTAATTCACGAGAAACACAATACTAATTGCTCAGTTAAAAATAAGCAATCCAGAAAGACAGAATAAAAGCACTTAAACAATTTTCAGCCTCATTAATTGGGTTTTGATCCAAGCATAGTTATTTTCTGCAATAATTTGCCTTCCAATTAGCAGTTAATAAATATGTGGATTGCTTTTTATCACTCACTTTCAAATCACATTGCTATGGTTTATTATTTAAGAGACATTTTTACAATCATTAAATCAGAAAGAACTTACAAAAATTTCTCTGAAGTGATAATATTTGAGAATAAGCACACACATATATTTTATTTCCATCCATAGTTATAAAACGGTAAAAAATTTAATTCAAGTATGGTATAACAAAAGTTTCATGGAAAAAAAATTTCCGTTCCTACGAATTTAAGATGAGAATCGTTTGCTAACTCATAAATATTCGCAGCATGGACACCGATGTATAACAACGGGAATATGTTAATATTTGGGTGCATGCTCCCAAAAATGTTGAAAATATCTTCACGAAATAATTACATACAGGTATTGGTGCCTGAAATTATGTTGTTGTTAATAATCTCCAATCTGGTCTGACTAAAGGAATCCGTTGACTTTAATGAAATCCAAGAATAAGAGAGTAGAAGAAAGAATCTCCTCCCAGACGAGTCCCAGGCAGTCCAAAATGTGTTCAAGCGATGCTTGATGTCTGTAATTATAAGTATGATTACCGTACAAAAAAAATTCCAAATATTTAACCGAAAATATTGTACAATTCAAACGACACATGAATCTGGTGTATATATGAATCTAGGTATGTATACGTATGTACATTCATGAGTCATCTATATATATAATTCTCTTACGTGGCACGCAAAAAAGACGTTATTTGTTATCACGTTTTGGCAATATTGTACGATTGTTGTTTACCACAAAGCCTCGCGCCTAGGTTGAATTTATAGAGTTAGCGGATGAAATTTTATTGAAAAAAAAATGAATTTTAGTCGAGCTGTTGCAGTTTATAATTAGAAATCAAAGAAAGCAGAGGATCTTTTCAGGGCCATTTAAAAAACGGTCCTTTTCAGAGCCAACAATTATACTTCAACAAGACGCTTTTGACTACAACTTTTGACAGCAAACTCAATGAAAAAGTGTGAGTGCCTCGAGTGCTGGGTAAATGTACACACAAACAACATGCTGGGTATTCAATTTCCATATCAGTGCTCACATTTCGAGTCAAAATTTGCTCAAAGTTTCCATTTGAATTCTGATTCCAGAGGTACTATAAATATCTTTTCTGAAAAACAGCATAAAATTTAGGTTTGAAAAATATTTTTTTGGAATATCATATTTTGTAAACAATTCCTTCTGCTAGGACACATGTCTTCATTGATGCGAGCGAAGCGAGCATAGGTTGGCACAGCGAACCAATGAGGATTCTGAAGCAATCCTCTGGGGGTTGGCGAGCGTTAGCGAGCAAGGGGCGGGCCCCCTAGTTATTATGATTACGCTTTCCATTGTCTGATTCCTTTGTTCACTTTGTAAATTTTATAATCACTAAGCAGTTAAGTTATACTGAGTAGTCGGTTGCTTTGGAGTTTTATGGTTTAATGGCCATATTTGGCCATTCTGCACCATGCACAAGACATACAATATGAAGTAATAGACATACGCACACGATGGAAGCTTTTACTGATACAGAAGAGAGAAATACACCCAGGAAGGAATCGAACCTGCACCGCTCACAACTCGAAATTAGCTAGCGCAGTGGACATACCCGCTGATACACGATGTTCTCAGTCATACTGCGGGGTGCAATGTCTATGTAACATTACTTTTGTTCCTTGCTTGTATAGGTTCTGTATGAATATATTGTATTTTGAGTTTGTGTTTGAGGCTGGGATCCCGAGTAGTTTATGGGGCCCGACGAATGTACTCCCGACTACTTCACTTCAAGCCTTACACCCTCTGAGTAGCCAGGGTGGTTGGGGACTTAAAAAGGTATATGCCTTACGAGACTGTCATAGTACCTGTTCTTGATTTTCAGAGATAAAGTTATGATTTTAAAAGGTGATTATATAAAAGAAATAAAAGAAGGCTTTTTATGACAATAAACACCAGTCATTACAAGAACTATTATATATCCAAACATGTTAGACACGAAGCATTTTTGAGTTTTCTCGATTTACGATCTACGCATCTTGCAATTAGGATTTTTAAAATGACCCGCATTCCCATTACCGTTTTTAGAGGTTCTAGCTTGTAATTATATTTTTCTGCAGAGAGGTGCTTGTAAGCACATTTTTAAATAACAGGTGGGTGACGACAATAAAACGAAATTGCCTTGTTAACATTTAAATGCTTGTACAATTTTACTGCATAGTTTATTTTCTTCCAATAGGTGTCTGAAATAGGGAAGCAATCAGTTTTAATTTCCAACGGAAGATGAATTAAATCAGAGGTCCCCCTACACTTATTGAGTGGTTGGTTTAGTTTTATGGCTTAATGGATATTTTAGAACCAAGCAACGGTAAGTAGGTGGAAATAGATACAATGAAGGTTTTACTGATACAGAGAGAGAAAAATATAAGGTGGAATCGAATATGCGCCACCTACACCTCAGAGATTCTTGACATGGCGGGATTGTTATGTGGCAAAGGCCCTGCCCAGACATACAATATCTAGTAATGGAATTACACAAACAAAGACAATTTTACTGACACAGATGAAATACACCCTGCGATGAATCGAACCTGAATGGAATCCAAACTGCGTCGCCTACATCTAGCAGATTCCGAGCACAGAGGGAAACCATACTAAGCCACTTTGACACCATACATCCCTTTCTGAGCAGACGTTCAGGCTGGATGTTTAAGAGCATTTCAATACCGGAATACAAAGGCCTTTTACCGTCGCCTTCATACAAATTAATCCCTGAGGTATGATCTTAAAACAAAGCTAAAATGAGATAGCTAGAAAGGGGGAAAAGATGATAAGAAAATCGGTAATGATCTTTCGGTAACAGCCATTTTCACAAATCTTTAAAAACGATAAGAATTGGTGATTCATTACACGCTTTAACCCTGTGGCGGTATCGCATTCATATATCATTTCTGCATTCCGCAGTCTTCTCTGCAAGTCTTATAAACTGTTTTGACCTTCTTTCCCAATAGAATCCTTTCTAGGATTCCAATCGATATGGTTGTTTAACCCATCTGGCGGTTGTCTCAATGAAGTATCTCGTCATTAGAAAAACTGATCATTCACGTGATGGACGATAGCTCGTTACTAGAAAAAAACTCGATCATATTTTGGACTCGCCATCAAAAAATATCGGGACTATCTCGATGACGAGATATTCTCGATGACGAGTCACTAATTCATGGGCGAGAGTATCTCGCAGAAACGATTTGGGAGGATTAAGGGTTATGATGTTTCGCGTGCATTAGTAATCCCTATAGTAAACATATTATTTTCACATAACACAAAAATTCTTCTCATTCAAGATGGATGGGAGGTTTTTGTTTATTCCTTTCAGTACTGAACAAGCCTTTACAAATCTTTTCGTGTCCTGCGTTGGTCTGGCAAGAATCTTAATGTGAACTGTGATCAAGTGATGGACTTTATGAGCATTATTGGTATATCACTTAATGAATAAGTAAGAATAAAATATAGGTAGTTGAGCTTACGTCTTAAGAGCGAAACACAACGGGGTACTACCTACAGTCATCGACCAATCTTAAAGGGATAATCCCAGGACAAATACTTAGCAATATTGTTCTTCGGTCGTTGTGTCGACCATTTGTCAAAATTCTGAGGACAATATCTCGAAATTTTGAAGGACGATCAGATGACGAGACCAACTCTTGAACTGGAATCTGACTCACCAAACTTCCACACCAAATCAATACGATGACGTTTTAGTCCATGACAGATATAATGTGTTCCAGCAACCACGACAGGACCGTATTTTGATGGATTAAATTTCAGACTTGCAACCCTCCGGTTGCTAGTTTGCGACTGGGCGACAGATACCAACAGCATAGTCTTTCACATGCGTTTGTTGGCAGCATTTAAATTAACTATGAAATGTTGTGATAATATCAAAATGAAAGTAGCATCATAAATCTTACGAATGAATAATGGATTTACAAGAAACCTGCACGTTTATTTTCATCAGATTCTATTCGATATATTGTATTGCTTCAAAAGTACATAATGATCTTAGAATAGACTACTGGTTGGTTGATGGGAAAATACTTTAACCCTATTTTCCAACTAAACTTTTGGATCTTTGTCCTATTATGCTTCACGTAGTAAACAAGACCACGATGAACAACTGGATAAGGGTTTTGGTTAAATGTCGACAAAACTAGACATTCAATTCATTGTCAAAAGAGAAGGTTCTAAATTCCTTCCTTCTTTATTTATCCTCCTTTGAAAAAGCCATATCGTCACAAAAAATTACCCGATACGACTGTTGATATTTCAATATATTCAAACGCAAACGTGGCAATAGTTTTATCTGCTGGATAAATAACAAGAATGCAGTCAGAATGAACTGGTATGAGAGAATTTTTCAATAAACAAAACAAACAATACGGAAGACTTTACTTCGCTAACCAAATGTTCGCGCAAGATATTGGGCTGGTGTAAAAGTTCGTTCTGGATTTTCTTTGACAAAAATTGAAAAAATATTTTATTTACTAAATATTTAATCGATGTAGTGTGTACCGTTCTGTTCAGTAACTTTTTTCCATCTCTCCGGTAGCTGTATAACAATGCGCTCGTACTAGTCTAGTACGTATTAGTACGTACGTTCGTATTAGTCTTTTTTTTTCGAAAATGGGAGAGAGTGCTAAAGTTAATTATTAAATGTTTTATGAACAAAATTTTCAAGTTTTAGTAATGTGATATTATTTTTTCATACAGAATTATTGGTTCCATATATGTGTTTCCATGTATGATATACCTTACTATTTATAAATAAATATAATGTGTTGCATATATGTTTCAAATTTTTAATTAAATATTTGATTTAATGATATATGCGTGCTATTAAAGCCGATTTCTAAATATTTACTTGACTGTTGAAAAATTCTTAAAAACTACGGTTTTTTACTTTGGTATTGCTGAAAATTTCCATATCAGGTTGGAATCTCTGCTTAATTGTGGAAATATTATATTGTATAAGTTAACAACTTCATTATGAAAACATTATATGCATACGTCAACAACATAATTATGAAATATTATATGCATAAGTCAACAACATAATTATGAAAATATTATACTGTATAAGTCAACAACTTAATTATGAAAACATTATATATATATATATATATAAGTGAACAACGTAATTATGAAAATATAGTATTGTCAACAATATATATATATAATATACGTATAACAATATAATATCTATATAAATAAGAATGGAGTGTTTGTTTGTACATTCAATATTTTCGACCCATTTCAAGTTTTCTATCCGTTTTGGACCCTTCTGATGCCGAATCCGTCTTTTTCTCGTTTGGTGTCTGTCTGTCTGTCCGTCTGTCTGTCTGTCTGTCTGTCTGTATGTTGTGCCCTATACACGTCCACGCGGTTTAAGATATTTTCATGAAAATTTGCATACAGTGAGTACTTATCTTCATTTAGTGAGTGGCATTGGTTGCGAAAGTCTGTCTGTCCGTCTTTTTGTTCTATGCTCGATTTTGTGTTTGTGTGTTTGTGTAGACATCACGTGAATTGTATTCCAGATATTTGATTGCATTGTATTTTATTTTATACATTATCTATTAGTTAAGTGAATGCAATATTAAACATGTCTTTATTGGTATATTTAGATGAGTTTCATGCTAAAACACCTGAGTAAGTATACTTAAATCAACCATAATTTGGTAGTTTCGGAAAAATTGGAATGTCTATTGAATATTACGATTACTTCGATTGTTTTACCAGTACTGCTGAAAAAGTAATTATTCTTCAAAAAATTATATTTTTTAATGGAATTTCAGCTCTGATACTTCATTTATTTCGAGTCTTATTTTTATTCTTTGCGCAATGAAAACGATTTAAGAATATTTGAGACAGACGATATTTTTCAATGAAACGAGAATGAACAAGATCGAGCGAGCAGTGATATTTTCTGGTTCTTTCGCTCTGAATTAATTTCACATTTCTAAATTTTGTACACTTTTAGTTGTAAGTTGTGGCAACTGTGCGAGATCAAGAGATAAAATTGAATCACAAATTAATATCTTTAGAACAATTTTTTGCGACATCTTTTATTTTGTTTTACTTCGCTGTTTCCTGTTTTAAATATTTATTATTTTAATAAATGTGTTTTCCTTCTCATCACACGCAACAGCACCACAAAGTATTAGACTTAAAAATGTTAGGTAAGTCAGTATAAATTTTCAGTAAATTTTAAGTGTAATATCATTATTGAAAGAATAATGCCGTTATTTAAAGAATAATGCCGTTATTGAAAGAATAATACCGTTATTGAAAGAATAATGCCGTTATTGAAAGAATAATGCCGTTATTTAAAGAATAATGCCTTTATTGAAAGAATAATAATGTTTATTAATCCAAACTGGAACTTTTTCAAACATTAAAAAATTCGTTGTAATAATGACATTAGAAGATTGCAAAATTTCACAATGTCGCATACCGGAGGCAAGAGTGCCACAAGTAAAAAAATATTGTTTTGTTGACTATGAGTGCGAGAGCCCTCGCCGTAGATCGTAATTTTAATTAATTGAGTTGAACATGAAAAGAACTTAAGAAAGGGAATTCCAAATCTTCCTATAAATCGTCTTTTATAGTAGTAACCTTAGTATCAGCCTTCGTCATTTTGTAGCTTTGTCATACAGCAATTGAGCGATGTATGTGAAATGTATTACATGAATGGATATGCATGTGTAGGATTTGTGTCCAAAGTAAGTTGTAGAAAATATAAAGATGGCGAAAGATGTTAAAATAAATTTTTATTCTACAAAAAACGTAAGTCATTATATATTTCGATTATCTCCTCAATCTAGAGTAAACCAATTCAAACCGAGTAAGGTCGGGTATTTTGCTAGTAATCTATATAAATAAGAATGGAGTGTTTGTTTGTACATTCAATATTTTCGACCCATTTCAAGTTTTCTATCCGTTTTGGACCCTTCTGATGCCGAATCCGCCTTTTCTCGTTTGGTGTCTGTCTGTCTGTCTGTCTGTCTGTCTGTATGTTGTGCCCTATACACGTCCACGCGGTTTGAGATATTTTCATGAAAATTTGCATACAGTGAGTACTTATCTTCATTTAGTGAGTGGCATTGGTTGCGAAAGTCTGTCTGTCCGTCTTTCTGTTCTATGCTCGATTTTGTGTTTGTGTGTTTGTGTAGACATCACATGAATTGTATTCCAGATATTTGATTGCATTGTATTGTATTTTATACATTATCTATTAGTTTAGTGAATGCAATATTAAACATTTCTTTATTGTTATATTTAGTTGAGTTTCATGCTAAAACACCTGAGTAAGTATACTTAAATCAACCATAATTTGGTAGTTTTGGAAAAATTGGAATGTCTGTTGAATATTACGATTACTTCGATTGCTTTACCAGTACTGCTGAAAAAGTAATTATTCTTCAAAAAATTATTATTTTTTTTTATGGAATTTCATCTCTGATACTTCATTTATTTCGAGTCTTATTTTTATTCTTTGCGCAATGAAACCGATTTCCGAATATTTGGGATAGACGATATTTTTAAATCAAACAAGAATGAACAAGATCGCGCGAGCAGTGATATTTTTTCTGGTTCTTTCGCTCTGAATTAATTTCACATATCTAAATTTTATACACTTTTAGTTGTAAGTTGTGGCAACTGTGCGAGATCAAGAGATAAAATTGAATCACAAATTAATATCTTTAGAACAATTTTTTGCGACATCTTTTATTTTGTTTTACTTCGCTGTTTCCTGTTTTAAATATTTATTATTTTAATAAATGTGTTTTCCTTCTCATCACACGCAACAGCACCACAAAGTATTAGACTTAAAAATGTTAGGTAAGTCAGTATAAATTTTCAGTAAAATTTAAGTGTAGTTATGCCATTATTGAAAGAATAATGCCGTTATTGAAAGAATAATGCCGTTATTGAAAGAATAATGCCGTTATTGAAAGAATAATGCCGTTATTGAAAGAATAATGCCGTTATTGAAAGAATAATGCCGTTATTTAAAGAATAATGCCGTTATTTAAAGAATAATGCCGTTATTTAAAGAATAATGCCGTTATTTAAACAATAATGCCGTTATTTAAAGAATAATGTCGTTATTGAAAGAATAATAATGTTTAAAAATCCAAACTATAACTTTTTCCTACATTAAAAAATTCGGTGTAGTAATGACAGGAGAAGATTGCAAATTTTACAATGTCGCATACCGGAGGCAAGAGTGCCACAAGTAAAAAAATATTGTTTTGTTGACTATGAGTGCGAGAGCACTCGCCGTAAATCGTAATTTTAATTAATTGAGTTGCACATGAAAAGAACTTAAGAAAGGGAATTTCAAATCTTCCTATAAATCGTCTTTTATAGTAGTAACCTTAGTATCACCTTTCGTCTTTTTGTAGCTTTGTCATACAGCAATTGTGCAATGTATGTGAAATGTATTACATGAATGGATATGCATGTGTAGGATTTGTGTCCAAAGTAAGTTGTAGAAAATATAAAGATGGCGAAAGGTGTTAAAATAAATTTTTATTCTACAAAAAACGTAAGTCATTATATATTTTGATTATCTCTTCAATCTAGAGTAAACGAATTCAAACCTAGTAAGGTCGGGTATTTTGCTAGTACAATATAATATTGTCAACAACTTAATTATGAAAACACATCAGTACCAAGTCAGTGTTAGTAATAAATAAAAAGATTTAGGAATGGAAGACAAAATTAATTGTGAGATCTCACATAGTCACATTTTAAAAGCCAAGTGTATGGTGCCAGCAACAAACTTCAACATGATGTGTTTCTCTGCAGAAAAGAAAAAAATAAGAAAGAAAAGCGAAATTTTGCTTTGCACACAGCATTTTTATACCTAGCTTTGGAATTGGCCAAAAAGGGGAAGGTAAATGCATTCGATTGTTCAATTCGTTGGCGGCGATTATCAGGTTTTAAAAGTTTCAGTTACTATTTGAAGGAAATTCACTTGGCGTGGTGGTAGGACTGTGCTTGAAACATTCTTTGTGTAAATTGGGTTTGAACTTGGCATTGAATTCAAGATAAATATACATCACAATACAATACTAGTTTCAGATTGAAGTGTCATGTATTCCTAAACATTGTGGACACAACAAAATTTTATCGTTTGGTGCCTAAAGCGAAAGCAGTGATAACGAGTTATAGTGGGAAACAATTCACGGCATTCTTCATTTGTGCTTCTGCATATGGCAGACTTCTTGTGACTTGTCACGCTTTTTCGAATAACGATTGACTGAAGGAGGTATGCTATTAACACGTCGGAGCAGTATGCATACCAATTCCCCCTTAGAATTCCCTTGTAATATTCCCATGATAATCCTGGTAGTGTTTTATCCATGCTTTATCTATTTAAAAAAAAATTAAATATCAAGAATAAATTCATATTCTAAAAATAAAACGACTTTATATTAAATGACGAATGGTTATTTATAAACTTGGCAAAATCATGTCTTGCAAAAAGAGGGGACATTTGAAAACATATAATTAATAAGTAATGAAAATAAATCAAATTCACAGAAAATAAAAATATGCATTTCAAACGTATTTAAGAACAAATGTGTCTAATAGAAAAAGCGACTCGCGTAATAAATATGCAAAACATGTTTCAATAAATTTACTCAAGACTTATCTCGATGTTGTAATTGAATTGTTTATACTCCTGTAAAACTATACTAGTTAAGAAACAGTTTTTACAGATATACGTCTTGAATGGAACGAATAAAAAGTGAAACATTTTATAATTGTGCTTTTATTTTTTCAATATATTTTAACATTTCCTTTTGAGTCATTGACCTCTTGTATGCAGTACACTTGAATGCATTTTATAGAGGCAGTTTTATAAAAAGTTTATCATCGATTTTCAACGATGGTTTCAATCTTCTTTCAGATGATTGCTTCAGAATTACAACATTTGTGAGACTTCTACTTTTAATTCAACAAACATTGCACACTTTCTATTGAAGTCTTTTTGCATCTTACATTTCACTATCATCATCCCGTCAATGTTTTTTAATTTTGAGCTCCATTTTTACATTGGTTTTTCCGTTGTGACATTATACTTGCTAAGAAACATGTTTTACAGATAATGTGTCCAATAGTAGAGCAAAAGATGAAAAATGTCTTTGCCAGGAAGCGTGCCTTTCTATACTTTTTCCGAGTCATTGACTTATTTTTTTTTTTAACAATATGACAATTAAACACAGATTATAAAGGCAGATTAAAAGCTTTATTTGGAATGTCACTGCAGATTTCAGTCTTCTATAAGATTATTTCTGTTGAATTATAACCATGTGAAAGAATTATGTTTTTATATTAATAAAGACACATTTATACTTAATAAAAATAAAAATCCTCAATATATTGTATTAAAAAATAATTTCTCCTTAAATAATGTAGATTTAAGTCGAATTTGTTTCACAAGAATAACCATTAATTTATATAATTATAGTATGCGCATATCTATTAGAATCTTAAGTAGTTCGTTGGATTCAAACGGAATCGATAAAAATACACCAGAAAAAATAGGATTCTATTAAAAATATTCAGTTGCTGACATTAATAAATATACTACAAAACAACTTTTAAAAGTTATGGATGTCGTAAATGTAAGTTTATAAGGTATTATTAAGGACTGCAATATTTTAAAAAATTCTAAATATATTCTTACGTACTTATACATAATTACTTCAATAATTTTATCACACTAGAAGTTTCTTAAAACTTTTGCATATAACTACAAAACCGATGAAGTTTTAATCCCATTTTTTATACTAAATGCCTGACCTAAAAACCGATGAAGTTTTAATCCCATTTTAATACTAAATGGGCCTAAAACAAATAATCTTGAATTTGGTGTAAAATGTTTTTCAATGATCAAAAAGGTTTAACCAATTTCTTTCGGGTGTTTTGTTCTCACATTGATTTAATGTTTATACGCGCCGATTTTTTTATGCCTTTACTTTTTGTCATATTAAAGCTAATTAAGTAAAATTGAAAGTATCCACAAAAGCAAGAAAATAGACAATAAAACATAAATACAACTAATTCTTAAATTCTCATACTGAGAGAACCATGATTTAATCTAATAGTAAAAAGAGAAAACATTTTCCTTCGTATAATGTTATATGCTATTGCTTTTAATTTTACACTTCCACAGTTACGTTATATGTAAGTGAACTTACAGTTTGATAGAGTTCATAACTAAAAGTTCATGCCAATTTCTATTTCAACATTTAAATAACCACTATAATTTTTTATTTGGGTACATTAGTGTAGTTTTATCAAGATAAAACTACTATCATCAATAATAATTCTAAAAACATGGTTTAACGAAAATTAACGAAATAGGTTTTTTAAAAAAAACTGAAATAGACCATCCTTACGTAATCAACAAAATTGAAAATGCTCAATTCGGTTTATACATTTACAAATCGAAGACTGTATGTAATTTACCCTTTCAAGCGCGATAAAAAATCTGGCGTCTTACCTTCTGAAACGGTTAAGGCTAGGTATGTAAATACTATCTAATTTAATACTCTGTTGTCCTGTTATCTAAATTATTAATATGAATATTTTTTAAAATGGGGTTTAATGAAACATAACAAAAAAAGGTATGTTTTAAAAATAGTTTAAATACTTTTAAATAAGCCAAGTAAGGTAAATAAGTATAAATAAACTATTATTAAGTAACCAAAAAATTGAAAATGCTCAATCCATTTTCATGCCTTTTTAAATATTGCTTTTACTCTATTTTTATTTGAAAGTGTTAATGATACTTTAACCCTTCTTTGCATAATTGTGGAAATTTTCATCATAACATTGAATGCTCAAAAATTATATAAAAGAACAAGTTCATTTTAAGTTGATCGTGTATGTATACCTTTTTAATGTCCATTGCATAAAAAAAACATAGCTGTAAAAAATAAGCAAGTGTCACTATCAGTAAAACGAGCTTGAAGTTGTCATTCCAATGTTTGTTGTAGTTGCAATAAACGTATGATTTCGTTTTTAATTTTGTTTTATTATATTTGAGTTTCTATTGCTAAAAAAGTGAAAATGAGTGGAAGAAAGGTTTGTAACATGTGTTTCTGTTATTTTTAGAGCAATTTATGAAAAAGTTTGCGTTTAATTTACTATAAATATATACTAAGATTTTTTTAACCATTTTTCCTTTAATTTTGAACATGAATTATATCACCTTGATTTATTTCACCAATAAAGAAAAAATCATGCAAAGAAGGGTTAATGATATGAAAGGGTTATTAGGTGTGAAAGTTTTTCACACGTAACATTTTTAAACCTTGCTTCTCCTCTTTTTTTACTTGAAAGTGTTAATGATATGTACATATCATAAACACTTAGAAGTCTGGTGTGAAAGTTTTTCACACATAACATTTTTATGCATTTTTAAACCTTGCTTCTCCTCTTTTTTTACTTGAAAGGGTTAATGATATGTACATATCATAAACCCTTAGAAGTCTGACGTCCTAAAATTGAATTGGCTAATACTAGGTATGTAAATTCTATCTCATTTGATATTTTGGTATCCAGGTGTAACATAAGGGAGTTATGAAACAGAAGGGGTCGAGAACCTCTCAAAGAACTTGATTTTAGTAGGTGCAAATTTCATTCTTATTAGGTGTGACAGGTTTTCAAATAAAATTTTTATTTAAAACATTTCTTAAACAAAGTGCACTTTAAAGTGTTAGCAAGCATACTGTTAGCAGGCAAAGTGTTAGCAGGATCTAAGTCAGCTCTTTGCTAAGAACCAAGAACTAGCAGTCATCCAGTAACATTACTGACTCATTAAAATGTGTCACCTAAAATTAATTAGGCACAGGAAAGTTGGAGCAATTTCAAATGAGCACAAGAAGCTTTGAATGAACAAATCTGATTGATTTCGGTACTGACGATACGATGGAAAATGTCGACAAAGTAATGGCTTTACTTTGGTATGTCACCGAGAAGAAGAAAATATATCCTATTATCTTATATAAACAATGATCAATTTGTTAGTAGATTACATTATTTTGTGTATTAACATGTTATATTGAGTTTCTTACTTATAAAGAATCTAATTTTCTGAAGTGTTGTTTCGTAATGACGAATGTATATAAATACAGTTTATCATGATAATCATAGTTTGAAATAGGTAGATATATCCCTTGAAATTTAATTGAATGTGTATTATCCCATTATCTAATATAAAACAATGATCAATTTGTTAGTAGATTACATTATTTTGTGTAATAACATGTTATATTGAGTTTCTTGCTTATAAAGAATCTAATTTTCTGAAGTGTTGTTTCGTAATGACGAACGTATATAAATACAGTTTATCATGATAATCATAGTTTGAAATAGGTAGATATATCCCTTGAAAGCTAACTGAATGTATATCGGTTTGGCTATCGGAGTTTTACATAGATAAGATTCACCACAGTCAACTCTCAAAACTATTCTATGCCTATGACCTATTTCAGTCAAGGAAACTACGATAATTCTAGTTAGGGACGTTTAATATATCGACAGAAAAGTCAATAAAGTCACATTTTTCAGAGACTGGTCACACCTGGTCGCATTTTCTCATGTATGTAGTTCGAACTACGTGAAAAATTTATCTGTTTACATAAAATTCCTTTGTAGGACACGACAAAAATAATCTTCTTTCCAAAGGAGCAAAAGAGTCACACGAACTTTACGGATTTTTAACGCCTCTTATCGTTTCTTCGTTGTGAGGAAACTAGTCCATACATATGAAAATCAATTTCGAATAAAAATGGATCTTCTTAAAACAGATTAAAGAAACACTGAAGGCGGACTTCACCCCCACAGAAACGTCACTGCTTGCCCACTATCCCCATTGGCTGACGAGGAGATGCGTTAGAGCCAATCACAGAGCTCAGTGAGACGGGATAAAATACTTTTCTGGAGCAGTTTTCGAAGCCCAGATCCACTTGCGAGAACGACGGACAGAGGTAACTGAATTTACGTCTTCGAAGTTTCAAACTTACCGAGAAGAAAACCGACTGCTGACTTTCCATCCTTCACTGACAGGTAAACTGATTGAATGCTTCAAGTGTATTTATCGTGCAACTAAAATAGTGAAATTCGCTACAGTTTACTACATTTTTCAATTAACGAAATTTAGAACAACGATTTTATATTATTTAAGTTAGTCTCTTGTGATAATTTGCTTCAGAACTTTTATTTTCATTTATATCTGATTCAAGAGTAATTTACAATTACGTTTATAAATGAAAAATCCTAGAATTAATAAAAAAATTATGTATTTTAACTATATGAGAAACTGTACGCAATTAAAACTCTTATAGCTTATTGTTAAAGTTTTATTTTAATGAAAAGTAAAGTGTTTTTTTAATGAAATTATTGATAATATGTGCAAATTTAAAAAGAATACATTAAAAATTATGACCATTATTCAATTTTTACTACTATTTGTATCTAATTGTACAGCTAGAAATACGCTGAGATGGTATGGTTGCAAATGTATTTTTAGGAAAGTTTAAATATTTAAAATATCTCTCAATGAATAGTATATTTTACTCTCACTTCAATGTCAATTTGAATACTGATTAGTAAAATTTGACCTAATCTCATAATTTCCTTGATGGGAATACGTTGTCTGAAATATTATACTTATTAAAACATTAAACTCATGGTCTGCGGGATAAATACTATAAAATCTGTAGTTCGTGATGATAACACTATTCAGTAGATGGTTTGATCGATCGTATTTTGCAGTCAAAATTTCCAATGACCTGAAAATATTGTTTACATTTAATTATTAGATTACTCCTTTATGTGAATTGTATTTACATTTTTTATTTTCTTCTACTTTTAAATTTCGAATTATTGACATATCTCAGAAAATTTCTATTTGTTTTACAACTTTCAAAACATCAACTACTATAATTAGTCATTATCTCTAGTTTAATATTGCTTGGAGAAATTTTTTAACTCATATTTTTCTAATATATATATAAACT
Source organism: Metellina segmentata (assembly GCA_947359465.1). Lineage (NCBI taxonomy): Eukaryota > Metazoa > Arthropoda > Arachnida > Araneae > Tetragnathidae > Metellina > Metellina segmentata. The sequence goes on from OX375875.1 coordinate 36,970,179, forward strand.
TTAAAAATCAGTGTTAGACTACAATAATAGTTAATATCAATATAATGGATTAAAACACGAAAGAACCACACTCTCATTTAAATATTCTTACGTGTATATATATATATATATATATATATATATATATATATATATATATATATATATATATATATATATATATATATATATATATATATATATATATATATATATATATATATATATATTCTAAACACTTCTACTATTAAGAAAAAGGATCGTCCATATGCTAGGTAGAAGGAACCAATCAAAAGTATATTGTTCGCAAACTGGATTTTGATTTTACGGAATAAAACTGCTTGCCTTTTCAACTATATCATACTCTACTTTTTAACGCATTTAATGGAATAAAAATATGAACTTACTTGCAACTCATCAAATATCCCCAAGTTAGACAGAAGTGGCTCTTAACCTTTTGGTAACGATCTGCTATAGAATAACAAGAGGTACTTCTACAAGCCGCCATCTTTTTTATGCCTGTTAAGGAAACATTCACCATGTCTCCTAAGCAGTCCATCCTGATTTCTGATTTCCTGCATATCTATTCAGATTAGTGTACATAAAAAATTATCTGATCTTCATCTTTTAATTTAACAGTGATTGAACATGACCCAATGCTGATTCTCTATGTTGGAGGATCAAACATAAATTAATTTCATATACTTAAGAGCTATAGCTGGTGTGTAAAATAATTCCGATTGAAAGTGCTCAAAATATTTTTTCATACTTGTTTTAGTTTCCAACATTTAATGTTAGTGAGGGATCTTTTATCAGTCTTCCTACTTAGATTTGGTATTCAAAGAAGGTAAGAAGACGGTTGAAATAGTTAATTGCCCATTTTATATTGTCAGTGGAAGTTGGATTTGCCAATACAATACGAAGTATTTGTTAAATATTTTTATAGTTGTGGGTCAAAACCGAATTTTTTAGGCATTTTAAGTTTCACCATAGCACAGATTAAACCAACTATATCTTATGGTGAAAAATCGCTATTTTTTTTCAAAGTTGATTGATCCATATTTAAGATACAGACTTCTGCTTTAACAGTTATGCTTTGTAGTAAATAGTTTATACTTTTCAAGCCTATTTGATGAATGAGTTTAGAATTAATTATCTTCTTCGTGACCTAAGAGCTTAAGACTTCATTATCAAGATTTTTCCATAGAATCATGATTACAAAATATCAAACAAGATGATATTAGTGTTTAAAATAAAACAGTTCTACAGAAAAAAGTAGTTTTAAACACTAAAAATACCGATAAAAAGCTTTTTATATACTTCGCTTGAAATTATTAAAGTTTCCCCTTAAGTGATTCCCAAACACAAACTCATAACTTGTTATGCATATAAATTTAGATAACTTTTTTACTGCCTGAAGAATAAATAGATATTGTGGACATAACTTTCATTTAGACGTTTAATATTTCTCACTTTATGCATATTTTGAAATTTTTTTTACGACTGAACACGAACTAGCTCTTAAAAAAAGCAAGTTTAAATTCATTCCTGCTAATATATGAAACTGAAATGCATTCTTAGCTTTTGCATTGTAGAAGATAATAGTAAAACTATTTTAAATAAATTGTTGTAGAAGAAAAACTTTTGGTTGCTTGGGTTTTATTGCACAAAGTAGAAGTATAACAGGAGACTTTAAAGAAGGTTTTTAGATAGAGACAAATGGGAAATGATATATAATGGTGAAATAATTTCATTTTCATTTTTTCATTGCGTGTATTTGTAAAATTGTTACGATGTGTTTCAATTTATTTTTCTGTAGACGGTATTGGAATTTCCATAACAAAGATATTTTAGCTAGATCATATAGTCGAAAAAATATCAGTATGCTGTTTTGTACTGAAATACACGAATTTCTCCTTCAAAATGAAATCCCTATTTTATTTCACGCATATATAAAAATATTCTTTATCATAATCAAATATGGAATAACACTAGGCAATGTATTTAAATATGGATTTACGGAATATTTTACGCCGGAATGTATAGAAACGAAACAAATTGAATGTCTAAAATGGTAGAGTCAAAACAAACACTCGAGGAATATTTTATATGATATTGTAAATTTGAATATTATTATAATGCTATGAAGGGATAAAATAATATACTATTTTAAACAATCATTCGAAAGTATTCAATCATACTCGTATTCTAGAATATATGTATACTAAATGAAGAATCAATCAAAATTATTAGTTATATTAACTATAGTATAAATGTATAATTTATTTTTTAAATATTTCGTTTTATTTATAAATGATGCATTTATATTATAATTAAGATAACAAAAGTTTTTGATTGACGGATTTTTTTAGTACACATATATTCTGAAATGTCATATATGTATTCAAAAATTATATATACTTAAACGCTTTCGAATGTAAATCTATTTAAATTAACCCATACTTATTACAGCTGTAATTTTATGTACATTAGTTTTTATTGAAATATAATCTGGCGGATGTGATATACTTTGATGCACTTTATTAGGGTTTTGTTTCATTCAATACAATTTTAGTTGAATTCTGGTACTATTTATATCATTAATCATATCGTTGAATTTATTCATTTATCCGCTATAATTTGCTAAAAAATCATTCCTTAGATGCAAGTTAAATATAATTTTTACATGTATACTGATTGTTAACTGAAGCTCTTTTATCATACTGCGCCGACATGAAAGTTTTCAAGAAATGTAAGGAGAAGCATTTGATATATTAGCCACTCTTTTTATTAAAAAGCTTTAATTAAATACCTGAAAGAAATAATATAAATGAGATAATTAAAATAATGACGCAATTTTTCGATGACATACTCTTGTTACTCTCTAAAAATTCAAAGGAGCTTGTACATTTTGCATGAAGCACTTGAATATGCAAATTTGTAACTCAAAAATGAAAGAAACAAATAACATCAGAAAATAAAAGTGAAGCAAACTCTCCAACTTACGAAAATTGTTTTGACAGGAGTTTCTTTTACAACAGAAATAACTCAGTTAATCATGTTTATCGCTCTAGTCGTTTTATATAAAGGTCCACGGTTTTTGTAAGAACGATCGTGAAATGAAGTTGAGCACTTCACTTTGTAAACTAATTCAGAACTATCTCCCTTATTCATGTTAAGGTAGTATTTGATAATTATTAACCTCCATATTAATCGAATGAGCATACTGTGGTGAGACGTACAGTAGTATGTACAGCAATGTTTCCTTTCTCCTCCACTTTAGTATTCAAAGGACATGAACTGTATTTTACAGGTCTTGCGAAAATTATGAAACACGAACGTGATTATGAATGCATGCTTATAATGCATACACTTAAAACAAAGAATCCAGATGGGGATTCTGACAAATTCCAGGTGGCGTTCACATCAATTGTCATGGCTTTCGATGGATTGTCCATAAGAAACAATTGGATCTCCAATGCTATGCCTATCACTTTCAACAACTGTTTGAAGCCCTGCAATAACAGGCACTGAATCGATTTCTATAACGGCTGTACTTTCTGTTGCTGCTCAGCTTCCTTTTCAAGTTTCAGCTTTACATTCAACTGCTGAAGGCGATACAGGAATGTACACAGGATCAATCACTATTGCTGCTGCTCAGCCTCATTTTCACGTTTCAGCTTTACATTCAACTGCTGAAGGCGATACAGGATTGCCAACAGGATCAATCCTCCATTTCATGACCATGTATGCGGAAGAACGTCCGTGATCTTAATACATTTACGGTCTCACATTATTGGCAATAAATCAACAAGCGATAGCATCTATTGACTAGTGAATCTTGACTGGGTAACATTGTGGTGAATTTAGCTTCCACTTCAAAAATTAAATTACAATACAATAGTACCCCGACCTACGCGATTCTTGAAATTTTTTTTTTCGTTTAACAACACTGCCGCCCGCTATCTTCAGTTTTTTTTCTTGCTGTGATACGCATTGGACGCGTTCCGTGTGAAATCTACGTGCATGATTAAGATTCTACGATTGATGTAACTACGATTTTTACAGTGAGTAGACTAAGTCATTGCACCAAAGTAAACAGTTTTCTCATCTATCCGTAATTCCTTCTCCGGTAATGATTTTGTCGTGACATCAGGATGACATTATCGCTTTCCACAAGTCTTGTACGGCGATCAGTTTCGCGAATAATATACTCTATAACAAAAAAAAATCGACGCACCAAGAAGGAGTTGTGCCGAGATCGATCAACTTTGAACGGCGCTGACTGAGGACGTATAGTCTTTAGTGACGAGTCCTGTTTCCAGTGTGCCCTCACTACAACCGTAGATGTGTCTGGAGACATCCAGAGCAGCGTGGGGATCCTGCCCTTACCATCGAACGTCGCACATGCCCACAACAGGGCGTGATGGTTTGTGGTGCCATCTCCTTTGATAGCCGGACCCCTTTGGTAGTCATTTCTGGCACACTTACAGCACAGCAGTACGTAGACGAAATTCTACGACCGGTTGTGTTACCGTTATTTTTGTGACACCTCGGACTTAGTTTTCAACAAGATAATGCCCGACCGCACACGGCACGTGTCGCTATGAATTGTCTTCGAGTTTTCCCAACACTTCCTGGGCCAGCCAGGTCTGATCTCTCTCCCATCGAGAACATTATGGGAAGACAACTGCAACCATCCCGGAATCTGCCCACAGACATTCCACAGGACACCATCCAGGAACTTTTTCAGTCTATGCCAGGCCTGATGACAGCTTGCATCCGGCCTGGCATAGACTTGTACAGTAAATGTTGTACAGTATTGACTTAGACTTGTATAGATTTGGCATAGACTTGTACAGTATTGGCCAGTGGTGGACCAACCCCTTATTGACTTCCTGTCTTTGTAGCGGTCAAACTCTGAAATAAATCCTTCAATTGCCTTGAAATTTTAACCGTTTGTTTTACTATGTATGTTCTTCACATCCACCAATTTTTATCGTACTTGGACAACTCCTTCTTGATGCGTCGAGTTTTTTGTTATAGAGTGTATATACGAACAATCTATACAAACCTAGTTGGGCAAATTTCACATTAGGTATTTTCGAAATAACGCCGTATCTGGTTGTCCTGATCCTTTTAAAAGGAGTTAGAGGGTTGTTTCTAGTCTGCAGGCTTGCTAAACCCATCCGGATGGCCATGTCTGATCTCCTATACGGTTAGACCCATTCGCAACTGATTCGGAGGAGTGTATCTGGTCACCCCTTTAAAAGATCTGACATATGTCAGATCTTTTAAAGAGGATAAGCAACAACAACATATACGACCCCTCCGATAGGGCTCTCTGCGGGCTTGTTAAGTCTACGCAAAAGGCCTTATCTGATCAACGCTAGGGTAGAACGTTCGGAGAGCCCTATCTGGGCGAGTCTGTAAAACTTATCCCGAGGACCGTGTGTGGACTGCGGGAAATAAGGTCTGCGTTTCATCTAAACCTATCTCTATAACCTTATATGACCTAAGAGCCTGTTCGTTGGACCGTATTTGGTTTGCGGGCTTGATGTAAACCTATTCTCTACAACTGATGTTTCCACATCTTTGATTTACGGTTCTTTATCTTTACGCTTATGGTTTTTCTGCATATCGCCTGACACCCCATCGAGATCAACAGCTATTTCCCAAATAGCTAACAGAAATGCGACGAATACACTTATGCATGTACAAATACAACGGCTTCTTCTCAGCGTTTAAAGAGCTGAACACTATTTAGAAAAATACTATTACAAGCGTACGAGTGCCTCAGGTTTCATGCGACAGAATCCTGTCTCAGCCTGCTGCTAGTCAACGTAATAAAAAAGTCGGCTACTTTTGTTGAAAGCTCTCTTACACACTTGCTGTCTGCTTTAGAGTGAGAATGTTAGTAAACCTAGCGATAATTTTAATCTTAACATAAATCTTTTTTTTTTTACTAAAACTCTGATTGATAACTGATTTTTTTCTCAGCAATGTGTATTAAATTAATCACATTTATGTTGGTTTAGTGCTATGTGGCCTTTTAATTAAGAGTCGGTATTCGTTATCTCCAAAAGCAGAGTCAATGTAAGATACATAATTGCTTTCAGATTTTAAACAAACCTTAAATACTTTAAATTAATTTAAGTATTGTTGAAGACATAATTTTTTCCTAAGCAATGCTGTGAATCTTGAAACATAATTAACGAATTCGTAGATATTTGATTAATAATCTTTTCGTTTCATATTTACGCTGGATTCAAAACGGATTTTTAAAACTGTGGAATTGGAAAGTCTGATAAACCGACACTTTCACTTCAGAGTCCAGTTTTTTCATTTTTTAACCCGAGTAAAACATTATGTAATAAAGGAATTACTTATACTAAACGTGTATTTATTTTGTCTAAAATTATTGCAAACTGGGATGCATCTATTTAATTTACCACACAAACCATTTTATTTTTCTTCTATTTCTTCAATGTATAAAGTTTATCGAATCTTGTGTAAATAATAGATGTACCTGAAACAAAAACGCACTTGTGAAGTTTTTGCATAAAAAACTTGAAATCGTTCAACGTACTTTTGATTTGTGCTTCCTTTTTACATTCAAACCACGAGACTTGAAAATAAAGTCTCACTAAAAAACATCTTACGCTGGTTTTCTTAAGCTTCTTAGGCAAGCGAAAATACTCATCCCCTGTGTATACTTATATATATATTACGTCTTCCAGGCTACAAACTTATACGACTTTCAAGTACATTTTAAGGAAGATTTGTTATAAAATAAATTCACAACCGTTTTCAATGGTGGTCTTATAAAAGTATTCTGTAGCGAAGAAAGTTTAAATAAGAACCAACATTATATAAAACATTTTTGAATTACTTATGATAAATATAAGTCAATTTAATTCACAGTTTTGTTTATGACTTGACACAAATGGCACTTTATCGTTAGAAGGCGATTTACATTTGCAGTAGCTTTTGTTCACGTGTTTAATGAAACACGAAATGAACTCAAATGTGATTTTTACTGCCGGGTTGCTGAATCATCAAAAGAATATACAGACAGAAAAAATTAACTAGACCCTGCTTTCATTATATAGCTTAACATTTGTATAAGGCTGTAATAGAATATTCAATTCGAATTGAACCTTGTTAGTTCTAGATATTACATTTTATATATATATATCATTCAAAAAATTTATTTCTCTAGTTGCTATCTACTATGCAATGCTTTTTAATAGTGGAAACTTAGGGATTTCGGCTACCTCTATGCATTTACAATATATATTTTGTTAAAATTTATTTTTCTAATCCGAAAACAAACTATTCTGTAGAGTTAAAAAATAAATTGGAGAGGGGGAGGGGAAGGAATTCTTGAGCTACCTCTAAATATAATTGTTTTTTGTTAAAATTTATATACTTTTGTTTTTTTTACTTTAAAAAAATCCTTTGTGAGGATAAGAGAAATAAAAAAGGAAAAACAAAAGAATTTTGGGATTTGAGCTACCTCTAACTATAGATTTTTTTGTCCAAATTTTATCCATTTTGTTTTTTAACTTGAAAAGTACTATTTGTGAAGATAAGAGTAAGAAAACCATAAGAACTTTAAAAAAATCCTTTGTGAGGATAAGAGAAATAAAAAAGGAAAAACAAAAGAATTTTGGGATTTGAGCTACCTCTAACTATAGATTTTTTTGTCCAAATTTTATCCATTTTGTTTTTTAACTTGAAAAGTACTATTTGTGAAGATAAGAGTAAGAAAACCATAAGAATAGTAAGAAGGTTAGTTACCACTAACTATTAATATTTTGTTGTTGTTAAAAATTTCGTTTCGTTTGTTTTTTACCTAAGAAATTATTTATGGGTTATAAACGTAATATATTAATGAAAATACAAAACAAAGTAATTTGGGGGTTCTTGAGCTTGTTCTAAACATTAGTATTTTTTGTACAAATTTTATATCATTTGCTTTTTAAGCTGGAAATAATCATTAATGGAGGTAAGAGAAATAAAAACACTATTAAAGAAATTTAGTGATCTTAAGGTAACTGTAAATGTCAATATTTTTTCACATATTTTGTATAATTTGCTCGTTTAACCTAAAGGGAACCATTTATAGGATTAAGAGTGACAAAAATGGAAAAAGTACCCCACACATGAAGACCTTTTGAAGCCTTAAGACAAAATATAAATTATCGTCCATATACCCGTCTTCGTTACATAAATTACATTTATTTAAGTTATTCTGGAAAGGGCACTTCACATTGTTCAAACGACACATTTTGAGAAAACCAGATGACTCACTGCACTTTCATAATCAAATTTCAAAAACTCATGGCATGATTTGACTGTTCAATATATTTATTCGATCCAAAATTTAGTTTCTAGTCAAGGGTAATTTTTCCTCGAAATTAAGTTATATATTTGTAAATCTATTTTTGGAATTTTTGTGATTTGCTTAAAAGATTTAGTAAACATTGATTTGATAAAGTTATATGCTTCAAAAACTATTTTTGGAATTCCCGTAATCAGTGTAAAATATTCAGTAAACATTGATTTGGTGACTGGTTCTAAAGTTCTCGCAAACTGCTATCGATATCGAATTAACCTTCAATTCCGTGGTATCCGTTGGATACCAACAGGGTACATACTCAGTTGGATATATTTTTCAGACTGAAACCGGTAAACGGATGAAACTCCATCTAAATGCCTGTTTTAGAAGCTGTTTTTTCAATAGAATAAATAACTACTTGACTGTAAGGTGAGTTTTAAGTTTTAGCTCTGTTATGTGTAATGTGCTTTCCTTTTGCCGAGTTGTTAGTATTCTGACCACGATCCAACAAACTCTTCGGTTGTATACCAGAATGAGAATTAATATTCTAAGTATCTCATCCTCTCCCTTTTTCTTTAGGTCTCTGTCTAATTGACCTTCATTAGCATAAAATTATCGTTGAGCGAAAACTGAACCAGTTTTGGTATATATAACTGATTCAAAAGTTACAAAAACTTGTTTTTAGTAAATTACTCTTTCTTTATGGCAATTAGTGATGCGACATCGACAGCAAAACATCGATGTTCAAAATTAAAACATTGATGTTGATAATACATCGCCCCAAAAACATCGATGTTTTTAAAATTCCGTGTAAACTTTTTCCCCCATTTCTTAAAACTGGTTTAGCAACTAGTGATGCTACATCGCCCCCAAACCATCGACGTTTTTAAAATTCAGTGCATTTAAAACTTTTTCCCCATTTCGTAAAACCGGTTTAGCAACTAGTGATGCGACACCGGCTCCAATACATCGATGTTTTTTTTATAAAATATCAATGTTTTGAAAACATTGACATCGATGTCGCATCCCTACTTTTCAGACCCTTCACCCTTAGCCACTTTGGTCTAAAAGTATGTTCAATTTGCTGATTATAAAAATTATGCTACTTTATATTTTTAAAATTTTTATAACGGTATTTTTTTTTCATTTAAAAATAAAACATCGACAACGTAAAAATATCGACAAGTATAAACATCGATGTTACAAAAACATGGATTCCAATACATTGATGTTATAAACATCGATGTTTTGAAAACATTGACATCGATGTCGCATCCCTAATTGTAATACGACGAGTTTTAAGTTTTTTAAACTACAAATCAATTGGATTTTATTTCAACTTTCGTTTTATCCACCATGACTTCTGGCGTGTTTCACAATCGTGATACTTAAAATTTTAGAGTGAATGACGATTCATAATTAAAATACGGTGGAACCGCGTTCATACGAGGCAATGTGAACCGAGCCTTCAAGGATAACTCGTATAATTCGAATGTGGTACCACGAAACAGCATATTCGATACACAGAAAAGATTTGCTGTACTGCATATTACTACTACTAGCTGAAAGACTTAACAAGCTAGAATTTAGAATAATATGCTTTCAGATTTGTGCCACATTGTATTTATCGTGATAGTTTTACAAAAAATTAAAGGTGAGTTACGTATCTTTTATCCTACGTATCTTTTAAACCCTGTTGAAACAATCTTAACCGGTTCTCTTTTTCACCATTTGTGACAAAGCGAGCACACCCCTCTTGCAAGAAGTTTTATTTAAAGCTTAAAATACGTCGGTATCAAATCCGGCTTGGAAAACACGAACAATCCATTGATCGGAGCTTGGATAATCAAGTTTCTACTGCATAAGAATTCCATTTTTATGCACGATGGTTGAATTTGATTTTAAATTTAACCCTTCGGTGATATTGAGACGAAAAAGCGATTATTTTTTCAGAGTTACCTACGACTGCCCATGTAACATTGCATTCGTTCCAAGAGGTTTAAGTTAATACAAATTAATATATAATGGGTTCTGAAATTGTTCACTCAAATATTTTTTGAGTGAGTTGGTATAATCCATTATGTGATTCGAAATGCCGTTGTATTTTTGAATAGTGATGCATATTGCAAGCATGGACCGTTATTCTTACGGGTTGTAAACTTTTTACAGTATGGGGATCAATTTAAACCTGCTCGACTGAAAATAACTCAACAAAATACCCTCCTATTTTCTCCAACAATTCTACAAGAAATTAAATTACGGTGGTATTTATAGGAATTGTGTATTAAGTTTCTTCTAAACCTAGGTATTTTGCTGTCAAAAAGACAGAAAGAAAAAGTGTAGGATAGAAGCTTCACAAAAAGCATCTACCCTATCCTTTTTTGTCTGTTTTTTAATATTTTGGTATAGTTGAGATTTATTTTTTGTAAACTCCATTTTGGTGAAACTAAAAATTTTACGGTTCTTTTGGACTTCTTTGAAACATTTTGATAGGATCTGTAGGATTTATTATAGAGCTACAGGAAAGATCAGCTACTAATATTATGAGAGAGAGAGAGAGAGGATACCATATATATATATATAGATAACTCCCCATTAAGAATTTTTCGTCCGATAACTTTAGAACTTTTTGCTTTCCAGGAAATAAAAAGGGTGCACTATAACAATTTATTTTTCTTTCCTTTCCTTTTCGATTTTGATTAGATTTCTTCCTCAACCGCACCGCAGGCCTAGCAGTTCACTGAAATAAAATGTATTTATATTTGGTATTCAGGATAGATTCCTCTAAATGCAACAAAGCTGTCCCTAAAACACGGAACAAACAATCCCAATTTAAAAGACGATCTCTGACTTCCCGTGCAAGTCGTATTACTTCGTACTGTCGTATTTACATTTAAATGAGCTGGGAAGGTTGCAAGCCAAAAGAATAACTCATAAAACATTCCCTTACCACTACTTATTTCAAACAGTTTCGAGAAAAGCCTCTTTTCTGATTATTTTGAATGATGTTTTACATTGAAGGAAACAAAAGTCTAAAATCCACTGAAACTTTTCTCCCAATCCACTGGTGATTGTCTCGGTATCTTATTCAACAGAAATTTAATACATATAAATTCTATTAAAATTTCACTTGTTCTATAATAGGCTAGAATTTTCCACAGGCTATGACATCCTCAGTTATCTAAGCCACCAAAAGCTGTGATTTGATTATCGTCAAAATCAATTTGTAGTACAATCAAGAGTAGTATTAACCCTTTTACTATTTCAGTGATGTTGGCAAACATAATTTTTCTCTTTTATCGAAGATAAAGGAGAAGAACTATATGTTACCTATCAACAACTGTTTCAGATTTTCAGAAAAGCCTATTTTCTGATTATTTCGAATAATGCTTTAAATTGGTGGAAGCAAAGTTATAAATTCTACTGAAACTGGTTTTATTCTAATCCGCTGGTGATTGACTTGGTATCTTATTCAACAGAAATTTAATACATGTCAATTCTATTAAAATTTCATTTGTTCTATAGAATTTTTATTGAATTAGGTATAATTTTATGAATTATAGAAATTATATAGAATTAAGTAGTATATAGGCTAGAATTTTCCTCAGACTAAGACATCCACAGATATTTAAACCACCAAAAGCTGTGATTTGATTATCGTCAAAATCAATCTGGAGTACAATCAAAAGTACTATTAACCCTTATACTATTCAGTGATGTTGGCAAACATAATTTTTCCCTTTGATCAAAGGTAAAAGAAAATAAATATATGTTACTTATCAATAAATGTTTCTAATTTTCAAAAAAGCCTCTTTTCTGATAATTTCGAATAATGCTTTAAATTGGTGGAAGCAAAGATGTAAATTTTACTGAAACTGTTTTATTACAATCCGATGGTGACTGTTTTGTTATTTTATTCAACAGATATTTCAAACACCTCAACTCTCGAAGTTTTATATATTTGTATAATAGATCATAATGTTATACAAATTTAGACCACCGTTTAGAAACTTAAACGAGCCAAAGTCAGGTGGTATGAGTAACACAAAAATCAATGAACACTATATCAAAATTACGGTTTTACTTTTTGTCTGTTTTAATGATGTTTTAACGATGTTTTTGTAAATTTAGTTTTTATATTTTATCCAATTATATAAATATCAACTTCCAATTTTTAAGAAGTAAACTTGTATGTTTCTTCAGCAGGTGTATGTATATGACTACCATGTTTTTTTTTCATCTTGAAAAATTATTCTTTTAGCAAAGCATAAAAGAAATCACAGGTTTTGAAATGATTCTAGTTTACAATACAGTCAGTCTAAGTATTGAAAATAAGCTAACAGGATTGTTAAAATTAAAGACAAAAACCAATGAAGTTGTAGCCAATAAATCGCATAAGAGTAAATCTAATCGAATCATGTTAATAAAGGATTGGTTGCATTTTAAGGCGCAATGACTATCTATGATCATGTGGCAGCACTTATTGCGAATTTTCATGCACAAATAAAGATTTACTGTCATAGAAGAAATATAAATACACCCACTCAGGAAACAAACCTGCATTGACACTGCAACTCGCAGTTTGCTAGTGTCCTTGGCAATCCCACTGAACTATGGTATTTCCCATGGCATTAAATGGAATTTTATACTTTGGATCGAGCCGACCAACCGGTATAGTGGTTAAGGTGTTGGCCTCTAGATAGGAAGGTCCCCGGTTCGAATCCGGGTTCGGGCATGGATGTTTGTAAGCGTGTACCAGCTCAGGTGTTGCTTCGTCATCTGAACATGGTGCAAAATTACGAAGTAATTGTTAGGAGCAATGATGGTCCTCCTACTGGGTGCTCCTTCACAAGTGGCCATCACTTCCGGCCTTGTAGTGGCCAATGACTTCGGTCAAAGTGTGCCCGCCATTAGAAAAAAAAATTTGGATCGAAGAGACGTAGCGGATTTTACTACATTATTTGAAACATAAATCCTGCCGAAACAAAGTGAAATTCCATAACACCTTGCTGTAATTTTTCTGACAAAAATTTAAATTAACGCTTGATTAATTTAATTTTATAATTAATTAAGTTACTGAAATTGATTATGCTTTATGCTGCGGCATTAAATGGCAATACATCATTTAAAAACTGAATGAATACTTTACAGAAAATACTTTAGAAAGAACAGCTATTTAAAAAATCCTACCCCACTTTTAACAAAAATGTAAGAAAAAATAGCAATTGATCTTTGAAATTTCTAGAAATTCATATGAGGGTTCATCAAGAAGATATAAGAGCATATTCGTGTTTTCGAAGTTTTGATAAGTTTACTACCTATTTATTATTTTAATCAGACTAATTATTCTGATGAAAATATTCGAATTCATTTATTAATGAAATGAATTGAAGTGTTCTTTCCAAACTTAGAAAGTGTTTGGAAATATTTGGATGGTTGTATGCCTAGTATAATTTTCTCCTTGTAAGCCGAGTTCAGTAATTAAAATAAGCGAATCATCAACATGCGTTTTTTAAAGCACTCCCGAATACGTTTTCATGAAAAATTTTAATGTATGAAAATAATTTTAATTGCAAAAGCATGGACCGCTTTAAATACTGAAATATGAACTATTTTTAATGTTTTTATAATTAACAGGCTTTGGGATTCATATATTTTATCAAACTGATTTATATGAGAAAATACTTCTGTCTAATAACTCTTCCCTATTCATTACAAAGATATATATTTTGCTATAAATTAAATTGATAGTTTTATTGAATTACACTTTAAAAACATTTTGGTCGAAAATTGATATTAAAGATTAATTACTTTTAAGAAGTGATGTGAAAGAAGACGATTACCGTTAGTCTATCAAGCTCCTTTGCATTAATAAGTCTAATTTTTATTCTAATTAGTATGCGCATCATCAAAATGCAAATTCAATCGTTTTCTCTACTACCCAAACATCTTATTTTTCCCATGAGTTCTTAATAGAAATCTCAATTTAATAACATTTCGTCTGTTTTAATTTTTGTATTCCTCTGAACAGCTGGTATAAAATGAAATTGGCAAATTGTGAAAAATAGTAAACATTCTATAATAAGTGAGTAAATAATTTTGTAAAAATTCTCGTTTTGGTTTTCAGTGAAATAATGTAGGTAGTGCACATAATAGAAAAACTACTCAATTTCCGTAAGCAAGTATAAAAATTAATTTTAAAATAAGTAAATTATTTCCATACAAAACTAGATTATTTTTAAAGTTTCGTTTAGATTTTCATCAAAACAAGATTCATAGTGTACAGAAAAACCACTCAATTTCTGCAAACATGTAGGTCTCTAAGAAACAGCAATTTTGAAATACTATTTGAAAATTATTCAAATCATTAATATAAAATAACCAGTTGTCATTAGAATTAATTAACCAGTTGCTCTGGATTTCTTTGGTTGGTCAGTAGGGTGAGTGAAGAAAGCTGACCATGAAGTATTTAAAGAAACACATTTAAATACAAGAAAAAAATAATATAATGCGTGCAATTTTGAGGAACTAAAATCTCAGTTTCAAAGCAGATTGATCTTCAATGCTTTAAACAACGAATCTTCCGAACTGGAGTTTCCATGCGATGTTCGGGGCTCACTACAATATTAACATCAATTAGAATAGAAACAATAATGTTTTTTTTTAAACATTTCAATATAAATACTAAAATCCGTGTATTATTAATCGTTTGCTTTTATTTGCGAAACTATTATTCGTAGAGAAACTTCATGTTATATCTATTAGATTTCTGATTTTTTTTACCTTTTAAAGTATCAGTTGAATTGTATATTCATGCTTCAAATTCTCAAATTGGAATTGACATCCGTTTCAATCCTTTAAATTTATTTACCGAAAGTTAAATTAGACGGTCCAATTAGAAATTGGATAATAAGAATACTTTAGTACATATCACAGATTTAATGAAACCTTGATTAAAACCAGGAAACTAAATAAAGTAAGGTGCCACTCGAAAATGAATTCGAAGGATGCTTACAGTAGTAAATTTCATTAATACCTCACTTATGTTGCATTCAAAGAGTGTTTTATCTGAACACAATATCAGTTTCAAAAACATTCCACAGTTCCATTATGAGACAAGGGACTGACAAGTTTCATTAACAAACTAACAAGTAAGTGTACAAAGAGTGAATTTAAATATGATAAACCCGCATTGAAAGAACTAATGGTAAATATTTGCTTTTGACCAAATGGTTTATCGTTAAATAAAAGCATCCTATATCAGATCGAGATATTCGAGTCGAATTTTGAAGGTATTTTTTGTCCCCCATTCATCTGTAAAATTTTCTGTACTTTGAAAACCAACTCAATTAGATAGTCAATGCAAGCGATGTAATGAAGGAGTTGTAAAATATTGAATACCTTTTTAGAGGTTTTCAATATCAGAAAACAAAATTCAATCGGAAAAAAGCTTGTGATAAATTTACAGTTTACTTCATTCGATAGATTTATGCGCTTTTTATTTATCTAAGAAATAGTTTGGAATTGAGCAAAATAAATTCGATTAGGAAGTATTTGAATGCACATTCATAAAAGAAGTTCTTTGCAAGTGTATATTTTTATACAGTATGCTTTTTAGGTAATTTTTTGTATCTCTTGTGTTGCTATTTTTCTTAGAAACTGGTTCAATATGCACCATTGCTTATAAGTCATCGCAGAATTGTAACTAAGGAATACCTCTCTGAATAAATTTATAACTATTGAAAACCAAATCGTTACGAAAACAGCTAATCTTGAAATCAAAATTTGCAAACTAGACTTTTTACCGTATTACTCAACGGCATGAATCAAACATCAGGTTTTAAAACTATTGGTTATTCTAAAATACAGAGTTCATGTTATCTGTAATAGGTAAAAATCTTGCTCCAGTACAGATTAATGTTTATTCAGGAGCATTATTTGTCAAGGAACAAATATATTCCAAACCAAAAATAAGTAGAATTGGAACAATATATGGGATAAATTATGAAGGCATTAACTGTTCAATCAGAATTTGGTATAAATTATATTTTATTTACTTATTTATGAAATGTTAAATAAAACTTGAAAATGTACAAACATAAAACGTTGCTACAGATACTTGTATTTATAGAGATTGTACCAAATAAAGGGGCAATTTACAATCTATATTGAATATGATGAAAACCTTGATTCCCACAGGTTTAGGCACTGTCTATTTATTTCTTTAATAGATTTTTACAGGGCATCATATATTATAATTGTACTGCTTTGAAAGAAAAAATGACTTTTCGTGGAGTCTGTTGATGATAGGTGAACAGATAAGAGTATGATTGCTATACCTTTTGACACCATAACCCTATCCCTCAACATGAATATATCCATGTCTAGACCATGCAAACAAAAATAATGCTGACTTAATGTTACTTAACTGGGGATGTGATCTTTGATATCTCCAGACGTGCATATCATTACTAGACGAATCGAGGACAAATCGATTCCGTTAACATAACGTTGGGGAAAATTGGGCATTATAATAAAACATGTACTTACAGCATTGTAAATGTGCTCTCTTAAACATTGAGCTCAAGTTGTGGAAATCTTTTGATATCTGATTCTTGTGCAGCCTTTGGTTCAATATCAGCATTTGGAGAATTATGAAACAGCCTGACAGAGTTGTAACTACCATTAAACTATCACCATCGCTGGTAAAGCAATGTACTATCGTTCATTTATTTCAGAACGAATGACTTGTTGGACTTGGAATAGAAGGCGGTTAGACCTGGAGGAACAAGCAACATCACTACCGTTCATTGACATTCTGAAATAGATCTCTAGATGGTTCCTTTGTACCAACCACTAGTTTTTAGTTAATATTGAAAACTTAGACATGACATCAAGAGAATGAATTAAACTTGCTTTACTAAAGCATATTTCAACTTAAGAAATCAATCTATTTAGATCGACGAAAATTTAATGCAATGCTACAGTCATCACGTTCGAAGTCTGCGAGGCAGAAAGCTAAAAATAATCTAAAGTCTAAGATCTTAAAAATCAAAACAAACGTTCCTATTTTTTATTTTATTCTTGGCATGCACGTAGCTCGCATTCTTGAACGTGCTAACTTTCGAAGTTCCGATCGAAACGTCAGAACAATTGCCATTGGTTGTCGATTTGGAAACAAATGCGAAGAATCAAATATATGACGTTACCGCATGTTCGTTTTACTTTGAAGGTTAATGAGTTGTTCAGTTGAGTTTTGAATGTTACTGACTTGCCTCTGCAGTACTCCGCTGCCAGATTCAACGATGATTTTGCCGGTCGAATCGGAATTTAACAACTCTTCCGTAGTGGGTTGTCGCTGCTGGAGGTACTGTCGCTTGTTGACATTCCGTTTCATCATCTGCTGGCATAAAGGCTAGCTTGAGTCGGTCCACACTAATTTAAAATGATTTATTTTTAATGAGCAACTTAAATAATTTATCTGATTTAGATAAACCTTGTAGGGACCATGATATAGCGATTGTAATTCTAGACGTACTCCGTCTTCTCGAACAAAAACATGAGTGCAGCTTTACAGTTCATTATGAATGAACATTTTCTTTCGTGAATGAGAGGATGCTGGAGTCGGTCGGATGCTTCTCATCAAATTTTAAAGCTTGCCAATGAACGTAACTGGGTCTATTTTATTTTTGCTGGTCGCAAAGAATTCTCCAGGCAACCATATGTTGCTGCCATACAGCATTTGTGCTGGTGTAGAGTTTAGGTCTTCTTTAATTATAACTCTCCATACTAATAGCACAGTAGGCAGAACTTCAACCCAACCTTTTTTAGAGCACTTGATGGATGCTTTCAGTTTATGGTTGTTGTTGTTGTTGCCAATCCCCAAAGTCCAGCGGGGCTAGACTAGGTCCATGAATCCATACACCCTGAGGAAGTCCAGGACCAGCAATGGACTTCCAAGGAGATCTTGATGGTTAAGTCCCAGGCACTCCAGGATGTGGGAAGGAGAAGCCTGCTCAAAGGAGCACTTGGTGCATGTGTCGAAAGTTCTCAAGCCATCTGAGAAGGTCATAGTTCTGAGGTGTCCACTTAGGAATCGGGTAATTGCAGTTTGTCCCTGCCTGTCACAATTAAGTGCCAAAGAGACGCCGGGTCGATGGCCACGATACCATTGATTCAGTTTATGGTGTATCCTTTTTATTATGCCATTTGAAGATGGTCTGTAGGACGATGTTCTCATAGTTTCGATGCCCATCAAATATGCTAGAGTCTTGAAGAGTGTGAACTCGAACTGTCTTCCCTGGTCTGTCGTTATTGTGAGAGGAGATCCGAAGTGGCATATTCAATTTTCGTACAGTGTACGAGCAACTGTCTCGGCTGTAATATCTACCATGGGGTACTTCGGGCCATCTTGAATAACGGTCAATGCAGGTCAAGCAGTACGAATATCCTCTTGATGATGGAAGTCTTCCAACAATATCGACATGAATATGTTCGAATCTTTCGGAAGGGAGCCGATAGGATTGAAGTGGTGTTGTAACGCTCCTAGAAGCTTTGTTTCTTTGACATTGTAGGCAGGATCGAGCCCATGATGTAATATCCTTTCGAACTGAAGGCCAGACGAACCTTTCTTTTAAAAGCTTGTGCGTAACTGGGCTTGCTCTAACTCCGGGATGAAATATGTTATGAAAGACATTGAAGATCATCTTGCGGAAGCTTTTTGGAACAAATGGAAGCAAAATTCCTGAAGAGACATCATATTGTAGTTTTTATCACTCAAAAAGCATAGGTTTCAACTTCATACTTGCTTTTGAAGTTGACTGCAGTCTGTGCAATTAGTGCTCCGTTTGCTAACCGAATGTAATGATGCAGAATCGGTTATTTCCATAACTTTATCTGCCATCTTAGGCAATGAATCCAAATTTCCAACACTTACGGCTAATATCTGTTGCACTGCGGTAGGTAGACGACAACTTCAAATTCAGGGACTTGGTACAGGAAAATAGGAAGTTGTTTAAAAAGTTCTAGTAATGCGTATCAAATCCAATTGAGACATGCTACTTTTGCCGGTCACCAATTCTAGGTGGTTTGCTAGTACCAACCACTAGTTTTTAGTAAATATTGAAATCATAGACATAACAGTAGAAAAATGAATTAAACTTGCTTTACTGAAATATATTTCACACTTCAAAAATTAATCTATTTACATCGACGAAAATTTAACGCAATGCCACAGTCGTCACGTTCGAAGTCTGCGAGGCAGAAAGCTAGAATGAATCTAAAGTCTATGATCTTAAAAATAAAAAAGAACGTTCCTTCTTTTTATTTTTAATCATGGCTTGCACGTAGCTCGCATTCTTGCACGTGCGAACTTTCGAAGTTCCGATCAAAACGTCAGAACAATTGTCATTGGTTGTCGATTTGGAAACAAATGCGTAGAATCAAATATCTGACGTTAAGCATGTTCGTTTTTCTTTGGAGGTTAATGAGGTGTTCTGTTGAGTTTTGAATGTTACTGACTTGCCTCTACATATCCTTTTGGATGTCTATTTCCTATAGTAAGAATTGTGTTTCGAAAAACAGACAAAACCAGTTGAGAACTTCCGAGACGAATAGCTAGCTCCCAATTAACCAATAACACGTCACTGTAATGAATCATTGTATTGATTATTCCACCAAATTTGGTTTTGTTGTAATGAAGCCATTGACACAGAAGTATTGTTTTCACCGAAATAGTATATTGAATCGGAGTAAATACGATCTCTTTACGGCATATATATTTCGATAATTGTATACTCGAGACCAAGATTACACTGTTAAACAAGTTTAGTAGGCAGTATGGACATTTTGAATTTAACCTTAAGCTGTTGCATCTGAAAATGTATAACACTTTAAATATCTTGTAACAGCAAGGGTATGACTTGGTACACGAAATGGGAACGATGTAACAAAAAATGTAAAGACTTCAGACACTGTCGAGAGTTCCAACTATTTTCTAGGGGAATCATTTATTTATATACGAAACATGCAATAACTGACAACATTAATAAACATACAACAAAATTTTCTTCTAGCGTTTACTATTTAAATGACTGTTTAGCTCTTTAGAGACAAATGCATCAGAACAAAATGAATAAAAGTTGAGTTTTTAATCTCTAATATTATAAAATAAAGTTTTTGTCTGTTTTTTTTTTTTTGTCTTCGAAATTTTTTGCAATTTTAGGGTCGCGGTGAATTTTAAAATTCAATCTAGAACTTCTTCTCTTCTTCAATAGTTTTTTTTCACCATTCGTCCTTTTTCCGCGGAATGAAGGAGCATCAAAATTTAGACTTTTCGCCCTCACTTTACCTTGACGTCAGCTGTTGGAACCATGACAAAATGTTTTTTCATCTCCCGTTTTGAATGGGAGATAATGTTTTATATTTTCTCACAAGATTGAACTTCCTCTTTCCAAAAATAAACAGATTGCATTTCTTGCCCTTCGTGTTAAAAAACAGATTACATTTCCTGCCCTCTTCAATTTCAGGGGAGAGCAAGATAATATTAAAAAACGTTTTGACTGATATTGTTTAGTTCTTTTTCGAAAGATCGGAATCGTTAAAGATAGATTGAAAATTTCAACGGATTTGAAATCTGCGGAAAATTTTACATCATATTACTATCTTATACCACGGGCACGGACAATGCCAGGCTAGTCACACAGTGTCTATTATATGCATATAGAAAGAATGCAAGAGACATTTCTACCTTTAATTTCGAATGGTGCGAAAGGAACATTATGGTTCGTTAATTTGTTTAAGTTTGTCACATTCCATGAATTTGTGTTAAGTGACAGGACTCAATATTACAATAGGATAGCACTGTTTGTTATTTAAATGAGAATATATTCACCGATCGAGTATGATCAATAACGTTTGATTCGTGTTGTTGGTGAACCCACAGTACTAATCAGTTGGAATCAGTACGTAATTAGTACGTAGTAAAGTTCAAATATCCAGTAATTTACAGCTAACATACTAGAATATGGGACTAATAAATGGCTTAGAAAACAAGTATTTCATTTAATGGTGTATATTTTAGTAAGTTTCGCTTTAAAAAGAAGAAGGTGTTTTTACTAAACAATTTACGAGACTCAAATACAGTTTAATTCATTTTAGAGTCAAAACGAAACAATTAATTAGATTTTCGTGGTTTATTAATCTTCTTTACTCTCTGAGGTTTACGAGAGTTACGAAACTAGTTGTACCACTTTAACCTCATAAGATACTTAATGATTAAATTCCCACATCAATTGGTAGAAACAATCTAAGGAAAGATTCTTTTGGTCATAAGGTTAGAACTGATTAGAAGTCATACAAGAAAGTATGCCATTTGCAGAAGAATATATGCATGTGAACCTCTTGGAAGGGTTAAATAAACTATTGAACCCTTTTCTTTCTCTGAAGAGATTTAAGGATTATAACTGTCGAATGGACCTATTATCAAATACCACGCATTATATATCACTTACTAATTATTAAATAGCATTTACTAAGCCTCATGTATAATTTAGTAAGCCAATACCAAATAGTGCACAGTCTTAAGATATTACACCACTACATTACATCACAGTTTGCCCCATTACAGTCTCATGGCATATGATAACACCTGCCGGCCACCTTAAAATTGCATGGCTCAGGAACATTGCATGTAACAAGGGCTCGAGGTTAAAATTATTAACACTGTGAGATTCATTGAAAATCATCAGGACTTGATTATATCCTAAGAGACTATTATTACTAATTATCTTAATATTAATTATCCTTATATATATATATGGTAGACATGTCACATGCGCTATTCATCCAACCACACTTATTTAAACTAGTACCGTATCTCACGACATTAGGCACGGATGTGTGTGTTGGTGTTAGTTAGTTAGTCTTAAGATAACAAATAAAAGTATATTGTAAGTACTAATTAACAAGATTTTAATAAACACATGAAAGCATATTCCTATTTTTTAAACTGAATCAGTTAAATGTTTTTATATTGCTCGACCACTGACCTCTAGACCTTCGGTACTAAAAGGGAAGAACTAACTGCTATTTGTGAAGGGACACCCACTGGGGGTTCCGCCGCTGCTCCTAACAAGGACAATCACCAACATATAAACCGATATTCGAACCCAGGACCATTTGGTGGCACACAAGAACTATTATCTCCTTTCCAATTAGATGGCAATCCGTTAAATGTAAACAAGTTTAATATCAAAATTTGCACACAAGATGTACTTAATCGTTACCGAAATTTATATAATCTCCAAATAATACCAGCTGTTTAACATTGACTTCAAACATCTTTTATTGATGAAAGTGTTTTTGGCACCTGTTGAATTGTCAGCGTCACAATTCCAACTAAAAATGTATCTAAACATCAGAAAAAATATTTGAAATTGTTTTCTTTTCCCACATGCTGCCTTTCGCTGAAACCCTCTGTATTACAAATCCTTAAATGCTTTATGTAATCACCACTGAAGTGGTCAATGAGATTTCTTTGTGGAAAGTTCGCGTCAGTTGAAAAAAAGGGTAAAAGAGCAATAAAGAAAAGAACAAGAAAGAGGCTTAAAGGCAGTGGAACTGGCAGCTTTCAGCAGAAGTTGACGGCTGGAGAAGAATTTTACTCTCTTTTATTCAACGAATAAACGGACCAAAGCATTCTAAACAATATGTTGTACAATTAATACAGGATACCAGGATTTATACAGTGTTTGACATTAAAGGACAAACATTAAAGGAGAATTAAAACAAATCGTTCCCTAGCGAGATGAAAATGAAACACTAAAAGGGTTATCGTAAAACTACTATCCTATTGATTACATGACACATAATAACATACACAAGACAATGTATGATTAATATCGTTTATTACGTAACATAAATGTTTACATATCAAATCAGACAACCTTCTTTACCAAGTCCAGTGTGGAAATTATGACAATTGGATCGGCACCATTGTTTGTAAACAGATTAAACGACGTCGTGTCTTCTTAATGGCACATACAAGACTTTGCTTCCTATAGTAGCATAGTATATTGAAAATTTCTTAAATTTTAAGCGAAAATATCAATTAATTTACAAATGGAAGGTTAATCAACTAAGCCATTAGCTTAATTGCTTCCCAAGCTATCCGAAGAAATAAAACCATTAACCCCTTGGGTACATTTGACGACTGAGACTCGTCATGCAATTGTTTTGCTTAAGTTACGGATGAAGAGTCTAATTCGTCATTCAAACTAGTACAAAATTAAACATATACATTCTTCTTAATGGAAAGAGTGATTGGTGTTACAAGACTCTCCTCGAATCAAATTATTCAATCGTTCTCAACCAAAATACACTTTGTTTAATCTGACTCCATACATAGAAATATTTACACGGCTGCGTTATCAGACATTCTTTTTTGGAATGAACGCGGAGATCAGAAGATCTATCTCTCTCATACTGTTGTCATTCTTATCAAACGAAATTATACGAAAATATAGCAGTAACTAGTGTAAAAACGATAATACGAAAATCTAACAGTAACTAGTGTGCAAATGATAATACGAACTACTTTTTTTTAAATAAATCTCTACCCAAGGGGTTAGCAACTAAGCCATTAGCTTAATTGCTTCCCAAGCTATCCGAAGAAACAAAACCATTAAACTTTTCAATTGTCGTCCAGAATTACATAAAGTACAGTTCTAAGAGGAATTACATAAAGTACAGTTCTAAGGAGAATTACATAAAGTACAGTTCTAAGGGGAATTACATAAAGTACAGTTCTAAGGGGAATTACATAAAGTACCGTTCTAAGTTTAATTACATAAAGTACAGTTCTAAAAGGAATTACATAAAGTCAAATTCTCAATGAATAGTCATTAAGGTTATTAATTACGTTCAGCAAGAATACTAAACAAAGCAACAGCTGAACTATGAAAAAACTTGGATTATGAGTCAGCAATACAATGGCCGTCTTTTCTCCTAGATTTATTGAGCATGTCGAATTTGCATATTTTCTCCATACTCCAAATTAATTAAAAGTTTGATAGAATGTTAGGTAATCAATGAGTTTTGAATTTTGAAAGATAGTAGTTCCCCTTTCTTACTTAGAGTTTATTTCTCTTACATACCACAGTAAGCATGAACCCATTGTAGTACAGTGAAATCAGACAAAGATTTTAAAGCAATGTACATATTAATGTAAACTACATCTTTTAACGTTATGAGTATATGTTTAAGGTAATTTCTAATTTATAAATGATAGTTCAAAACTTGTTTACTGGAGAAATATGTTTTGATCATTTTCCGATAAAAATGAATTGAGAAAATAACCAAAGAAATAACAAAGTTCAATCTCCTAAGTTATCATAAGTTTAAGGATGGAATTCGAAATAAAAATAAAAATCTACTCTCTACATATGAATAAACATCAAAATAAATACGCGAATACGAAGAATAAAAAGAAATTTTGTCAAGGAAAAGTCTGACACAAATCAATACATTTACTTATAAAATCCCTTTCTATTAATTCGTTTAGAAAGAAGTTTTTTCTGCAAGACCACTTTAGATTTATTAAAGTTGTTCTCTATTCATCGTTATTGAAAGGTTTCTTTAATTGACATACACTTACAATAAGTTTAAAATACTTTTTCGGGGAGTCTTTCTTCTTACAGTTTAGTGAATAAAAAAATAACTATCGATCTTTCTCCACGAACATTGCCATCTTTAAAATAAGCAATATTTTGAACTGTATATGATTTAACTTGTTTCTAATACAGGTATATGTATGTCTTAAACATAGGAAAATGTTAAATTACTTTATTTGGAAATCCTAATTATTGGCGATCCCTTGGAATTAGTTGTATTTGGAGAAAATTAAAGTAAGCTCTCAAAATTCTTT
Source organism: Metellina segmentata (assembly GCA_947359465.1). Lineage (NCBI taxonomy): Eukaryota > Metazoa > Arthropoda > Arachnida > Araneae > Tetragnathidae > Metellina > Metellina segmentata. The sequence continues at coordinate 36,995,426 of OX375875.1, forward strand.
TGTTAAGTTCTTCCTTATTCCAGTTTAGTGAATAAAAAGAAATTAACCCTTCTGGGAGTTATCTTGACTATGTATCTCGCCTTTCCCTGATCTTAATAGACGTGATATCTCGTCTTTAGACGGTTGATCGGGTTATCGGTTTCATGGTGCAATAGCTATATTTGACCTCACTGTACCAGATTAAATCTATACAATATTAAGTAATAGACATTCACGCATATGAAAGTTTTCCTAACACAGAAGAAATACACCAGTGAGAAATGCAAATGGCAGTTATCGAACATGCACCTCCTACAAATTTGAAGGTTGATACCCGCGTTATTAGAACGAAACTGACCACACCCTGCTCTCGTCATCATATAAAAATCGGCAATATTTGATGACAATAGATGTTGTCATTAGAAAAATTGGTCAGATTTTGATGACGATAGATGTTGTCATTAGAAAAATTGGTCAGATTTTGATGACGATAGATGTTATCATTAGAAAAATTGGTCAGATTTTGATGACGATAGATGTTATCATTAGAAAAATTGATCAGATTTTGATGACGATAGATGTCATTAGAAAAATTGGTCACATCTATATGACAATGATGTTGTGATTAGAAAAATTGGTTATATTTTGATGACGATGGATGTTGTCGTTAGAAAAATTGGTCAGATCTTTATGACAATAAATGTTGTCATAAGAAAAATTGGTCAGACCTTAAAGATGATTGATGTTGTCATTAGAAAAATTGGTCAGATCTTGATGACGATAGATGTTGTCGTTAGACAAATTAGTCAGATCTTGATGACGATAGGTGTTATCATTAGAAAAATTGGTCAGAGAGATCTTTATGATGATAGGTGCTGTAAATAGAAAAATTGGTCAGATCTCGATGACGATGGATGTTGCCATTAGAAAAATTAGTCAGATCTTGATGACGATAGATAGCACATACCATTAGAAAAATTGGTCAAAGAGATATCTTTAGGACGAGATTTGTTTGTATTATAAATATTGATCAAATCTTGATGACGATAGATGTTGTCATTGGCAAAATTTGTCAGATCTTTATGACGATAGGAGTTGCAATTAGAAAAATTTGTCAGAGAGAGAAGATCTTAATGATGATAGATGTTGTCATTAAAAAAATTGATCATATCTTTATGACGATAGATGTTGTCATTAGGAAAATTGGTCAGATCTCGATGACGATGGATGTTGTTATTAGAAAATTGATCAGATCTTTATGATGAGATTTGTTCTCCTTAGAAATATTGGTCAAATCTTGATAACGAGATATGTTGTCATCAGAAAAATTGGTCAGACCTTCATGAACGAGATGTTTCGTCAAAACCCCTTGGTTAAAGTTTTTTTCGTCAAGTGTTGGCATCTTTCAAGTAATATTTAAAATACTTGGTTTAACCTTATTATAATTCAGTTGTTATATGCATTAACAAAGAATAAATATACATATTACATTATCAAAGAATGTAAATTTTTTCCTAAAAAATTACAATTATTGGTTATCTATTTTTTATATCTATCTAGATTTTATAACTTATTCAGTAAAAAGTTTCATGGTACCATACATTTTTGCTATCAAGGTTTTCACAGTTCTAAGCAAATTTCAAGTTTTCTGTCAAAGAAGGCGTGGCCTTTTCTCTGTTAGTATTATAACGGCTAAAAGTATAGACTAAAATATCAAGCCGAATTCAAAATGGATGTGTTACAGGGTGTAGGTACTAAAACGGTTGCTTAGAATGCTAAACGCCAAACCTTCATTTAAGCAAACTAGTAGATGTAGAAGACATTTAATTACATTTTGTTTAAAATTCCATTCTGTTGACACAAAAGCGTGCTTTTTAAACCTTTTTATTTCGATCATTGTTTTTCTCTACAAGTCCTCAGCGTTTGCAACATTCCATTTTATGAAAAGAAGTGCGATAAATATAATTACAAAGCGTTTTAAAACATAGAAAGTGTAAGCAAATAAGTACGGCGAAAAGCAAAAGCGATAACACTTTTAAAAATACTAAAAATAGATATGTTCTGCAACAATAGAAGGAAATCCAGCACCCCTTTGCTATAGCATTAACTTCAAATGAACATACGAAGTAAATAAATAATAAATTTACAATTTGAAATTCCATAAGTGCATTTTTTGTTTTATATTTTAGTTTTAATTAGAATTTGTTCTGAGTTTTGAGAGATTAATTTTTGTACTGTGAGACTATTCATGATTTTTTCGATTCAAAGGAGTGCTTTGTTTCATTTAAAAATAATTTGATGTCTTTATTTTATAAAACTAGTTTTATAAAATCATTTGATTCTTAAGTAACAAAATGTTTTAAAGATTTGAAGAAAACGAATTGTACCTAATACATCGAATATGCGTGTTTTCACATTCAATTTTTCTATGAGTGACAATAATAACATGGGGATAGCAGTCAGAGCTGTGTGGTAGAAGAGTAAAATTTGCTTTGAAACAAGGAACTTTTAAATTTGACTACCCGCTTCTTGAAGTTTTTAATCAATCCAGTTACCCCATGACATTACAAATGTGATTTTAGGCTTCTTTTTGTACTCCCTCGATGATTGGTTCAATCATGTTTTGAGCTCTTGTAGACTTTTTAAATATGAGTAATAACCTCGTTCTTTATGTGTACTTTATTCTAGCTAGGGCATTAGAGCTTAATACTCTGGCTGGTAGAAAACGTGGAAAAATTCTCGATACTAGAATCTCTAAGAGAATATTGATTGCCATGCACATCTTAAAAGTCAATTGAAATCAGGAATATCCCAGGAGTTTAAAGGTTGGAATTCTTTCAATTGGGGGTTGGGTAGCTGAATTAACGTCGCACTGGAGCAATCCAACGCCTTTAGATTGGGTTATCACATGGGTGATTTTTAAGAGATATGGAATTTATATCCACATTTATTATATGAACAAGATTTTTTAAATGTGTATTAAGTCCGAGGTATACACCAGGTTGTTCTATGGACTACTTGCGCACCGAACAGAAAACAGATCCTAGTTTGAATTCCCGATTCTGTTGATTGAAGAAAGAAAACCAATTCACTTGAATGCTGCAATAAATGTCATTCCATACATTTGTCGATAAATGTCATTCCATACATTTGTCAATAAATGTCATCACATTTACATGAAACAAATTTTCAGTGTGGTATGGTATTCCTCCATGTAATACAGCGATATTTTCAATTCTCACAAAAATTTTCTTGGAATATTTTCGTAGGATATTAACTTTTTTATTTTAAGGCAATTTTTTAAACTGTAGAACATTTGTCTTCGTGTTAGAGGGTGATATTTTTAATTCTAAAAAAGAACTTTATTGTATAGTTATCGAATGAATTTTTTCTTATGTGAAGATTAATATTTTAACTGTGGGTAATCTGTCTTTTCATGTATGAAGCGATATTGTCATCTCATGACAAATTCGTCGAATTATGTTTGGTGAAAATAATTTTTTCATTTAAAGACATGTGTACTACGCCCAAATTAGGAAGCAGCAAAATCGATGTTTCTAGAAAAATGCGCATAAATGTTCGTTTTGAGAAAATCGTATTGAAAGTTTAAAATTTTAGCGGTTATTAGCTTAATTTAAATACTTCGAATAATTTTTAATACGAGATGAAGCAATTATAAAGAATAATCATACACACACTATAAAACATAAAATAAACTATCAAAATCTCTAAAAATCTTAAATTTTTTTTTAATATTTTGTTTTCTAACTTTTCCATTTTAATGTCTATCTAAGGAAAATTGAAAAAACGATTTTTAAGGAGCCTTTGAAAGAGCTTTTCAGTGACAATGAGCGATCAAATTATTAGAACCAAAAGTGTAAAAAAAAAAAAAAATTTCAGAGTTTTGGGTAAAACGAAAACTACGAATGTTTAAGTTAAAAATGTTAAAAAAACGAATGTCTAAGGTTTTACATAAATTTACTAATAAATTTAAATGTAATGTATTAAAACGTAATTAATTAATAATAAATTAACTATACATTTAATTAATTGGCAATTTTATTTTACTTTGTTGCAATTGCTTTGTTGCGCCTTTATTTGCTGCAATTACTGTTCAATTCTCTTGGGCTTACATTTAGTGTAGTTTAATTTTATTTAATTCTTCCTGTATCACACATCAATCAATTGGCGTTTGTTGATGACAAATCTAAAGTAAATTGATCTATAATAACCACAGTAAACAAAATTAAACGATGTGTCTGTCAGACTATGACTACGATCACAAACACAAGATAACACCATATTGCTTTTTTTTATAACTGCTTGAAATTTAAAATTGAATTTGTAAAGGTGACTAATAATACTAGGGGGCCTGCCCCCTGCTCGCTAACGCTCTCCAACCCCCGGAGGATTGCTTCATAATCCTCATTGGTTCGCTGCGCGAACCTATGCTCGCTTCGCTCGCCTCAATGAAGACATGTGTCCTAGCAGAAGGGATTGTTTACAAAATATGTTACCAAAACAATGTTTTTCAAATCTAAATTTGCTGTATTACAGAAAAAATATATACAGTATCTCTAAAATCAGAATTCAAATGAAAACTTTGTGCAAATTTTGACTCGAAATGTGAGCGTTGCTTTGGAAATTGAATACCTAGCATGTTGTTTGTGTGTACATTTTCCCAGCACTCAAACGACCCACACTTTTTCATTGAGTTTGTTGCCGAAAGTTGTAGTGCAAGCGTCTTGTTGAACTATAATTGTTGGCCCTGAAAAGGACCGTTTTTTAAATGGCCCTGAAAAGATCCTCCGCTTTCTTTGATTTCTATTATAAACTAACTGCAACAGCTCATTAAAATTTCCTTTTTTTTTTTTCAATAAAATTTCATCCGATAACGCTATAAATTCAATCGATGCGCGAGACTTCGCGATAAACAAACAATCGTACAGTGTTGCCAAAATGCGATTACAAATAACGTCTTTTTTGCGTGCCACGTAAGAGAATTATATATATAGATGATTCAACATTGTATTTTCTTGCCCAAATAATATCATATGTATTCGTCATAAAATCGTAAAATAACGTTTTAAATCAACTGAAAGTATTTTTATTAATCACACCTATAAAACAAACCCTACCAAACAGAAGACAATTATTTCAAAGGCAATTATACACTTTACAAACTTCCACTCCACGTGAACGCGAGTACATTTCAAGCCATCAAAGATTTAACGTGCACCATCACACGCATACACTTTGCCTGGACCTAGTGTCGAACTAGAAACCCTGCTGTTGCTGTTGTGTTGTTCTTCAAACTGGGCTACAGCGTACCCATGTCTGTCTGGACGTGACCACGAACTCTAACACAGAATGTTGGCTATACGACAATTTGTGAAACCAACACCGTTGTCAACTGAATTATTATTACAACTGAATTTAAAATTTGTCGTCATAAGCATGACACCAATTCTATAAGTCATATTTTGCTTTTATAATAACTGATTTCAACTGATTTGGTTTCCTAAAGATGGCTACGATAATATTACCACACTGTATCCCAAAGAAAATACCATCCGCATTCGTCACGACAGTGTCTTAAATAAACTGAAATTGTTATTAATTACACCTGCGAAGCGGCAAGCGCCCTCAGATAGAGCATGTTCTCGAAATCCCTCCGCCGCGACTTCCCTGAAGTAACCAGCAGCTTCTTACACGATTACACGGTAGACGATTAATCTACGCGTTCGTCCATTCACAATTATGGGCACATTCTATTCCACTCGGCGCCTGAACGTGATAGATTACAGTATCCGAGATGAATCCACTAGCTTAAGATGCGTAAATTTGCACACTCAGAAATAGGCTCGTTAACGCAGTCCTTAAACACGTTTCCCTAAAGGAAGGGAGGCACACAAGTTCCTTTACCGCACGGTAATATCGCTATTTATTGATATGTTTATTGAAGATTTCAATCGAAGGGATATATTTTAATATAATCGATTCGTACATGTCGTTAAAGGGAAGTTTGGACCTAAAATTTGAAGAAAATCGAATCCCCTCATAAAATGTTGGTTGACAAATCTCATGTAGGTAGGTTGTTAAATTAACGATGCACTGGAGCAACACAACTGGCTATTGGAGGTCCAATCCAGAATCTGGTGGTATCAATCCAGAAAGGAAAAGGCCGAGGAAAACGCGTCGTAGTTTTGAATTACTGTCGGATTACGAGGTCAGACCTCAGATGGCCCCCTGCTCTCCAAACTCCCACATCAAACCAACGTGGGTACATTTGATGCCATGGCAAATATGCGTGTATAAGCACGGTTGGAACTAGTTTGAACTAGCAACCCTATTATTTGTTAGAAGGACCGTGATTAAAATATTGAATGTTATATATTTGTATTATATATGGATTTTATAAGTTAACATAGGCTACTTCAAAATTCAAGACAATGGAATTCGGATTACGAGGTCACACCTCAGATGGCCCCATGCTCTCCAAACTACCACTCCAAACCAACGTGAGGACATTTGATGCCATGGAAAATTTGTTAGAAGGACCGTGATGAAAACATTGAATTTTATATGTTTGTATTATATAGGGATTTTATAAGTTAACATAGGCTACTTCAAAATTCAGGACAATGGAATTCAAAGTAGTTAGGCAGCTGAATTTACGTCATGTATTCAAGTAAAATTTGTATTTCTCTAAAACCATTATAAAATGATACGTCCTTTAACATTTAACATTATCAATATAGGATACCAATGGCATTATTCGAGTATACGGCACGTTAAACAATATTTAAAAATGCAAAACAAAAACAGTACTCCAATTTAATAGGTCTGAATACTTCTCATGCGTCTCCCACGAACTTGCGAATACTTTACACTTCACAGTTACTCAAAACAAAGTTTGAAAATAATTTTCTTTATATGGCAAATATGATTTAAAAAAAAAATTTTACTTAGATATTTATCGAAAATAGACTTTATGATGGTTTTTCTCCGACACGTTTAAAGAACCATAAGAATGATAATTGAGTTTAAAATAAACCGATAAGGAAAATATTGGAAATGGCATCTATTCTATGGCTCTCGTCAAAATGTGGTTCACAAATTAAGTAGGTATCTCTTTTGTGGAATGCAGCATTCAATGCAGCGAAAGTAATATGCAGCGTTCACTAGTCCTTTGAATGTAGCTCCTTATATCAAAATCAGTTTGCTCATCACTAGCCTTTTAAAGTCGAGAAATTATTTTCGCATAGAATAGTAAAAAAATAAGACTAGTCTTTTTGTTCTGCATAGAAATTCTTGATATCTTAACGTTATCCCCTCTTTTGAATTGTTCAGCGAGCAAAACATGTTTATCTTCTGGGCTATTTTTCTATTAAATTTATATAAAAGAGTTAAGACGTAGACTATGCAGCATTTAAGACCCCGAGGACAAAGTTTGTCGCTTCACAGACAATTTAGTCAATGCTTCACGGATAAAAAGCTCTATGCTCCAAATGGCAATGTTGAACAATATGTCCTCAAGGTAAACGTATTGCATCAATTTATTTACCCAGAGACTAAAATTGTTAAGTTTTTATTTCATAAATAGAGAGATGGTTGGGTAAAAATGTGAAACAAACTTTGCGAAGCAATACAAGTTCTATTTAAATCCTTCAAGTTAAATAAACACAAAATATTCAGTTCGGAATTTGACGTGTGCTCTCATGTACCATGAAGTTGTAATGTTAGATGGGATTGTTTCAGAATGAAGTTCAGCACTCTTTTCAATTTCCTTGGGTATCCTGTCCGTGTACTGATCGTTTTCTTTTTATCCAATTCTGTCCGGGAATAAAAGAAGTCCATTTCGTTCGAAAGAAAATTATCAGATTTCTCACGTGTGAGTGATTTTTACAATGCATTACAATTACTTGTTGCATTAAAGTACTGATTTCTTTAGTGGAATTGTGAAACTTAATAATGTGTACATAAAATTGCAATGAGTAAACAAAAATTACCTTCAACAATTCACAACGCCTCAATGACAAATAATTATGAGAAAGTTCGAAAAAAAATTGTGATTCGTCAGATGCACGAATTGGAAAAATGCGATCTTAAAAATGTTTTTCCTCCTATTAAGATATACTATAGGCAACTTTTAAGCCCTGTAGCGATTCATCAGGAAATTACTTATATTTCGGCAATTTATGTAATAAGTAAGATTAATCGCGATGTGCTAATGAAAAATATTCGATTTTTTAAAACATTTTTAGGCATAACATTTAGAAGTGCGTGCACAAGTTTACTTCACTGTAGAGATTCGACCAGAAGAATTCCCAATATTTCCGACCTCTCTATTATTCAATTCAAATGATCTTATACACTCGTCTTTACTTACTGCTACTCACTACGTAGCTACTACTAGATATTTAGTAACAAAAGGTATGTAGATTGAATTAAGAACAGTGATACTTTAAACACAGAACTAAGATGTTTAAAGGCGTGAAATACAGAAAAATAATGAGAAATTTCTTTTTACTTCACATTTTGGGATTCATTAAATAACTGCTGAACAAAAATAGACAACAAAATAAGGAACTCAGTCAAAAGTAAAGATTATATACCCCCGTTCAAAACCTGCTTCCCTGTACTTTTCCCACAGTAAAGTTGGGTCACGCTCGCCTAATTGGAGAAGTCAAAGATTAGCAATCGGAGGGTTACGAGTTCTAAACACGGTCCAATCAAAGATGGTGCACATGGGATTAATGTTTGTTAAATCTGCCGTGGCTTCAAATGTTCTCACACGTTGGCGTCCGTGGAATTTGAGAAAGGGGTGCCAGCTGAGTGTTGACCTCGTTACATGTGTGAATCTCCCACTTCGTGATTGATCCCGAACTGTCACAAATTAACCCTTGTCTTGCTCCAGTGCAACGCAAATTCAACTACATTTATTGAATATTTTTTAATTTCCAATGGCAAGGCTGGGTACAGATTTCAAAGACAAATACAATACACAATACAGATATACAGTACAGAAATACAATACAGAAATACAATACAGAAATACAATACAGAATTTACCGAAGTCATTGTAGCCTTATACAAGGCCAGAAGTGATAGTCACTTGTGAAGGGGCACCCAGTGGGTGGACCATCATTGTCCCTTACAAAGGACATTACAATTTACATCCATGCCCTGATTCGAACCAGGAACCTTCCTATCCAGAGGCCAACACCTTGACCACTAGACCGATTGGTCGGCCATTTATTAAATATTAAGAAATATATTAAACACATTGCTGTTTGATTCATATGAAAATCCCCCTATATAGTGCAAGGTTCCGAAACTTCCTGTTTAAACTGTAAGAAGTCGTTGAGAACACAAAATTAAATTGTATTTACACTTGGAAATATAACCTCAAGTTTGGGGTTCGATGCAAGGTTCGGAGAAGAGGAACGTTGTCAGGCCCACCACGATCACTAGAACTACAATCCATTGGTTTTTTTCCTCTAGTGGTATCTCAGTCATCGTATATGGTGTTCCAGCTCCTGATGATGTTCCTGACCTCGTTATCTGATCATTGTTCAAAATTTAGAGATGTCGTAGTAGAATCTTTCCCGGGATTGATCCAGTCGGCAATAGCCCGTTGTGTTCCTCAAGTGAGACGTAAATTCAGTCATCTACCAGCCTTTCCACAGCTTTGTAGAGAAATAGGGCAACGGTCAAGGTGGTCCACCATCCGTCTTCCATGGATCACAGTTCTTACAGAAGGGGATTGATTGATAGTTGCGTTTTATGGCGCAAGGTCCAAAAAAGGACAAGCTTTACAGAAGGGGAATGTACCCAAGTTAATATGTTGTAGATGTTAGATGACAAGTTAATATGTTGTTGTAGTTAATATGTTGTTGTAGTTAATATGTTATTGTAGTTAATATGTTGTTGTTGTTAATATGTGATGACAAGTTAATATGTTGTTGTAGATGACGCCGAACAAGTTTTCATTGAGATATATCGCCCTTCCAAATTTTTCTAATGACGAGATATATCGTTATCAGGATATAGCCAATATTTTAATGATGACGAGATCAAGGCCTGATTAGTTTCCTTTTAATGAAGATACGTGTCGTTCATCAAGATTTGGCCAGTTATGCTAATGACGAGATACCTCTAGGGTTGCCAACCGTCCCGGATTGGGCGGGATTGTCCTGGAATTTAAGTTGCTGTCCAGAATCCCGGTTGAATGTCAAAATTGCCTCGGAATTTCCGAAAAAGCTATCGATCCCATTATCACCCACACTCTAAAAAAATTATTTCCATTGCACATTACTTCGTGTCCATCCATTGAACGTCCGCTCACCCACTACTATCCAAAGCCTATACTATGTCAGTCTGCTCAAAGCGTCTGTTTAAAATTGGGACTGGAGACGAATACAAATTTTTATATTATAATATCTTAAAATGGAATTCGGAACACTCGCGGTTCTGTATAAATAACTAAACACGAACAACATCTCTATTTTGTATGCGAACATTACCATTTTTTTAATAGTTTCAATGCAACCAGAGGTTAGGTTTAGATACATTATTAGAACTATGTATATGAGAGGAGACGATCAGTCTCGTATAATAATTAAAAAAAAAACGCATAAAAGTAACTATTATTATTTTTTACATATTTTTGTACATGAAAAAAATTTCTTTTGAAAACTAGGTATGTTATATTAAGTGATTTCTCAGTGGAATCATATATATATATTTCCCCTTAAACAAGAGGAAATTCACAAAATAAAAGCCAAAAGGAATTTATTGAAAACGAAAGTGTTGGTGGATCAGGGAGGAGCCTGATCCATACAACACAAAATGGTGTTTTCTACTAATATGAGCCGCAAAATGCTAAGAAATTGCTCATATACTTCCCCAAACACCATTAAAAACAAATATACAAAAAAATTGAAATAATAAAATTTAAATCAAACCTGCAGCAGCAGTCAGGAGACCGGCAACACAAAACCAGAAGATCGCATCAAATGCCGCAACTCACTTAGTTCAACAAACCGCCACCAATGACTCAGAGGAAATGAAGAAATAGAAATAGTCATCGGTGGCATAATTGTTGATAATAATAAATCAGCTTCATCTTACTTTATTACTTTTCTTGAAGGATTTATTTGTGAGCAGTGAGTTTTATGGTAATAACTGGGGTTTTGGGGGAGTATATGAGCAATTTCTTAACATTTTGCAGCTTATATTCGTAGAAAACACCATTTTGTGTTGTATGGATCAGGCTCCTCCCTGATGACGCCCTGATCCACCAACACTTTCGTTTTCAATAAATTCCTTTTGGTTTTTATTTTGTGAATTTCCTCTTGTTTAAGAAAAATATATTCCTTGGCATGCTATGTCTGCAGCTTTCAGCGCGCTTGCATGGTTGGTTTTAACTTTCCTTCTAACTTTCGTTTTCACTTTCGTTTTCTGGTTTAATACATATGATTTTTATTTTTATTTTGATCTTTCATTAAATTACGTATTTAAATTATATAAGTATATATATATATATATATATATATATATATATATATATATATATATATATATATAGTTCAGTTTGGTCAATATATCCCGGAATTGTCTCAGAAAAGTTGGCAACCCTAGGTATCTCGTATAGACAACCACGAGTAGGGGTAGAGGGATAATCGTAGCCCATGATAATTACAGAATATTATCACACAGTTTTCTAGACCACATCGGATCTCAAATGCTATTCCACCATAGGTATCGACAATTTATCTCTGAGAGGACCCGAGAAAATAATTTTCAAAAATTAATTTTTCTCGCAATTAATTTAACCGAGTTTAAAGAGTTTCAAGAATGCTTCACCTAGAGAAAAATATAGTGAATTACAAAATAATTAAAATCAAATGAATATGGTTATGAAACTTACACCGCTACCTCAAATGTAATGCATGATGCATTGAAGACAATTTTATTTACTATCTATTTTTTTCAATACAATACGAAACACGTTTTGAAATATTTGAGATAGAGTAGGTACAAATTAAACAACTAAAATTTCAAGTCTGTAATGAAGAATTAAGTTTAAAAATTTCAAATATAAGTAATTATGAGTAGAATATATGTTAAGGGCTTAAGTAAAGGCAAATTAGAGGAAAGTATTAGAGCATATTTGTAATATATTTAATTTAATTGTTCCGTAAAATTTTGATTTTAAGTATTGAATTGTAAGCATTATAAAATTAGGTAAACAGTAGTCGGTAACAGTTTTAATCTGGTATTTCACTAAAAAAGTCATAATGTAAACACATATATAAAATTTTTAATTTATATTTATCATTACGGAATCAAAAGTTTTGATACTAACTCGACAAATTTTTATGTCTCTTATTGTGTTTAAAATAGATTTGAGCGATAAGGAAACACACACACAATGTTTCATTAACTCTCAGATCTCAGAAAATCCGCTAAAATAATTATGAAGATTGAGAATAGTACTATTTAAATAGAAGAGAGAATAGTCATCTCATTTAATGAATTTGATGGGTAGAAATTAAAAATTTCATCTTGGATTTACATTTAGTTGGTATTAGAAAAAATAGACAACAGACGCGCTTTGCGATAATCTGGGAGATAAATTCTACATCGAAATTAAATATTATCAATTAACCACTGCTTTATTTACAAAAATATCTGCAATGGATTAGCAAAGTATAAAATATTTCGAGAACAAGAGTTTTCAAATTCTTATATCGATACAATTTTATGTATTCCAATGACGTCTCAATTTGAGTTTATTCGACCTTAAAGATGCCTCATTTTATTTATTTTACGTGATATCACTCCGACATGAAACATTAATTCAGAGTTTAAAATATTTGATACTTATTTTCAGATTACCTGTCAATCAACCTTATTAAATATTCACTTTACAGTTTTGGAGAATAAAAAAATTCGGGTAATGCCCATGCATTATTCAGCAAGACTATGTAAATTGTAAGAAGGCACATAAATCCTATTTGCTATTCAATAAATCTGCGAAAAATATTCATAACTCGGGTTCCGAAAATAATTGGGAAACCTACTCTCCAACTTGGATTCAGTCCTCTTTGATCTGCATTTTCAATCTATACAGATTGAAAATTCATTTTAAAATATAATGAACGAGTTTTTTTTATTTGCTAATAAGAAATCTTATGATACTTCAACTCTTAACTGTTTTATGTGAAAGGAAAATTAAAATTCGTATTGCTAGTCTTTTTTTAAGATTGCAAACTATCTTAAGTGGAACCATCTCAGACTTAATTTTGCCGTTTCACATATATCGGTAGAACATGCTATGAATTACTAATAGAAGTACTCAGCCAAACCGTTGAATTAGTATATATATATATATATATATATATGTGTGTGTGTGTGTGTGTGTGTGTGTGTGTGTGTGTGTGTGTGTGTGTGTGTGTGTGTGTGTGTGTGTGTGTGTGTGTGTGTGTGTGTGTGTGTGTGTGTGTGTGTAGTTACAATCAGAACTGTAAGAAAATTAACGCTTGCGAATAAATTACGATTATATTTTGTATAAACATAAAAATCACAGTATTTCATTTATTTGACAGAATAGTATTAACTTTTGCCTAAACTTTAAAATCGAGTACTTTGTTCAGAAGCCTCTTTAAAGCCGAGAAATTACGGCAAGAACCGAAACAAGTAGGATACATTCACTCAGATAATCATGTAGAGTACAGTTCTAACCATAAACGAAATTATTAAAACATCTAATCTAGTGAAGTGCAGGAAATGTTACTGAAACATAAACTACACATAAGATTAAGACTGTTTTGTTCACGTATGCGAAAGTATTTAATCTCTGTTTCTGAAAAATAAGTTTTTAAAATTTACATTGGGGGGGGGAGAGACTTAGAAAAGGATTACATTGTGCTTTCACTTCAAAATTCCATTTTTTTTAGTAAAGTCTTACTTTTACGTCCTAGTAAAAAACTAGAAGCAATAGCATTTGGCTTTACTAAAGGATTTATACCGTAACAACATCCTCAAAGTTTCAGATTACATTTTAGATCTCAAAAATAAGGCTTAAGGATTTTTTAACCGTACAAATTCATGAAAGTTTAAGATGTAAGTAAATGATTTTCCGGTGCGTTATACAATCTGGCTTAATCTTGGATATTATATTTCTTTGTGGATTTCAAAAGTGAAAATGCTATCATTGTATGTATGCATCTGTAAGTCAAATTTTGAGTCCTGACTTTAAAATATTCTATTTCTTTTAAGTTTCGCAATTCTCAATTCCAGCTTTAAAGCTTTATTCTACACAATACTCCTCTAACGCATATATCATTGGGCATATTGGCATACACGGCATTGTGCAGCATATTGGGCATGCGCCAAAACTTTCAATTGCATTGCTGAATATTTTTCCTTCACATCTTTAAAAAATGTATTCACATTACGAAGATATAGGTTCTAATAATCATGCCTATAACGAATCATAGCTTCATTCTGTAATATGAACCGAAAGTACAATTTGTTATAATACATATTGACAAACACAATATTTAGTAAAAAGTGCATTTGAAACTAAAATGTTTGCTAACAGGAAAACTATGAATACTATATCTTAGCATACTAAATAAGTTTATAATTAGTTTCAGAATTAAATAGATAGAGAGAGAAAGCAAGTTTTTACAGCTCTTTAATTTTATTTAATTACTTTTATACCGACGTTAACAAGGTTTGTTGTATATATTTATAAAATTAGTTTACTCTAATGTAAAATGAATTGCATTGTTTCAAATTAACTTTTATCTGAACATATTTTTTACATGTATTTTAAAGAAATGAAATTATATCGCTTTCATTTTATTTATAGCTGTAATTCAATTTGTAGTATTCAATTTATTTAGTTAGTTACATATTTAATCTAATTATGGAAACGTAAGTTTTATTCCATCTGTGTAGGTAGGTATTTTAATTATCACACTGGAGCAACATATTGGGCTACTGGTGACGTTCCGGGATCAAACCCAAAGGCAAAGACTCGAGGAAAAACCATGTAATTTGGAACCACGGTCAGATGACGAGGTCACATGTGATCTGGAACCCCACTCTCCAAACTTCCACACTACGTCAACGTGAGGACATTTAAGGCCATATCAGATTTAAGATGCACTAGTAACCTTTTTACACGACGGACTTTTGTTGGATTTGAACTCCCAACCCTCTGTTTTCTAATCAGGTACTCTTCGAACTTGGCAACCGTGGCCTTTTCCATCTGTGTAAAGCATTATACAACAAATAAAAAGTCTTTTTTTACAATGATAATAATTAAATACTCTAACTTTAAAAAAAGAAGGAACAAGTATTTGAACTTAAAAATCACTATGCTGCTAATCAAAAAGGAAATTACGATTACGATTTTGCTGAATGGAAATGTTTAGTTTATTTTCAAAGACAGACGGAAAGAATACTTTAACTCTTCAAAATTGCTTGGGATTTGCTTATTTTTAATAAGATAAATACTTCAAGAGTAATAAGTGAGTACTTCAAGAGTACCAATACAAAAAATAATTTTCAATCGTCTTTTTTAAAAAGAATTTTTACTATAATTTTAAATGTAAAACTTCAGACAATGAAAACTATTTGTACCTAGTTTAGCAAAAACGAGTTTTCTAAATAAAATTCCAATAGTTTCAACTTCAGATGAAAGCATTTTAGTGCAAAATGGCTCTTTATTTGTCTTTCAACATAATAATCTTACTCGGAACCTTAAAAACCAGCATAGGGTTTCACTCTAAAAATTTGATCGAACTATTTGTCACATCCAAATCAATTTCAGGGCAAGAGATTTTGCGTTCTCACTTTTTAAATTTATTGTCTACAATAAGAAAAGAAACTCCCCACAGAAAGCAGTTTGGGGCCGAATATTGGATGTACCGACAGTTTTCACACCCATTTTTATACCTTGGTGAAGTTTTGAAATGGCAGAGAGTAGTTTATGTTTCTATTTCAAGAATTTTACTTCCAGGTATGTAACAAAACGAGACTTTAAAATCCGTTGGTGAACATTTTTATATCAATTTTTTCGGGTATATTGCTCTATCCAACCTACAAAATGATTAATCTTCTTTTTTTTACTGCTCAATTTGTTTTTATAAAACATGAATCGGGGGAAAGTGCTATTGAATGCCACAAAGGAGTCAAGCAAAAACGTGAAAACTGAACCTTTTTCTTTCAAAAATACTGTAGAAATATTTTCCAAAACAAACGCTTTTACGTTTGTGGCCCTCGGATACAATATATGCCTTGTAAAAAAAACGATTTACTTACGAAGAGATAAGCAATTTATTGATTACATTCCAAAATAACGAAATTTACTTATTTACTTACTGGACATGTCTGGTGATGTGAAGAGTTACTCTACACGATTTAATACGCATATATTCTAGAATTTTAAACCTTCATGTCTTAAGATCGCACCTTAACATTGTTAGACAGTCTACCAATGTGTACCATGTCTATTTGGCGTATATGCTATACATGTGAAAAATGCATCCAAAAACTGAATTTATTATATTAAGAAGGTTCGTACTTCGTATAAATAAACTTGAACTCGGTTTTATTTAAGGATGGAATTTTGTTTCGCATTTTCATAAATACCAGATATATTGTCATTTGATTTAAAATTTTAGTCAGCAACTGATAAAAATGCAATTATTATTCTAAAACCATTCATTTTAGAATGTTAACAACACTCTATTTTACATCGATTTTATAAGTTACACGAATGTTGAATTTTTTAATTACTCTACATCTAAATGATCAATTACCTATCTATCCACAAAACGCAATTACACCTTTACAGTACTTTATGAGCTAAAACATTTTGTTCTGGCTGGAGATTTATCAAGCTCTATACCATTCAAAGTTAAATAATTTATTCATTACTACGCATTTATTGATTTACCCAGATATCCAAAATTTAAAATTTTGAATATTTTATGATTATTCTTTTCTAAAAGCATGACGAATCACCAATAAGTAAATATATTTGAAATACTCTACGACAGCAATGCATATGAAAATTGAATTATGTATTAGGGAAAATAATATAGAGTTATAAGTATAAACAACATAGACATATAAAAATTCGTTTTAGTATTACAAAATGGAAGAATAAAATACCAGGTGGGCGTATCTTGGCGTATATAGGCGTATCTATCTCCATGGTATTATAAGCCTTTTAAAAATATTGTGCTTCTCTATGTAAATGGAAAACCCGAATGCTTATCGAATAAATTTTCTTTCCAAAATACATGTTATTTCATTGTTAATATTGCCTGATTTCTTTCCAATTTTACATAATCGCATTCACTATTTCCATACAAGACTTGTAATATGATGTCCTGGTTTATTATGTTCGCGACCCGCGTTTGAAAAAGAACGATTAAAAGTTTTAGTTTGAACTTTCGCAAAAAAATAAACAAGCCTAAAATAGTTGAATACACACAATAAAAAGTTTTGTATATTTAATATTGATGTAATTATGAGAACATTTTAACTAAGCAATAAAACGAAATAAAACATTAAATAAGGTATTAGAAGTGTGTAATTCACTCAAACTTTGATTGTGACACATATCCTGAGGCGTAATTAATGCACAGCAAACAAATCAGCAATGTTTCGACAACTCAGTTCCTTCTTCGCTAAGAAATTCGTAATTTATTCAATTCATTTTGCAAAACAAGCAAGAATATCGAAGGCATAAATCAGCCTTTACATGCTTTGTTTACATGCAAAACAGCAAGTGAAAAAAAGTTGCCTACTTTATCGCATATTCAATGTCAATAACGTACGAACAACTTTATAGTTGAATAATTTTCAATGCACTGTGTAAAGTTTGTTTCTTGAAAAAACAAATGTAACATTTTTTAGTTTGACAAATCTTAACATTGCGTGGTAAAGCCCGATTCTGAAAGCAATATGATCATCTTTCAATTTATTTTATTCTCCGGGCTGAGATTGAGAAAAATGAGCCTATAGGATCCTGTAGGATAAAGTTGCTTAAAGCATTCGAACTCTATGCCCACAATTCTTCGTACGACCTATATTCTCATACACCCCTTTTCTTTCTTTAAAATTCGAATTTCTATCTTCTTTCGTGATTGAACTTATTCGAAACCTTCCATAACTAGAAATATAAAACACTTATGCAAATATTTTGAAGTTGAGTTATGAAAGACTATCTGTTCCGTTGAACTCTCCGTGTGTGTGTTTAGAAGTTAAAGTTTCAAAACTTTAAAAAAAATCCGTTTGACGAAAAATAGAAGCACAGTTCTATCTAGTAAAAGTAAAAGGAAGCCATATTTGAAGTTCTTAATATCTGAGTAAAATCAAAGTTCCTCCAGTAGGATTTAAATTGAAGAAAAGCGAAGCGCATACATGAAGAAAATCGCATACAAAAACATTTTGTTTCACGGTTTCTTAAAACGGTTAATCTTGTTGTCGTTTTAAAAATTACTAGCAAAATTGTTCGTCGTTGTTCGGGTTGAATGGGATAAATATTGATTGAATTAGGGATTAGACTAATCACATTTCGTTTTCATAGAAATAATTAAATATTATTTGAGTGAAAAAAATAATTTTGTAAACATTGTTTTCATGTTTTGTAGCATCTACAATTTACTTTGGAAGCAAATACGCACATTTGTAATATTCACCCAAGTAACCGAGTCCATATATGTATTATATACCCAATTCACGTACAGACGTCAAAAGAAAAAACGACTCACCCGATAGCAATTGCACAATTTACATCATAGAACAAGACGGAAAGTAGCAATCGATAGGGATTAATGTTTTCTACAAATATCAATATTTTAAATTTGTCTAAGGGGCCGTCTTAATATTAAATGGGTGCTTACACCGATACTTTCAATACGAACACCCATTTTTTAAGACATATTTGGATTCTACACATAATTTCAGGTGGATTTGATGAAAAAATAATGTGAAACGGCGTAAAATTGACCGATAAAATCCATAAAAACCATTGAGGGAGCGTATAAATGTTCATAGTTCAATCACATTATAAATGTTAATAAAGACGTGTAGTGGCCCTCGCAGTTATATGACCTGTTGAAGGCGCCTTGGTATGGAGTCCATTAAGATGGGGACAAAGTCAGAATCCATTCAGATTTAACCCCAGGATCTGATGACAAAAATTTCTGTTTTCACTTTGTGAACAATCCCCAATAACAATAACAATCATCGAATTTTGCAAACAGTCTCTCTGTGCTACTAATTATATACGTAATGAGCTGAAATTTGGAATTCCGATGTTTCAGTAACAGTTGAATCACATGATGTCAAAATTGGCACAGGTATCTATTCATAATTTTTTTAAATATAAACTTCATAATTAATAAAAAATAGCGCAATTTAGTATGATAATTAAAATGTTTATAGTTTGTGTTTGGGTTTTTGGGTAGCGAAGGATGAAAAAACAATTTCCAAGAAAAACTAATGTTTGTAGCAAGTATAACAAGAAACGTGAAACACCAATTTAACATTAGATCTAATTTTCAAACACTTAGAAATCGGTGAGAAATCCAATAAAATTGATGAACTTTTTTTTTTATTTACGTCTGAAATTGTATATAGAATCCAAATTTGTGATAAAAGTTCGGGGTTCGTATTGAAATTATCGGCGCAGGCGTCCAATTTAATATGAAGACGGCCCCTTAGACAAATTTTAATTATTGTTATTTGTAGTAAACATTATTCCCTATCGATTGCCTTGCTCTGCGATGTAAATTGTGCAATTGCGATCGGGCGAGTCGTTTTTTATTTTGACGGCTGTACATTACTGTTACACATACTTTACTGTTGTAAGACAAAACTGCAAAAGGTGATATTAAACTGACTACCACGGAAATAGATTTTGAGTTTGGGACTGTTAATGAGTGCCCCCAAGTATGAATAGAAGTAAAAAGGACGAACCAACGGGAAACCACTAGGTACACTACGTTTTTTTGGATGGAACGGAGCCATGGCTCAAGAGGTTTGACGACTGCGCTAGCAACCTGTTCGTTGTAAGCGGCCAAGGTTTGATTCCGCACTTGGTGTAGTACCCTCTTCTGTGTAGTTAGGGTGTATGTATACACTAGAAATCACGAAAATCGACCAGAATATCAATGTTTTTATTAATTCAAAATATTTTCCACTTTCTTAGCTTTGAAACGATGCCAAAATCTTCCAAATATTCGAAATAGTTTTTTAGTTACAATGGTTTTCGATAGGCACTGTCACTATGGAAGACATGTTTCCAAAAATTTTCACTCGATTTCTGAAAAGCTGCATTTTTGCAATAAGATGATTTGTTCGAAACGTGATGACTCCACAATAAATTCACTTAACATAATTATTTTTGTATCATTATGATCCATATAATGCAGTGAATGTTTTTAACTTCAGAATATTAAGTCAAGAAATTGATTTTTAATTGATTTTCAAATGATGAAATTCGTGAAAAAATGTTGATTTTGTTACGCTTTCTTGATAAAAAATTGTAAAAAATAAACTATTTCTTGTAACAACTTGGCGGAGACTCAAAACATGAGAATAAATTTTGGAATTATTTCCAATAAGAATTGTCTTTTTAAGCAAATTATAATTTGAGATATTTAAAAATAAACATGCTAATTAACTAATTATACCTTAATTAGATAAATTATAATTTGCACAATCTGATTTTCTTCTCCTTGACATGATTTTAAAAATACACCAATTCCCTGAGATAATAAAAAACTAAATTTTTAAATTCAAAATCATACTTGAAGTTCTCTGTCATGTGTTTGGCGTTGATTCGCCATTTAAAGTCCCTTTCGCAGCATAAAACTCAATACAACCAACCAACTTTGGTTGAATCGAGTTTAGAAATCTGAACACTTTTTAGAATCTTCCCTTTGTTAGAATCTTGTTGAAAATATTTTGCTTGATCCATTTATATTTTAGAGTAGTGTACATATGCCATAGTAATTTATCCAGAATATTTTAGAAGACGCGGAAAATTACTCCGTATCATGAATCTCCTCGTAAAAACACTTACAATCTGAAAATAATGAAACTAAATTACCAAGATGTAGTCTACGAATTTTATAAACAGAAATCTTTGTAATGTAGCGATTTACAAATATGTCGTAACAGCTCTTGACAAGTTGACAGATTGTTCCAAATACCCTTTAATTTTGCATTGGGATCGAATTATTTAATCAACTTTACGATCCACAAATTTTACTAAACTTTAATTAATCTACGTAGCTCAGAAGGGTACGGCGTCTTTCGCGTATAATTCTTACTTAGCTGTGTTGTCTTGAATATTTGCATTCTACGGTTGAATAGTTCATTTAAATGTTCCGGTAATTTAAGCATTTAGACATGCGTATTTAATGGCTCCAAAGCCTTTGATGCAAAATTACGAGTAGACTTTAATTAGTAAAGGAATTTGAGCTCTGAATTTCTAGTTTAAAGTATTCTTAATATTATTTTATATCATATATCACGGTACTATCTAGAGATTTTAAAGCAAAATTAAAGGAATTTTATGTAAAAAAATTTCTCTTTCCTGTGCGTTTTTGTTAAGAAGGTGGAACTCCATATATATTGTGAATGACTTTTTCATTCCAGTGGGAGATTAAAAAGTAGTCTACATTTTATAAGAAACCGTTAGCAAATTAAGAAGTCATGAAGATATTTTAGAAAAGTGTTTTTAAAATATAATATTTTTTTGTGGTAGAAAACCTTTTGAAGATTTAGTGATACATAATATTTTTGCATCAAGTATTTTACAGATTCCGTACCAAGTATTTCCCACGATGTTTAAGGTAAACTCATTGATGAAGAAAAGTAGAATGATTAATGGTAATCTTTCAATGTACCCGGGATGATGTGACTAAAATTAATAGTAACATGACCCTTAGACTGTTTTCGTCTGCTGGTCGAAATTAACATTAATCATTTGATTGATTGATCATCTGGTAATTGTATACTTAGGCGATTTCACCACATTTATCGCTACTCTATAGAAATGCGGATTCACCACCCTGTCGTAAGATTCCTTAAACCTACTTCTTTAGAGAAAAGTCGAGTTCTTCAATACTCGAGTACTGTTCCAAAATATTACTCTTTACAAATATGACGTTAGCCTAATTAAACGATATTGGTACAGCAGGTATTATAAAATAGCCCATTTAACAGAAAATATATTATTTAAATAATCATTATGGATATTCCAGATGTTTTATAGTATGATTCAAAGCTAAAATTAAATGTTTTTTTTACAAATAATTATCAATGCAAGTAATATCAATATTTGTAGATTATATTTCTAAAGTTTCAAAGAAATGAGTACCAAATAATACTAATTGGATATTAGAATAATTAAGTAAAATTAGGAACAAGAAATAATAACTGTTTATCTGAAAACTTAAATTTTTATAATATTTTGAACTATGCAAATGAAACTAAACGAATCTGCAAATTTTAATCTTTGAAATGGCTAATGATGAAAAAAATATATCTTTAAAAAATATGAAAATGATAAAATATTTATTTAAATTTTTATTTAACTAATTTAATTTCCATTACGAAAATTAAATTCATTACTATCTTTTAGAAAATAATTATTTTATATTTCCATACTAGTTTTAACTTTATCTTTGATTACTATTATTTTTCATTACAGATTACTTGAAATACGTTAGCTATACAAATCTAAAAGTTTAATTTGAAATGAAAAATAAAGTGAACCACACAGAAGATGCATTTTTAAATTTATGAATTTCTTTAAGCTCTCAAATTGGTTTACCTTAAAACACTGATTTATGATACTTTTGTCATGTTGCTATGTATCAACGAAAACAAAAGTATATTTTTATAGACATCATAAAAAACCTACATCTCTGAGAAAAAGTTAAAAAATTAGAAACAAGACCTAAAATTTCTTTTCGAAGACCTCGTCACAGTAAACTAAATACGTTAAATGTTCCAATTAGATTTTTCAATTAGAAATTAAGTAACTAAAAACTACTTTTCCAAGAAACAACGAATTTCTCAAATATAGCCCCTAGAATGTTAATATAATAAGCTCCAATTAAAAACGAAACGCATATATAAGCACTATTAAGTCAATGGCACTTCGTAAACGAAGAATTAGCTATTTTCTCCCCTTTATATATTAGAAAACTAAACACCAAATTAAAAACAAAATTAGACTTCCCTAATAAGAATAACTCCATGCATTTTCAAACCTAATTATGAAGAAAATAAGAAATAAAAACGCAACGAATGCAACCGCTGATGGTCTTTTAACAGAAGGCATTTGTTTTATATCCACTTTGAAGCAAGTTAGGTTTCTATCTTTGTTATTGCCTTTTGTGCTGACGCTAACTCCGGAGCTTAGTAACGCAATTAAAGCGTCAAATAAAGCATTTTAGAAATGAAAGAAGGAAACTAACAAAAAAATATTAATTAATAAGCTTTACTTTTTAATTCAGGTGACTCTCCAACATTCCAAATTCTATTTTTATAATTATCTTCTTACAATTTGCATGTGTGAAATATCAACAGTATTTTATTCTTTAGAAGTATTGTGTAAAATCCCACTGTGTATGTTTTATAACTTCTATTCTGAGGGCGATTCTATTTAAAGCTTAATTTTTTTCTATTATTAGTATTCTGTATTTTTTCTGTCATTTGTAAGAAGCCCATCAAATACATTTCGCCTCTTCTCTAAACGGTTTTTCCGAGAATATGTCTATGAAAGTGTTATTCATAATTATGTCGTTATTTAATCATACGTTGCCTATGAATAGCTTATTTTAAAGTTACATAATGCCTAGATTTTATTTGGGTTCTTTAAAAATAGCATGGTAAAATTATCAGCTGATAGATAGGTAGGTATTTTGTAATCATCGTAATAATAATTTTAAGGCACAGAATAAATTCTCAGAAATAATATTTAATGGGTGACTGCGAAACCATCCAAATGATTACCAAACACTTGTTTAGCAATCATCCATGGTACGACAGATAAATTTAAAAGACTGGTAAAAAGCAGAATCGCAAATGTTCAGAGACGAAACCAGACAGTTGGGCACGTGCTCAAGAGGAGAAACCTACCCACATCATGTGCTAGAGAGAATGGAAGAAGTCCGCCATTTTCTATTTTCCATGAAAGGGAATCTTCCAAACAAAAAGAAAAAATTCCATGTATTCCAGGAAAAATTTAAACTATTGTTTTTTGCTTAGTCTTTTGTGGTTGAAACCCCACTTTTATCCTAACAAAAAAAGTAATTAACTAAAATAATTTCTTATAAAAAAGACCCTTTATCTTCCCTAGACCGGTAAGAGCGCCGTTTTTTATGTAAAAAAAGGAATATATATTTTACGAAGCAGAGCGAGTAAGCAATTTTAATTTAGCAATGCTTTAGAAACTGAAGATTGGGTTTTGATTACATGGCTGTCTAATTTTCACATCGATACTGTATATTGTACAACCCTAATTATCTGAATCCCGACCATCGAAAAACTAGCATAACCCTGAAGACCTTAAAATTAATACACCTATTTTTAACACTACTAATTTTGCTGACAAAATATAAAACTATTTCAGATACATGTCATGTAGAAATGAAGAGCCATGGTTAAGATAGTTCTGGGGAAACGAAGAGGGAAATTCTATTATGTGTGCTAAATATATGAAGTGCATTTCTCGGGAAGAAATCTTACCTCCATGCACAAAGCAAAAATCTGACAGTGGATAAATACGGTAGGTATATAATTAATATAATTAAAGTCTCTCTGGAGCAACACAAATGGCTATTGCAGACGGTCCCCCTCCGATTGTTAATACACGACAAGATAGTGAAGTCAACCAGTCTAGAAATCACCACATTGTGGTCTAGGAAAGCTAAAAAGAATGATACCAAACTATGACATATTGAAAGATTTAATTAGCATTACTTCCTTTATAATCTGACAAATCAGTTAAATATAAAGCAAGACATTATAGACATGAGCTTGACAGAGTTTAAAGTCAGAAGAGAGAAAATGGTATGTGGTAAACGCCAAGTTGAGCGTGTGAAAGATGTGCTGTCATCACATTTGGAGGTTGGGTTTCAGCCTTCTGAGAGAGGAATGTAATGGCCATCCAGTAAATATAGAGCCCGTGCTTTCTTTAAGAAATGAATCGCGAATATAAATAGAATCTGCCAAAGAAAAGTGTTTAGGATTTCACTCCATGTGCGTCATGAATTTTGAATAGTATTATCTCTACACTAAACAGGAAATGAAAAACAAAAAAATTCATAAAATCAATCAATAGAAAATGTATTTTCTGTTCAAGTGAATATGAGAAGAAAATAGGTTAAATTTTTATGAATCATCAGTACTTCAGATATAGAAGATTAGATTTTGATCACTGACAATAATTCTCAAAAAAACTGTATAAGACAGTACCCTATTTATACGAAAACCAGTCGAATCAAATATCCTTAAACTGACAATTTTTAGATGGAAAATAGGGCTGACAAAATATAACATAATTATCTTAACGCAAAATTTTTTTTCCTTATTTCTTTGAATTATAGTATCGCATGAAAGCAACAAAAAGTAAAACAATATATTGTCCCAAAATTATTCCCATGGAAGATATTTCATCCCATGCTCTTCTGAACAGTTGAGACTCTGCGGATAAACAGTTTTTGGTACAGCTTCAGTCAACATTTATCCCTGTGGCAACGGCCTTGGCGCTTTTTTTGGTGTACTTTTAGAAGCGAGTTATTAAAGGTTAAGACAACCCATCTGTATTACGGTTATTTCGTTTTTTAAGGCAACCTCGTAAACCAAAATAATTATTTCCGTGGTGACATTAGAAAATGAGCCAAAATAAACGCATCAAAGCCATTGCTACTGGGATAAACGTAGACTAAAGCTGTACCCACAAAAAAGGATTAAAATATCAGAACTGGAAGAAACATCTAGAAGATAAATATAGCACGTGTAGGCAAAGAATGTCCATACCTGATAGGATCTTTGGACCGAGAGCGTGGGAAAGGAATCCACATTACAGTGTCAAAACTCTACTGTGCTGGAAGATCTATAAGCCAGGTGTAACTGGATCACGTAGGGTACTGAATATAAGTATGGGATAACAACAATCTATCTACAACAATTAATATCAAACTGCTTTCGATCGGTTCAAACAGTCAATTGATTGTTGAATATTCCCAGTAAACAATGGTTAAAATTATGACTGCTTCATACATTCCATAATCCTACATTTGGCCTGAGTATTCAAGTCACAAATACGGTTTGCATCCTTGACATAACTAATTTAGCTGACACCTTATGTCATGATCTTCAGTCGGATACTAGTATAAGCTCCCAAATCAGAGATAATTAAATGTATCAGTCCTCAATTCTCATTTGTTTCTAACGCTTTCCTTTGAATTTTTAAACATAGAGAATCGCAGGTTTTAAAGGTCAGTATGAATATTTTCTCATAGTTTAGGAAGACCTTCTACGCGGAATCAT
The DNA here is from genome assembly GCA_947359465.1 of Metellina segmentata. Lineage (NCBI taxonomy): Eukaryota > Metazoa > Arthropoda > Arachnida > Araneae > Tetragnathidae > Metellina > Metellina segmentata. The sequence continues at coordinate 37,022,015 of OX375875.1, forward strand.
GTTGATTTGGAAAATATAACTTAGGGAAATTTTTATTGGACACACCAATGTAAAGTTTGGAACTGACTGCGATCAAACAGTCGAGTGAAATATATTGCCATTTGAGTGAATTTTTTAAAAATAATTTACAATTAAGCACAGTTTTGAAACATCATCTCGGCTCATTTACTTTAAAAAAGAACATAAAAAAATTTGCAAAATATGTAATTGTGTGAAGATGCATTGTTCTTGAAGCTGAATTCTTCGAGCGGTTCTGTACCGACTTTGAATGTTTTATGGCGTTCGGTGAGGCAACCCTTAGAATAGGCCACAAATTTCCATTGGCGACAAAACGTCTCCTGCCAAGAATAGTTCGGTGAGCGTTGAAGAAATTACGGTACATTGTTTTACTACAGTAGAGAGCAAAGATATAATAAATAAATGTAATAAAATTTCATAACAACAATAGAGCAAGAACATTTAGACCTTAAAATGCATTATTTGTTTTTAAAGTACATTGTTGAACCATAATAGACATTGTTTAAAAATGGCTACTCGTTATGTAAAAACATAAGAAATTTCGATCGTATTTTAATCAACTTCTTCCTTCAACTTCTTCCATCTTAGTCTTCCTTAGAATTCCAGAGTTTAATCATAACTTAAGTACTCGTTTAACAATTAATCACATGCAATACACATGAAGTTTTAAACTGTATCAGGATTTTTTTTTATTCGGAACAATTGCTTCGGCTTTCCTCCTTCAGTGTTTTTGTAATTTAAATAACTTGACATAACTTCAATGTAATGACGTTTAAATTAATTCTAGGTCCTTTCCAAATTGAAACTTTAAAAAGATGAAATTTACTCTCTCCCTTTCTTCCATATATAACGTAATATAATAACAAAACTTCTTCCAAGCCACTTAAATGTTCGAGAAATTTGAAGTCGAAACAAGTCAAAGTAAATAAAAGGCACCACATTAACTTAAAACACAAATTTAATTTATTAAATTCACAGAATGTCTGTGACGCAATAAACACTGCCTGTGCCTTTTAAAGCCTCCGTATGCTAAAAATGAGACAAACAAACATAATTTAATCATGTGAAGTTTATAAGAGTATGTTCTGAGTGCATTCTTTAACTTTATTAAGACTTTCAATCACTTTACAGGCTGTAATTCTTTCAAAACAATCCCTCAGGAAGTCGCCAAGGTATTAAATATTCTATTCCCTTCATTTGATATTGGAATTTTAATATTGATTAGAGAGAACACTTTTTAGATGTTTATTTACGAAAAGAAAGTTCGTAAATTTTAAGTCGCTTGCTGATTTATATGATACTAGCAAAATACCCGACCTTACTCGGTTTGAATTGGTTTACTCTAGATTGAAGAGATAATCAAAATATATAATGACTTACATTTTTTGTAGAATAAAAATTTATTTTAACATCTTTCGACATCTTTATATTTTCTACAACTTACTTTGGACACAAATCCTACACATGCATATCCATTCATGTAATACTTTTCACATACATCGCACAATTGCTGTATGACAAAGCTACAAAATGACGAAAGGTGATACTAAGGTTACTACTATAAAAGACGATTTATAGGAAGATTTGGAATTCCCTTTCTTAAGTTCTTTTCATGTTCAACTCAATTAATTAAAATTACGATTTACGGCGAGTGCTCTCGCACTCATAGTCAACAAAACAATATTTTTTTACTTGTGGCACTCTTGCCTCCGGTATGCGACATTGTGAAATTTTGCAATCTTCTCCTGTCATTATTACAACGAATTTTTTAATGTTGGAAAAAGTTCCAGTTTGGATTAATAAACATTATTATTCTTTCAATAACGGCATTATTCTTTAAATAACGGCATTATTCTTTAAATAATGGCATAACTACACTTAAAATTTACTGAAAATTTATACTGACTTACCTAACATTTTTCAGTCTAATACTTTGTGGTGCTGTTGCGTGTGATGAGAAGGAAAACACATTTATTAAAATAATAAATATTTAAAACAGGAAACAGCGAAGTAAAACAAAATAAAAGATGTCGCAAAAAATTGTTCTAAAGATATTAATTTGTGATTCAATTTTATCTCTTGATCTCGCACAGTTGCCACAACTTACAACTAAAAGTGCACAAAATTTAGAAATGTGAAATTAATTCAGAGCGAAAGAATCAGAAAAAATATCACTGCTCGCGCGATCTTGTTCATTCTCGTTTCGTTGAAAAATATCGTCTGTCCCAATTATTCGGAAATCGTTTTCATTGCGCAAAGAATAAAAATAAGACTCGAAATAAATGAAGTATCAGAGCTAAAATTTCACCATAAAAAATTTTTTTTGAAAAATAATTGGTTTTCAGCATTACTGGTAAAGCAAATAAAAGTAATCGTAATACTCAAACTACATTCCAATTTTTCGAAAACTATCAAATTGTGGATGATTTAAGTATACTTACTCAGGTGTTTTAGCATGAAACTCTTCTAAATATAACAATAAAAAATGTTTAATATTGCATTCACTAAACTAATAAATAATGTATTAAATAAAACACATTGTAATCAAATATCTGGAATACAATTCATGTGATGTCTACACAAACACACAAACACAAAATCGAGCATAGAACAGAAAGACGGACAGACAGACTTTCGCAACCAATGCCACTCACTAAATGAAGATAAGTACTCACTGTATGCAAATTTCCATGAAAATATCTTAAACCGCGTTGACGTGTATAGGGCACAACATACAGACAGACAGACAGACAGACAGACAGACGGACAGACAGACGGACAGACAGACACCAAACGAGAAAAGGGCGGATTCGGCATCAGAAGGGTCCAAAACGGATAGAAAACTTGAAATGGGTCGAAAATATTGAATGTACAAACAAACACTCCATTCTTATTTATATAGATAGTATGATGCTCCACATTCGAACGAAGGGTTTCAGTTGATGAAATAGAAGTTTCACTCAATTTATAACCAGAATACTTAAAATATAAGTTTTCTAATACAAACTGCTAATTTTTTATGATGGAAATTTTAGTCCTATGTGATACAGCTTCAGTAATACTTAATCTTAAACAGTTTATTTTAATTCACTTTTTGTCTTCACTTGCTAATATTTATTTGATTGTAGATTTTGTAAGAAGTAAAGCTGGATATACTTTTGTTTATCGAGGCAGTGTATGACAAAAATCTAATTTGAAATAAGTAGTTGATTTCCCGTGAAATTGACTGACTAGTTTGTGAAAATGGGAATCGATTAATTTTGCTTTGTCTGTATCAAAGACATTCTATATTAAAAGTTCTTTTTTTATTAGACGTGCATTTAAATGGAATTTTCAAGAAAAAAATAATTTTCTTAAACAAAAATTAGTCAAAAATATCTAAACAAATTAATTTGTCTAAGGATGGTTAAATGTCATATGCCTGGTGAAAGAGAGTGTCATAAGTGTCAAAAATTTATTGGTGGGGGAAAATACAGTGCTAGAGTATTCGCCTTTTGCGAACTGAATTAGAGCAATTCTACTGGAAATGAACTTAAAATATGAAGCATTGCTAATCTCCATCCAAAAAGACTGAAAATCGACTTTTGCAGTAGTTACCATACTGTCACCTTTCATATTTTTCATACAACAGGGGTACGATGTATGAGAACGATGTACGATGTTTTGCATGAATAGGATGTATGCATGTATACGATTTGTTTCCAAAATAAAATGTAAAAATTATAAAAATGTTGAAATTTTTTATTTTTGTAAATTTTAAATGTTGTTGGCTTTTTTCTTTGGAAAGGAAAGTGATTATTCTATAATCACTATTTCAATCTACATTTAATCAATTCAACCCGCATATGGTATGGTAAAAATATATTTCAATGTAAATTATTGAAATTTCGACTATGGAAAAAATTGTTCAGTAATCGAATTCAATTTTTTCAGTAATACTGATAAACGCAATTTGGGTTTTATTTGTATCGCGTTCGTATGGAAATCATTCTGTACATGAAAAGCCTCATTAGTTTTTTTCAGGTATTTTTCTCTTCTTTTCATATATATATATATATATATATATATATATATATATATATATATATATATATATATATATATATATATATATATATATATATATATATATATATATATATATATATATAAAACTCACAAATTTGAAATTCCCAGCTCGAAATGATCTCTGTCTTTGTGCAAAAATTTAGGTTTCAACGTATAGGAGTTTTTCTGTAATTGGAATGACAAACACCACATAACGGTTATTATATAACAGATAAACGGATATAGATATCTATGAAATGAGAATAACGAAAATTCTATCCATAGATAGAAGAAACTCTTTTATAATAAAATAGAAACAGTTAATAGTAAAATTAGAAGTAGATATTGAATAGGTTAAGAAACACAGATGTTATACATGTTCCTTCTAGTTTTATTACAATTAAATATGAACTTCATTAAATTTAAATTGAATTGTTTCATCAGAACCTGTAAGCCTTCTTTATGAATGGTGTTCATAAAATAACCCACACTTTGAAGTCATATGTAGCGAAATCGAATAAACGTAATGGAATCATATTTGGTATTGAGACTTTTAAAGAAATGAGATGTATTCTGCGGCAAAAAAATTTTAGAAACAGAAGTTGTCAATAGGTGAAAATTTGGCGCTGTTGGAGGTTAAAAAACCGCCTCACAAGCATTAAATGTAGATGAAATTGATGTTGCGAATATTTTCGACTCAGAAAGCAACAACCTCGCCACTAATTCCAACTTGATGGGTGGCGTGAAGTTAAAAAAATCAGGGAATATTGCCACAAATTAATTTTGAGATCCAACTCAGAAGAAACAATCTTTTATTAACCCGAATTAGGTTCCCCTTGACCACATAGACCAATTTCAATGTATTGGCGAATGTTTATAATACTCATTCCCTTTCTAGCTGGAATTAGTGGATCTGTTGTCATGAAAGCAGTAGAAACTTTGCACAATCCATTTTATCCATTTTTAATGTAAATGTTCATGTGTTTTTGACTCCAACAGCGACAAGTTCCCCCTAAAGGTGACTTTTCGAACTAAAATATTCCGTAAAATACGTCTCACCATGTCCTCAAAAGTTTCAAAGCCAAATTTGACTCCATTCCGTACACTAGATTTAGCTACAGATGCCTCCAAAGAATGAAAGTTATTGTATGTCCACCTTGTACTTAATAGGGACATTTTTAATAACACATACTAGTTAACAAGATCTACGTTGGTTTTGTACACATAAAAAAGCTATCAGCAACGGCATTGTAGTAATATTCAGATTCATAATATAATTTTCTAAGCGCCGGTGTACATTAAATACACCTCCAATCTTTTGAACATGTTTGATGAGTTTGACGCTGCCGTTATGCGAGGATTTAACCTTCCTAAAGGATTTACTACCCCAATTGTTGCGTGGATTAACATAACTGCTTTCAAATTCAAATGCCGAGAATGATCCAGATTGTAAGTGGAATTATGCGCCACCTTTTAAGCACAGAAAGCTGTGATAAAGTAATCTCCATGCAAAAGACGTATTCCCTATTTAAGGTACATGAACATTCGAAACGGAAGTTGCGTATTCGTAAATATTAATCTACGTTTTAATCATAAAGAGGTTTAACTTTAAAAGGAAGTAGGAAAGGTTTTGTACATTCAAGTGAAGATTCTATTTAAATTAATGCGTGTTATATCTACAAAATTTTATCGAAAATATAATCTAATAGAATAATTCTAATTCATTCAAATAAAGACCTACCAGAGGTTAGAGCACCAAGAAGAAGTTGTCCGAATGCGATAAAAATGGGTAGATGTGTATAACATGCATAGAAAAACAAATGATTAAAGTTTCAGAATAATTGAATGATTTATTTCGTTAAACAATTGAATGATTTGACCGTTAAAAGGGGAGGAAGTCAATAAGGCGTCGGTCCACCTCTGGCATGGATGCAAGCTGTCACCCGGCGTGGCATAGACTGATAAAGTTATCGGATGGTGTCCTGCGGAATTTCTTGCCAAATTGTCTCCAACTGTAATGGCTAAATGGTCAATATTCCGGGATGGTTGCAATCGCCTTCCAATAACTTCCCAAGTATGCTCTATGGGACAGAGATCAGGAGACTTCGCTGGCCAAGGAAGTGTTGGGAAAGCTTGAAGACAATTCATAGCAACACATGCCGTGTGCTACCGGTCATTATCTTGTTGAAAAATAAGTCCGGGGTGTCGGAAAAGTAACGGCAACACAACCGGTCATAGAATGTCGTCTACGTACCGCTGTGCTGAAAGTGTGCCAGAAATGACCACCCGAGGGGTCCGGCTATCAAAGGAGATGGCACCCCAGACCATAACGTCCTGTTGTGGGCATGTATGGCGTACGATAGTAAGGGAAGGATCGCCACGTTGCAATGGACGTCTCCAGAAAGGTCTGCGTTGTCGTCAGGATACAGTTGGAAACGGGACTTGTCACTAAAGACTAAACGTCTCAGTCAGCGATGTTCCAAGTTGATCGAGCTCAGCACAACTCCTTCTTGGTGCGTCGATTTGTTTTTGTTATAGAGTGTATATACCTTATCAGCCTTAACCGATTGTTGTTTATCTTTGCTTTAAAAGCTGTGACCAGCTTTTAGTGCGAAACCTTTTCCTATCTGAGTCTACATTCCCCTTCAAGCAATAGGGCAATTTTGTCTTGACTATGTATTTCATCATTAACAAAATTGATCAAACCTTGATGAACGATATATCTTATCATTGACAAACTTAACGAGATTTTTACGAACGAGGTACCTTGTTGAAAGGGGTTAAGAATCTGTTTGACTAAATCGCTGGGTTAGGAGTTCGAATCCATGGACTTCCTAGTGAAATAGACGGAGTTATGTGTACGCAGCGTCGTGCTACTTTTCTGTCACCTTGTCGCGTGGTTTGGGTATAAAAGTTTGAATCCTAATGTGAGACCAATTGTTGATTGGTTAAAGTAGTTATCCAGAGTAATAAAAAATACTAGTCTGCTCTTCAATAGCTTATCGGCACAAGTCGATTCGTAAGCTCACAAGCTAAGACCTTGCGAAACTGACTCGTCCCATAATCGCTGTCTACTTCATTACAAGGTCGATGTTCGAATCTGGAATGTGCCGAAATCTGGTTGGCTGCTAGAAATTTACTGGTTTCTTAAAGGCAATATGTAAATACGGACCAGCTTCCCTATATACTATAGTCCTTCAGGAAGGCATCTCTCCACACTGTTCACAGAGTGATGTTCTTGAACTACTCGTGTTGTCCTGGAGTAACGCAGCCACATTCTTGCTAACACATAGTGGCTGAAAAGCCCTAAAGCAAAATTAAAAAATCCAATTTATCTATCATGTATTGAAATTTATGACTAATATACTAAATACTATGACTAATAACTTTTGATTAAATCTAAATACACCTTTCCATCCTAAATTAATAACTTATTCGTTATTTCATATTCACTTTGTGCTTCACGGAAGTTGTGGTCTAAGACAATGCCTCATAGTTTTCAACCATGGAAGCGGTTTGAAAGATTTTTATTATTTCTTGTAATCTTGACTGAATATTGGTAAAGTTTAAATACGCGACAATCACACTTTTATTATTAGATGTACTTGAACCTCCTGGCTGAACCTGTAAATTATAAGACTTAATTATAAGGCTCTGTCCAAAGCGTCGTTAATGGATGATTTTCTGTCCTTACTTATAATTCGGTCTTCTTTTTGAGCATCATCCCGTTTTAGGTATTTTTTTACAAGTATGCAACGGAATGCTTCAAGGACAATATGTCCATAACCTGGGAATTGGATAACACCTACGTGGAACTACTGCTAGTGTATTACCGAATATAAATTATATGTAACATGATAATGTACATATATAAGTAGCTAATATAATCATATAAGTACCACATCGACAAAAATTCATATTGTTTTCAACAAAGTAGATTGTACAGGAAAGCAAAGACAATAATGAAAATTGCTCACTTCTTTTTAACTTGTTGATTAATAAAGTTCTAGAATTCGTTGCTGAACTTATTATACCTTGTTGCATATACCAACTTCATTTCCATGTAATACTTGAGTTTTGTTAGAAATGGAAATTTAAAAAATGGGGAATTTTCATTATGGGTTTTTATTTTGTAATATACATGTCTCGTCATCTGATTGTGGTTCAAAATTACGTGACGATACACCGAATGGTATAGGCTAGGACGGGGGTAACTAGTTGAATTTCTTAATGCACACAGTTTACAGGCATTACTTCTTAATCATATTGTAGTAAGAAAATACTTTCTAACTTTTTATTTTTTTGGTATTTCATTTCAAAATGGAAGACAATTTATTAATATTCTAAACAAAAATATGTAAATGGTGACATTTATTTTTGGCCAGTAATTCTGTTCATGAATTTCTTCCAAGTTTGTAGCACATTCAATTAGAATCCAACTACCTTTAAAACGAGTTTTCGATCAAAATTCACTACCATTGGTTTGTGCACACAAAAATTGTAAAATGCTTTTTATAATAACAATAATAGTTCATTCGGCAGGTAAATAATTTACTTTTTCTTTTAATATTCGGCCAATTGAACATTACTGATTATGCCACTGCAAGAGCCAAATTGTGAACCGTTTTCCTTTAACTCGGTGCAACATGGGTGATGTGTTACATTTTATACATTACATACCACACATGCTTTAGAGATTTTCATATTAATTCCAGACGGACACATCCATGGATTAAGCTAGCAACTTTTAGATACAGAAGCCAGCATCCTACTCATTAGATTAAATACTTATGGCAGGATTACATAAACATAATTATTTTTTAAATTCAAAAAAACTAAAATACTTTGTAAGAGCTCGGTTTAGCAAAACTCAAATTTTCGGTATCTTTAAATAAAATTTTTGCACATAAGTTGAGACTTGTCATGCACTTGTTTTACCAAAGTTACGGAGGACGAATCTGATTCGTCATTCAAACTAGGACAAAATTAAACATGTACATTACATGACAAGAGTGATTGGTGTTACGAGACTCTCCTTGAATCAAATTATTCAATCATTCTTTACAAAAATACACTTTATTTAATCTGACTCCATACATAGAAATATTTACACGACTGCGTTGTCAGACATTCTATTTTGGAATGAAAGCGGAGATTAGAAGATCGATCTGACTCATACTGTTGCCATTCTTATCAAACGAAATTATACGAAAATATAACAGTAACTAGTGTGCAAACGATAGTACGAAAATTTAAATAACAGTAACTAGTGTGCAAACGATAATACGAAAATATAACAGTAATAATGTGCAAAAAATAATTCCACATACTTTTTTTCAAATAAATCTGTACCCAAAGAGTTGACTATGTACTTAAGATTTATCTTAAAATATAGAAACATTATCTACATTTTGTGTGTAAAGAAATGTTAAAAATAACCTTATTCGCATGTAAAATATATTTCCTTTTGCCATTCAATTTCGGATCAGTTCATAGGAATTTCAAGTACAGCATATTCAATCAAATGATTGCATAGAACACTGAAATGGCTATCTTTAAAACAGCCTCTCTAACTGACCGAGATCAATCGAAACACCGTACATAGATCCAATAAGGTGTTCCTGAAAGATCACTAGCATTGTTAAATATTGCCGGACTAACACATTCTCCTTCAACCGTCTGGAACTGACCATTTCGATCCACACTCGACTCCATTCAATTGAGTACTCATTTGCAAATTAGCTTGAGGAGGATTATTTGCCTCCATTTACATTATCACATTAGGGGTTTCGTCACGATTACACCCCGGTCAAGCCCATGACCACAGCCTTTATGTTTGGATTACTTGCGTGATTTCTACTCTATCGATGGCAAGGTCTCGATGCTGATGGACTTGAATTTTAATCGGAAGGCTTTAGTCTAAGTAAACTTACTAGGAAACTTTTCGGTGGGGAAAGTTACGAGATGGAACGTCGAGTTGGGGTGGTGATGAATCTAAATCTGTAAGAATCGCGCCGCTGGTGGTTGGGGCACTTGTTGACTCGTGATAGTTGGCGATTGGACTTAATTAACGCATAGCAGCACGTACTTCCAATCTTCATTATGGTAATCGTGTGGTCTTCGGAACTTCACTTTGCGTAATTAGAGTTTGAATTTCTCTGAAACTTGAGAGTTTTTCAGGGTTATTGATGCCTAATTAGTAACTCAGTTTTCCAAAAGAAACAAAACCAGTCTATGGCATAGAATATCGTTGTAGAATATTAGAGATAAATTTTAATTTATTCATTGCTTGATCCACACATTCATCACAGCTATTAAAATTCTCAATAAAACTAAGAATAAACCTCTTGTACAATAATTTATGTTCAATATAAATCTAGACGTTGTACTCTGATCATTGAAGCATTCACAGGCACAAAACAATCCATATTACATATCGTTAGTTGTACCTTAAGAATGGCAAGAAGGTGGATTTGGGACATGAGGGATCAAATATGAATTCATGGCAAGATTTTCGGAGAGTTGTACTCACTGACTTTGATCATTGGAATTTATTCACTGGAATGTAGTTGATTCTGGTTGCGATGTTCCAGGAACTATGCTACAGGTCCCTGGAGTAGCTATCTTCTTACATCTTAAGTTATACTACTTATAAATTTTGCAGGAACAATTGCTAAAACTTTTGGTATCAATAAGATGACTGTGATCACATTCATATATGATACATTTTAAACATAAGAAAGTAATTTTTATTAGTAAAAATTTCAAATAAACATAAAAAAAGATTTATGACTTGTGATTTTATTTATATCTAAAAATGAAAGTCTCGTTCACTTAAATACTGTGTACCTCAGAAATCATGATTTAACTGAATTGTTAACCAGTATAATTTATGTATCTTAATACTCTTCGAGTAATCAATGGAATGTTTAGAAAGTAAATAATTTAGAAAATTTCTAAATATATTCCTGAAGATACAATTTCTAAAAAAGAGTTTGCTTTTGCTCGACTTTTAATCTGTTTGATATTATATAAATCAACCTTCTAAGGTATTCACACTTATATATCCGTTCTACAGACTGCAGTCTTCCTTGAATGACTTCTAAACACTTTTGAACTTGTTGACCAACAGAATGTTTTCCATAATTGTTTAAATCAATAGGTAGTTAGTTATAGTCAGACTGGATCGGGCAATTAGAGACGGTCCGGGATCAATCCTTATGTGAAAGATTCGAAGACAACACCTCGTAATTTTGAATTAGTCAAATAAAGATGCCAACACCTAAGAGTTTGCAACCCACTGTCCAAACTTCCCCACCTCGCGAACTTGAGTATATTTGAGAGCAGATTTAACGTGCACCAGCCTCTGCATCCACGGTGGTCTTTGATTGGACCGAGTTTTGAATTCGAATGCTCTCAAAACTGGGCTATTTTTGATCAATAGATCTTGTTGTTTAGTCGTGTGTATTGGGGAGGAAATCAATAATACACTAGTCGGAAATCACGTAATGCTTAGAGGGTAAGACCCGGTGCACACATTCTGTTTTTCAACGTGCGCGCACCACAAGTGCGGTCTGATATACATTAGATCCAATGGAGTAGTGCACAAATACCTCCGGCGCCGCTGAGGCGACGCACGTCCAACTTGCGTGAAATTTGTACCGCAGTTCCCCACGGCGTCGCAGCTCGCCGCACACGCTTCTCCGGTCTGATTCTACTTGTTTTTATAAACAAATGGAATATAAATAATAATTAATAAATGGTTATATCCAGTAAAACGTCTATTTTGTTTCGAAATATACTTTTTTTACACCAAGTAAGCGAAATAAATACACTTTCTTCGATAGAATATGCAACTCAAATTGCGCGAATTGAATACTTGCGTCATTTCACGGTTATGTGTGCATAGTTGGGCTTGGGTGCTCCAGCGGCGCCGCATGTTCAAAAAATGGCACCTATGCTCACATCGCAAACGATTTAACTTAAAACCATGGAAGTAGGAAAGACAATGGAAGTGCCTTTACTTTATACTGTTGAAGCCAAAACCATAACCGCGCCGCCATATTGGTGCTTTAAAAACATTATGCTCGTGCATGTTAAACAACGTGGTTATACCGTTTTTGAACTTCCATGGTTTTTTATTGACGATTTTAACCAAATAATTAGCACCATTTTCTTAGTTTTGATTTAAATATGACGTTTTGACGCCTGACGAATTTGACGCCTGAGGGAGTACAAACCAAAAAAAATACAAAGAAAATCCCTGGAATATCGTTTTATAGGCAAGTTTAATTTCATGTATCTTTAATTGATAGCTTTTTGACCTATAACTTCTAAGTGTATAAGCAGCATTATATTCAAAATTAGACGTATTTATAAACATTTAAAGAATTATTTTGAAAAGTTGACTGATTTATCCAAAGAGATTATTAATTTTTTTTATTAATTAAAAGAATTGTACGTTTTTGATTTTTTAACCTACCAATTGTTATAAGAGTTAGAAACTGCTTTTTATTAAAGTTTAACTTTTATTTAATAAAAAGGACTACAGTCAAATAAACAGTAGCGGTATTTTAAGTACATGGGTGAAAATATTACCTCCTGTTACATGATTTAAAATGAAACAGCTTTAGATAACAGTTATAAAATTCAAATTATAAACATATTTTAAAAAAATGCGCACTATAAAAAGTTTTTAACAGCGCATGCGCGACAGCCATCTTGGTGCCTTAAAACCATGGAAATAACGGCTTCAGTTAAACCGGTAGCGAAACATTGTTGGGGCACTTCCTTATCTTTCCTACTTCCATGCTTAAAGCAAAAAAAAACATCACAATCGGTGCTAAATCAATACGCAACTTTTCGCTGCAGAAATAGCAAAGAAAGATAAAATAGTTTAGCTCCAGAACTATAACGGTCCCAGTTGCAATTTCAAATACGAGGACCAATCAGCCATCTCCGAAGTTTGCATTACTAGTATTTGCATTACACGAACATCAGAATCTCTTTTAGAAAAGACAACCAAGGAGGGGCCTTCATCTCTTCAAGAATCGATGCATTTCTGAGTTTGCGAGGACTTCCGAATAACCCCAGACTTGGCCACTCTCCAAAAGTTCACGACGCGGAACTTTGGAAACGAAAAAGTTGAGTTGAGAAGTTAAAGCGTCGTGGGACTTGAGAGCGTAAACAACCGATCCCCTCTAAACATTTTTTTTGTTATGATTCTAAATCTCACGTGTAATATTTGCGTTGCAAAAGCGACAGTCGATAAACTTCATTTTTCTGGATTTCCACGCCTTCCCAGCTGTCAGACGAGTTCGTGTTGATTTATTAAAAGAAAGGAGTGTGTTGCTTGAGAAAAACTTTAAACTCGAGTGACCTGTTGAGGAAAGCGTCGATTTGGGGTCTCTGCTTTCGATGTTTACCCGAGTCACGCCTATAAAGTATTTATAATAAAATAAGACCTTAGCGAAATCCCGAAGTCATCATCCACTGTATAACTTTAGCCGATATTTTGACACTTCAGAAATGTGATTTATAAATTCTATTGCTACTTTTAAGTTTTTCTAGGAACGTTTCACAGAGAATAATCTTGATATTCTAAATTAGTAGCAAACATGATAACCCACTGAAAACTGCTCAGAATATTAATTGAAATAAATCGTCGATTAAATCGCGTTCTCACGAATCAAGTTTAATTGACCGATTATAGTTGATCGATAAAAGTTGAGTATGACTTAGACAGTTTTTGTTCACACATTTCAATAGAAACTTATCAACAGTTTAACAAGCGGAAATATAAAAGTTACAATTGAAAAATTATTTATTTATACAAAATCACATTTAAGGTATCAAACTGGTGTAAAATTTTCCGTAGATTTCAAATCCATTGAAATTTTTACTCTATCTTTACAAGATACAAACTTGGCCTATAGAATAAATAAAAACACCTTTGCTTTGTTTCTCGAATAATATAAACCACGACAGATCGTTTGCGGAGAAATAACTCGAAAGCAGATGGCGGTTGACTCATCACTTGAACGATAAAGTTTGAAATGGCCAAACGTTTTTTTGATCCCCTAAAACGTGGATCAACGCTATTGAAACAAAGTTTCTCACTATAGTTTTCATTTTACTTTTGATGATCAACTATAATCGATAAATTAAGCTTGATTCGTGAGAACTCGCTTTTAAGAACAAAAACGGATTAGTAGACAACAAAATAATTCTAATCACAGCCGATTAAAATCTAGCTATTAAGTCTTCAGTCAAAAAATAAAAATTATAAACGTTTTGATAGTGTTATATTTCCTTTCAATTCGCTTTATATCTATATATATAATTCTCTTACGTGGCACGCAAAAAAGACGTTATTTGTTAACGCGTTTTGGCAACAATGTACGATTGTTTGTTCACCATAAAACCTCGCGCCTCAATTGAATTTATAGCGTTATCGGATGAAATTTTATTGAGAAAAAATAAATTTTAGTCGAGCTGTTGCAGTTAATAGAAATTAAAGGAAGCGGAGGATCTTTTCAGGGCCATTTAAAAAACGGTCCTTTTCAGGGCCAACAATTATAAATCAACAAGACGCTTGCACTACAATTTTCGACAGCAAAAAAAAAAGTGTGAGTGGCTCCAGTGCTTGGGTAAATGTACGCACAAACAACATGCTGGGTATTCGATTTCCAATCAGCGCTATCATTTCGAGTCAAAATTTGCTCAAAGTTTTTATTTGAATTCTGATTCCAGAGGTACTATATTTTTATTTTCTGTAATACAGCAAATTTAGATTAAAAAAAAAAATTGGAATATCATATTTTGTTTTCAACAATCCCTTCTGCTAGGACACATGTCTTCATTGATGCTAGCAAAGCGAGCATAGGTTCGCGCAGCGAACCAATGAGGTTTGCGAAGCAATCCTCCGTGGGTTGGCGAGCGTTAGGGAGCAGGGGGCGGGCCCCCTAGTTAGCTTTATTTCTCTTCGTCATGAAAATATCTACTTTTTAAGTTTTTCTAGGAACGTTTCAGGTCATGAATTGCGTTGCTATTCTAAATTAGTATTCAGCATAATAACTACCCAGTAAAAACCTATCCAATTTTTACTGAAGTATATCGGCGGCTTAGAACAGAAACGCATTATACGGCGAAAAACAAATTTTACAGCACAGCCGATTAAAGACTAACTATAAGGTTTCTAGGTCAAAAATAAAATTATAAACATTTTGGTACAGTACAGTAAAACTCCAATTATCTGGATTAACTGGGATCAGACCAAATTCGAATAATCGAATATCCGGATAGTTGGAAAATTCACTATGAAAAGTTATTTCTTGATAAAAAAAAAATTGAATTTTGCTGTAGTATGTAACGTAATTTAATGACTATGTATACAATTTTGCTCACATTTTGTATTTACATGCTGCATTAAAATGTATCATTGCTTGAACAAATCGGTCAAAGTCACTGTCAAGTAAAAGTCACTCGTTTCCGTGCAGCCAAGTTTCGCATGCGTTTGGCGGTGAGTAGCTGTAGATAGTCACACTCAGGCTGCCGCTCCATTCTTTCTAGGGCTGTGTGAAGGCACTCAAACGCCTTATTACCTGACAGTCTCGTGTCTGGTTGAGTAGCAATGTCGTCGTCGTCTTACGGGTCATCAATGAGTTCTTCTCTCACATTTTGAATGAGTTCATCGTCACTGAGAATTTGGAATCCAGGTTCCGAAGAATCACCTCACCTACGTCACTCCCCTACGTCCTTAGCACTGCACTCAGAACATCCAGGAATTTCCATCATGATGTTTCTTATGTCTTCAGTTGACAATTCCTTAATTTCGTTTTTATCATTCACCGATAAGAAACATATAAAATGCGAATTTCGCTGATTTCATTCTTTTTTCAAAGCGATCCGGATAACTGGAATTCGGATGATAGGAGTTCTATGGCATTATGTTTTCTTTCAAACCGAATGTAATGGGACAGTTTATTTCTCTTCGTAATGAAAATAATCATTTAGTGTAAAAAAAAATGTATTTCATAGAATTGTCAGTGAATGATTTTAAACTCTATGTGGACGATGTATTTATTCTCCAGTATAAAAACTAAAAATTCGAACGAAAAAAATTAAAACGTTTATTTGGAGAAAAGATAAAGATTGTAGTGCATCAAAAGAAGTAGAATGGAATGAGAAATAAATAATAATAAACGGTACATAAATAATAAGCACCGTTTATGATTCGTTAGAAAATGCTTCTAAACGTTTTACAATGCCATTATCAAAAATATAAATTTAAACGGAAGAAATAGTTACAAACATCAAAACTAAAGGTGTTTTTGGAATTGGAATCCTTTTTGTGTACTTAGAGCTATTTATCGTTTATACAGTGCAGTTTTTAGTAATACACATAGTTACAAATCTGAATTAATTGCGTGTTAGATTACGTGGGTATATATTTTGAAATCCCGATAAAATTTTCTTTTTTAGTTTAATAATTAAAATCTTTATTCAATTCTCGATCGAATTTCCAAGCAGACATTATAATACGACGCCGTTGAATTTCATTCCGTTTCGCCCTAATTCTCTTCTCCCTCTTCTTTTATAAATTTCAATGCTGCTCAGACGTTTTGCCTCTAGGTACTCATCAGCTATTGACATCGTTTGATGTTCATCAGCTATTAACATCGCTTGATGTTCATCAGCTATTTACATCGCTTGATGTTCATCAGCTTGATGTTCGAAATGTCATAGCATATCTGAATATAAATCGCCATTTTTAGTCTCGACCACAAGGTCCACAAATGCTGCATGATTCATATTCATGTTGTTCTTATTCCTAATCTCATTGGTCTTTAAAATGCTGGACTACGTTGAAAAATTCTTGATGCCTGAGCAGAAGAGAAGCTGCCTTCTCTTGGTCAAATGAATTCAAAGAGGCAACAATGCAGTCAATGATAGGAGAGAGAGAGAGAGGAACAAAAGGTCGGTTTACAATGATCTGAGATCTCTAAACTGAATGGAAAGTCTAGCGCGATAACTGGATACCAATTATAAATAGGAAGAGCTCAAGGGCTTTTATATTAAACCAAGGACTGTACCTCTGATGCAGAGAGTGTTATGTATGTGGGAGAACTTTGTTCACTTTTATTATTGGCAAGCGAGTCAACAGTTTCGTTTCCAAACATTTCATAGTGAGAAGGAATGGATCCATTGTAAATTTATTGATTTTGAGGTCACCATCTTAGAAAGGAAAGGGATGACGTCTCTGCGTATCTTATCTGTTGTATTTGACCAGTTCTTGAGATATAGTATATGTGGTTCAAGATTTCTAAATATAAGTTTAATATAACTATATAAGTCCTTGATAGATATATACTGCACGTTCTACCTTTTACTTCCAGCTGTATGGATATGAAGTACACTGCTAGGTATGTTCTGAATGACTTCGAGTGCAAGCTGATTCAGCAAATCAATGTGTTGGAATTTTTTATTAGATGGTGACTTATATTCCTGCTGCTTGACATTGAGTATATGAGTAAAGGTGTAATTTCAGGATATTGAGCATCTACTCACACTGGAAGGTGTTTGAGGTGTTAATTACAGGGTCAACATTTGACTTTCTTTTCGTTGCTAAGCGACAGTCAATATACTCTACTTTTGTGAATTTAACAGACCACTAATAATTATCAGACCATCCAACAAATTCGTTTTGAATTATGAACAGAAATGAGTGTTGTTAGGTAAAAATTTCCCCTTCACTGAACTGTTGAGAATTGTGTCGATTTTCGTGTGTTTGCGATATTTTGACGACAAGCGTATTAAGAAAATTATCCTCTTCCAGTTGAGCCTTCAGCAGCATGAAATAATGTTGTCGAGATGGTGGAGCTTGGGCTTACTGGAGATCTATGCCGCTTGTAGTCTACTACCGGTAGGAACTCCCAAACTGGACAGGTGTTCAGAGGGTAGGGCCAGATCAAATGACATATCTAGGAGGATATATATTCTGTTTTCAATTCCATGTTAAAACAAGGCCATTCTTATGGACAAGGTCATGATAATACCGGCTATTTGGAGGGATAGCAAGTGCAAATCCCACTCCATATTGTCTGGGGTATTTTGTTGTTGTCTTCTATTAGTCACTACCGAAATCTCAAACTCTAGTAGAGCTGACGGCTATGTTGGTATCCCACTCTTTACTGCCGACCAACCGGTATAATGGTTAAAGTGTTAACCTCTAGATTGGAAGGTTCCTGGTTCGAATCCGGGTTCGAGCATGGATGTTTGCAAGCGTATGGTGCAGAGACGGCTGGTGCAACTTAAATCTGTCTTGGCCTAAAGTCCTCACGTTGGGTTGGCGTGGAAGTTTGGAGAGGGGGGTGCCAGTTCAGGTGTTGCTTCGGCATCTGACCGTGAATCAAAATGACGAGGTGTTGTCCTCGGATCTTTCCCTTAAGGGATTGATCGTCAATAGCCCGTTGTGTTGCTCTCGTAAGACGTTAACTAAAATTACCATTACCATTACCCACTCTTTACTATATCACTAGTACCATTTGCGTGCGCGCTACATTACGAGTCTCACCTTTTTCACGTTTCACTTTCCGTTCTCACGTGCACGAACAAAACTCCTGCTCGTAAACGAGACGATTTCGTTTTGAATGTGTCCGCGTTCCGGATCCGTTAATCAGAATGCAACCATTTTTTTTTCATTAAAGCTTTGTAAATTTAAAGTTGAAGAATTATTAAAGTTAATTTTTTGGTTAAAATTAATTTATCTGAAACAAACTTATCCAAAACTAGCAATGTAACAAAGGATTGTGAACTCGTCTCACTACAAAAAACCTTAATACCTAAAGATAAAATATATATCATATATGTGTGGCATTTTAATCCAAAAATAATAATATAAATCTTTGCTTTAAGTACAATAAACTTGACAGTAACGCCTTATGGTGCAACTGTAACATACGATACCTATTCATTGTTTTGCATAGTTAAATATTAAATACTAGGGGGCCCGCCCCCTGTTCGCTAACGCTCGCCAACCCCAGGAGGATTGCTTTGCAATCCTCATTGGTTCGCTGCGTGAACTTATGCTCGCTTCGCTCGCATCAATGAAGACATGTGTCCTAGCAGAAGGAATTGCTTACAAAATATGATATTCCAAAAATATATATTTTTTTCAAATCTAAATTTTTTTGCTGTTTTTCAGAAAATATATATACAGTACCTATGGAATCAGAATTCAAATGAAAAACTTTGAGCAAATTTTGACTCGAAATGTGAGCGCTGATTTGGAAATTGAATACCCAGCATGTTATTTGTGTGTACATTTACCCCTGCTCTCGAGTCACCCACGCTTTTTCATTGAGTTTGTAGTCGAAAGTTGTAGTGCAAGCGTCTTGTTGAACTATAATTGATGGCCTTGAAAAAGACCTTTTTTTAAATGGCCCTAAAAAGATCCTCCGCTTTCTTTGATTTCTATTATCAACTGCAACAGTTCAACTAAAATTCCTTTTTTTTTCAATAAAATTTCATCCGAAAACGCTATAAATTCAATTGAAGCGCGAGGCTTCGTCATAAACAAACAATCGTACAATGTTGCCAAAACGCGATAACAAATAACGTCTTTTTTGCGTGCCACGTAAGAGAATTATATATATAGATTATTGTAAGCGTTGAAGTAAGTTTTTTTCTAAAGATTGGAATTATTCAACTTGTGTACAAAAATTAAAGAAAGAACTGCTATAAGTCTCAAAATAAACAATTGCTGACTTTAAAACTTGAATAGCTGCTTGCAGTTGATAAAATATTCTGCTCACTATTCTTTAAATACTTATGAAAGGAAACAGTTTTTCGATTGCTGATAACGTTTCATTATATTTATATTAGTTATGCAGATTTGATTTAAAGTTTAAAAAGTCTTCAGGAGAGAATGAATACGTATTGCTCTTTATTTCTCTACGAACTTAAAAATTAAATGGAGGAATTTTCAATTTGAAAGTAATGAGCTCCAAAAAGACATAGTAACAAAAAAGACGATGAATTTGCTCATTTACTTTCATCATAATTACTTTCTTTACGTAATATGTTTTCAAAAAGGTTAACGCAAAATATATACAAAGATTTCAACAAAATGTTTGATGATGAAGTTGGAGTCGAAAAGTCAGGTTTTTACATATTTTATATCAGACAACGATCAGGAATATAAATCAGTTCTTCGCTTTGAGAGATGCATTCATTCTGGCGAGTAACTTGCAAAACACGGTCTGAAAAGTTATTAATCAAAAAAGAATTGATCATATTATGTCTGATAAATTAAAAGTTTCCTTTCTGTTTTAGAAACGCTAGAAATCGTATGATGAATTTAAAGCAACTTCTTTTAATTATTCTATTTCGTATCATTTACCTTTGATTATTTATGGTATTTGTAATCTGTTCTTCATTGGTTCTTTTAGTTTTTGTAGTTTTCATCCTTATTCAGATCCGCTTTATTTAATTTACTTCAAAGTTCCGAAAGTGAACTGGCCGACCAACCGGTATAGTGGTTAAAGTGTTAGCCTCTAGATCGGAAGGTTCCTGGTTCGAATCCGGGTCCGGGCATGGATGTTTGTAAACGTATGGCGTAGAGGCGGCTGGTGCACCTTAAATCTGTCGTGGCCGAAAGTCCTCACGTTGGGTTGGCGTGGAAGTTTGGAGAATGGGGTGCCAGCTCAGGTGTTGCTTCGTTATCTGACCGTGGTTCAAAATTACGAGGTGTTGTCCTCGAATCTTTCCCTTAAGGGACTGATTCCGGACCGTCGTCAATAGCCCGTTGCGTTGCTCTAGTACGACTTTAACTAAAATTACCATTACCATTACCGAAAGTGAACTGAATAAATAATAATACCGCTGGTATTACTATTTATTAGATAAATTTAAGTATTTTCTTACCAATATTTTTGATGTTCGGGTATATAAATACCGGTATTATTATATAGACAACTATCATATATATCACACGTTCACAAAACTACCTATATTTAGCTTGACAGAAAAATCTTTCCTGAAGTTTGTTTAAACCATTTCTTATTAATTACGCAAATTAATTATCAGTTCTTTTTCAAATAAAAAAGCGCAAATATATTCGAAGTATTCAGTCATTGATTTATGACTCACGCAACAAGTACAATTTTCAATCAATACATCAGAAGCCAAAAAACATTACAAGCTAAAAAAAAAATCATAAGCACCAAATGGGAATAAAAACTGAATACGGATAAACTCTCATCAGAAATATCGCATATTCAGCATCTTTTATAAATTCTAATGTGTACCGGAATTCATAACAAGGCATTTTACTATTTTTTTCCCTTCAGATATTCCTTTGTTCAAAAAACGACAATGTTTTTGCAACTGGGAGGTACTTGAGCAATTCTGCTACGTTCACTTGATTTCCATCTCCCTGGAAAAGAAAAATGTCGTGTACATTTTTGGAGGAAATATTTCTTTTAATATTTAGGTTCCCTGAGAATCTTTTTATCTATATATTCATCGATCGTGCGTCTTCTATGGTAAAGTTAGTTATGCAAATATGTTGCATAAACTGCATATCCTTTTTTCAACAATGTGGGTGTGATTTAGATTTAGTAAATATTGTGAATTTTTAAAACTTAAGAGAGGAAAATATGGTTTCTGAAACATTGAAAAAATAGTACCTGCGGTATCAGATAACTATAAGGTAATATGTCATTCCTTTAAATCGAAATAAAGAAGTTTTGATTTGACTAATAAAGAAGGTCGTATTTCTATTTCAGTTTACAAAAATGCTTATATTGTATTATTATTGTTTTAGGTAGACCATATTTCTGTTGAACCTAAAAAAAAATACCTTATAATCTTATTTCATGTGAATATGTTTCTTAAACTAATCAAATTATTTAAGATTTAGTTTTATATAATTTATTTTGATAAATTGTGAGCCTCAATATACCAAATAACTGCCAGTTTCCAAAACACTTAAAATAAAATTTAAATAAAGTACTTTGCTTTAAATAAATAAACTTTCATGTCATTATAAATTCTTTGAAAGGGTATTAATATTAGGAATAGATATTTGGGCAATACTACTACTACTTTTTGTGAAACTATTTAAAATCGAGTATCCCACAGGAATTTAGTAGAAGCAGGGTAAAAGGAAAAACTTTATTTACAAGCATTTATGCAATTACAAAATTTTTATTTACACGTTACGTTTAAAGTAGGGTCAAGTAAGTAACTAATCAAATGCTTCTCGAACGTATGAGAGAGATACTAGCTTAACCGATGAAAGATCTTAAGTACCTATTCCAAAGCGAATAAATCAATTATATTTCAATACCCACTATTAGTGGCACTTTAAAATACTTTTTCACAAGTCCATGCAACTTATGTATGGGTAGTGCCTTAGTAAACATATAAGCAAATGAAACATTTGAACACACATAAATATGTTTACTATTAAGTGAACGGATAACATCATGAAATAATTTGTACTTAATATTTAAATGCTTTAACCTACTTGATTTGTTTTCGTTCATTACACATTTTATAGTAGATTGATCATCCTCAAATACAACCATTTTATCAACGTGTTTAGTTTCGCAAAACATATTTTCAAGCCACAAAAGGTGCTGAATTTCTTTACTAAGAGCAATTATTTCTGCATCAGCAGATGACAAAGCTGTACTATTTTACTTTTTTACACACCACAAAATTATGTTACCAGATATAGATTTTCTGTCCCGAGTATTAGCTCCGCAATCAGTATCGACATACGAGTACATTGTTATATTTGATTATTTTAAATCTTGCGTAGTAAATTCAAATTTGACATTCAGAGTGCCTTTGAAATACCTAAGTATTTTTAAAACTATTTATAGCAGACATTATTTCTGGTTTAGTTATATAGTTTATACAGTACCTTGAAGAACCAATAAGTTCTCTGTAAGGGACATTAAAAGGATGTCCATTCTCAAATTTTCCAGATGTTGATTTAAGGTCGAGTGGTGTATTATTGATATACAATCTGACTTTGCATACTTTTCAAAACATTTTATAATACTATTGATCGAAAAGCATTGAATATTCTCAGTAAATTTCATTTGAATACCTAAAAATTCAAAAGCAATTTCTACCTTAGAAATTTGAAATTTTTTTCTATTCAATCAGCAATTAATTCAGTTTGGCATAAATTTGAACCACAGTAAATTAAAACATGGACATAATGAGTCATAATAATCTTCTTGTCGTTACCCACTCCTATAAAAATGCATTGTTCAAAACTCTTTTTTTCCCAATGGCGGGCACATATTAACCCTAATCATTAGCCACTACAAGGCCTGAAGTGATGGCCACTTGTGAAGGAGCAACCCAGTCGGAGGACCGTCATTGTCCCTAACAAAAGGTATCACCTGACCCCGGATTCGAACCAGGAACCTTCCGATCCAGATGCCAACACCTTAACCACTTTACTGGTTGGTCGACAACCGGTCAAGTGGTCAATATTCTAACGGGTTGGTTCAAAACACAGTTGATCAAAATTTTAATTCTTCACAAAATTAATGAATTCCTCATACCATTGTCTTAGAGCTTGTTTCAACCCATAATTGCTTTTTTACAGTTCCCACAAGCGTCCTCTCTTATCACTATAACTTTTAGGTTGTTCCATAAATATACTTTCCTTCAAATCACGGTTTAAAAATGCTGTTTTAATATCCATCACCACCTACACATTTTAACTGTCTTTAAAAAATAAGCACAAGCGCTAAAGCTGGTGTACTGATCACAGGAGGATAAGTTTAAGTATAATCTACTCCAGGAACAAGACGAACTTTGTTTTTCCAATTTATTTTCTTGCACAACACTCAAATTCTGGATTTGACTCTTTCTTCTTCAAATACACGCGCAAGATTCCAATCTTCGTTATCATTCATTATTCTTAGATTTCAACATCCATACCTTTTCTTCACTGGATTTGTTCTTCATCTGAAAGAGTACTGATTTCTTCATATAACATCGTCTCTTGAGTGGCCAACATTGCTTCGCACGAGTTTGGGTACCTCATTGGAAGTCCTTTTCTCTCTCTTGTATATTTTCACATTCATGTCATTTTTATTTCTATATTGAATATCTTTGTATCATCAATTTCTTCTGTAATTTACGATTCAGTCTTGAAGAAATCGGATACAAAATCATATGTTCTTCTTTGTCATCGTTAATGGTTTTCTTTCTTTCATCGTTATGAACATTTATTGGTAGTATGATACGTTTTGAGTTTGGATCAAGTAAACAAATGGTATCCCAAATCAGCGTACCAAACAATGCTACTTTAATTTATCTCACAGAAATTGGGGATAATAAGGAAGATGAAAAGTTTTATTTACTAGCACTTATGTATATACATTAGAAATAGGATCAAGTAAGTCATCAATCAAATGAATCTCATTGTCTGGGAGAGCAATCAATTTAACCAATGAAATATCTAAGACCTCTCCAAACTAAATAGGAAGATAGCATTGCAATACTTACAAGATACCTTCAATTACTGAAAATACTTATCAACTTTTGTGAGAGAGCAATTGAAATGGAAATATTCCAAGTTTATGTTTAGCTTCCTACCAATAAGCAACACTATCGATTGAATACCAGGATTTAATGTCAAACACACGTTTGAAATGTGAAACGCTATCTATTATTCTTTAAAGTGATTTGCATTACTATATATGTTCGGAATCCTTCTATACATATCTATATGCTAAGTGATCAACGATCATCCTTATCAAATAACCCTCCCTTCCCATCAACGCTTGTCTGAAAGACACTATACCGAAATATGTTGTAGATTTATATTTTTGTTGCTGTGAGCATTATGGTCTCTATTTTGTTTGCAAATTACAATGTGTCAGTTAATATGGCGATAAGGTATACAAACTTAGTTAAGGTATTCACCTTGGTATTTTACACTGTGAAGTGGTATGAGATGAAATTTATACTTCTTTTGTCGAAACGTTTCGAGTGATTGAAATTTTTTTATTTTATCCCTTTTAAATCCTACATCTTAACCCTCTGAGCGTAATGGAGAATTACTCTTAACCCACAACACGAAATAGTTGCATCTATTAGTTTCAAAAAATCCTAGAAAATATTTTACTGGTGAAGATGATCAAAACTGGTTAGTAGTCCTGCAGGGAGGACCAATATTAGGTAGCAAGTATGATATAATATGGACAAAAGTATTTGGACACTGCAGAAATTTGTAGGAGGGTCCATCTTAGTGTGAGGTTGTTTTGCCTGGTTAGAACTCGGCCCATTACATTATGTACCTGGTACCATGAACGCTGATGTATATATCTCAATGTTCTGAATGATTCGGCCTTACCTACACTATGGCAATACTACGGCGATGATGGTTTTTTCTTCCAACAGGATCGAGCTCCATGTCATACTTCAAAACTTGTACTGGACTGGTTTCTTGAAAATGAAGTGAATTTGCTTGATTGGCCTATTCAAAGCCTCGATCTCAATCTGATTGAGCTCTTGTGGAGCAAACTGAAGCGACGAGTACGACACTGCCACGCACGCCCATCTTCACAACAATCTCTTCTCACAGCCTTGCAAGAGGCGTGACGAGCTATTCCTGCCCATACTTATAGAGAACTTGTGGAAAGTATGCCTCGACGGGTTGCATCTGTAATACAAGCAAAAGGAGGGTCTACCCGTTACTAAATATAATAATGAAGCAGTTTTTCTGAATAACATGCCTTGTCCAAATACTTTTATCCGTATAGTGTGTGTGAACCCCTCAGATGTAAACGTACACTTAATTCCTTCACAGTATGGCATTGGCGTGATGATCACAGAAAATTTTTCATGGATGTCACGTCTTTATAAAGGCACAAATACTTGCAACAATCAAACCTGAGGCTGTAAAGCATCAACACAAAATATCTTAATGTAAATCCAACAAAACTTAAGAGCGTAATCCAAATTAAAGAAAAGCAGTTTACTCAATGATCATTGTGTGTTATACACTCCTTCTCTGCTTGACACCAGTTTGTTCCATTTAGGTTATGGTTTTACAGTTTTCGGCTTAGAGAACTGAAATTCAAAATGTCTGACAGATCATAGGTCAACCTTATCGATTTCATACCAACATGGAAATTTTCGACTTGAAGCATCAATTTTACATAGTTTAGTAATAAACATGCCAACAACTTTGGAGTTCTATAAATCAGTAGTGCTAGACCTCGTTTCGAGTAATAAATAGAGTTAGATGAAGATAGCATATTATAGAGAATTTCAGAGAAACAAGCAAACCAGTCGGTTGGTTGGTAGAGTTTAATGACACAAGGGTCATATTTGGCCTAACAAACCATCAGGAAATCAAATATTTTTACTTCAGCTATCCATAATCGCTCACATGATAGCATATGGCTGTTATCTTAAAATATCGTTTATTGCCGTTTTGGAGTTTAATCTAGCTCGCTTAAACACTTGACTATCATTTAAAAAGTTGGAATTCGCTTTTTAAAACTACATCTGACGACGCCCTGAAATGGTATTTGAAAGACAAGCCAAGTGAAGAAACTTTTTTTCGGTATGCGAAAAGTAAACACTCCGTCACCTACATTTAGCTTGATAGTAAATGCTTCTCATTTTAACAACTTTAAATGTAAAAATTAATTGTACAGCTTCAGTCTACGTTTATAGCGGTGGATTATAACGGATTTGGCGTTTTTTTTTTTTTGGCACACTTTTAAAGTCGCCAAGGAAACAATTATTTCAAATGAAATAATGAAATCACTTGATAGTTTAACGGATTTTGAAAGAACTTTCTAGAATATTCAAAACGAAAATGTAAACTTTCTGCTTGCCGAGGTTACCATAAAAATCACAATAACCGTTATACATATGGGTTGCCATAACCTGTCATAACTCGCTACTAGAAGTAAGCCACACAAAAAAAACGCCAAGGCCGTTGCCATCACTATAAACGTAGACTGAAGCTGACGCAGTTAATGTTAAGCTACTTTATTTTGTGGTTATTGTACTTGTGCATGACATTATCAAACAAGACAATCTAGGCAACACAGCAGCGTAAGTTACTTAAATTTATTTACAGATTTTAATATTAATACTTATTTCAACGTAGCTATCGGTACATTGTATAGTATCTTCAAATCTTAGTTCCATGAAGCTGATTTATAGAATTATATAAATAAATATGAGCAATAAACATACACATAATTACTTTATAAAATTCTTAAAATTTTATCAATTAGTATATATATAGCTTAAATCATCTCTAAATATTCATATTCGCGTTGAGTGATGGATGATTAGAAATCCCCGACGCCATCATTATTATTCAAATATTATGAAGATGAGCTCTTGTCACCGCTCTTCTCTAATATTTCCAATTTATTCTATATCAATTTCAAAAAACGCCTTTTTTCAGAACTTAATTTTCCACAGCGAGCCCGAACGCAATTATATTCCCCCATCATTCCCCAAGATTGCTAAGCGAGGAAATTTCTTCAATTTCCGCTTAAGACAATTCTCATTACAAAGAGCTGACAAGTCGCCAGACCTTATGGATATCCCTTAAAATGCTCTCCTTTTTGAAGCATCGCCTGTCGTGTTCGATATCTGTTCATCTAAAACGTTTCTTTTGGGGGCACAGCGTGTATCGGCAGGTGTTGAAGCAACCCCTGGCTGTCAAGAAGTCTGACGGGCGAACAAGAAAACACTTTCTGCACCCTTAAGATTCTCATTTATTCTCTTTTAGACCAGCCATGATGTATTTCCCCCAGATTACCCGGACATTGGAAGAAGGGAATCATTTATAAAATTTTCACAACCGCCTGCTTCGTCATTTGCATGGGATATCCATATGAATGATGTGTCGTTGAGATATGTTGTTGTGGGCAGTGGGGTGAGATTTATTCGTGTCTAAATATCAAAGTAAAGAAATATGAATGTTATTTTCCTCAAATATGAATAAATCGTCCGTATAGGTTTCAGGGGAATCTGATTGGAGGGAGAGGCTTGCATAGGTTTGAAGTAAATTAAGGAAGATTTGTGGTAGAAAAACAATTTCAAGTTCTCCGGGGAGATTTATTGTAGAAGGCTTTGTAACAAGGAAATGATAAAATGTTTCTTTTATATGCGCCTAGAGTAAGATCTTGATACTTCATAGAAAGAAAGAATTCAACAGTTAGAATTCTTTCCGTGAGCAAAATTTACTCTTGGATCAAAGATTGCTGTTCCTAAATCTTTACTATGACCTATCTAAAATATATCATAACAGTCAAGGAATTATTAATCAAACCAAATAGTGTAACTAGATTGAAGCACTTTAACCTTTAGAATAAAATTTTGTCAGATACTTTTTGCTAGTTAAACTTAACGTTGAACTTAATACAATATATCAATGTTATAATTACAAACAAATGTGTTATAAAAAGATGGCAAGTTTTTTTAAGGCGCAAGGTCCAGATATGGTCAAGCTGCCCCAAGCAAAACATTTTTCTTCTTGCTAATGAGCATACAAACAGGAAAAAGTTTACTGCTACAGAATAGAGTAATACACCCAGGGTATTTACAGAAATTGGACCGACTCCAACACATCTCGCATGCTGCTAACGCAGTGGGCAAAATCACTGAGTCATTGTTGTAAATGAAATACGTTTGATAAACGTAATTAATGTTTCTAATAATAAATATCAAATTAATTTTAATATTATAGTGTATTCATTACTATGTTTATCTAAACATATTTTGTAACATAATTATGTATTAAACACTGAAAAAATGGCAAAATATCTTACAAAAATGTTTTTAATTCATAGGTTTAAAAGGGTTTCGAGAATAACAATCCTTTAATAGTTTAGATAACTACATTTTAATTTTCTCATTTTCTGTTTAAAATTTACAATGCCTTTTTGCAATCGATATGACTTTCTATTTCCAGTCTTCCAGTAATAGTACTGATTTTTTAAAATTGTATCTTAAAAATCTTTGAAAAGAAAAAGCATAGATTCGAAAACAAACCTTTAATAGTTTAGATAACTACATTTTAATTTTCTCATTTTCTGTTTAAAATTTACAATGCCTTTTTGCAATCGATAGGACTTTCTATTTCCAGTCGCCCAGTAAGAGTACTGATTTTTTAAAATTGTATCTTAAAAATCTTTGAAAAGAAAAGGCATAGATTCGAAAACAAACCTTTAATAGTTTAGATAACTACATTTTAATTTTCTCATTTTCTGTTTAAAATTTACAATGCCTTTTTGCAATCGATAGGACTTTCTATTTCCAGTCGCCCAGTAAGAGTACTGATTTTTTTAAATTATATCTTAAAAATCTTTGAAAAGAAAAAGCATAGATTCGAAAACAAACCTTTAATAGTGTTGATAACTACATTTTAATTTTCTCATTTTCTGTTTAAAATTTACAATGTCTTTTTGCAATCGATAGGACTTTCTATTTCCAGTCGCCCAGTAAGAGTACTGATTTTTTAAAATTGTATCTTAAAAATCTTTTAAAAGAAAAAGCATAGATTCGAAAACAAACCTTTTATAGTTTAGATAACTACAGTTTAATTTTCTCATTTTCTGTTTAAAATTTACAATGCCTTTTTGCAATCGATAGGACTTTCTATTTCCAGTCGCCCAGTAAGAGTACTGATTTTTTAAAATTGTATCTTGAAAATCTTTGAATAGAAAAAGCATAGATTCGAAAACTGCATTAAATAGCTGTTTGGATTATGCATGTTGCATTTGGAAATGTTTAATGGATGTATATCAATATCTTGCCCAATATTATTTTCCCTCTTGTGAAACCGAAACGTATCAGAGATCAAAACCTTTTTATGGACAGAAAAATAGTTTCAACAAAATACTTTGAAATATTTCTATTACAAAAATAAGAAACACAGATAGCAAATATTATATTCCCTTTCGGTACAGAGATAATAACATAAGTATCAAATACTTTTATCTCCAGAAAAATAAGTCGCAACTAAATATTTCGTGTCCTTTTTTTTTCATACAACTAAAATGCGTGCCCCACATTGCAACAGCACTACCTAAGTCGTACATTCTACACTTAATTTTACAAAGTGGAAATTCAACAACTGTATTCCCAAATATGTCCAATCCGAAGAAACAGACTCGAAATCAATTCCCAGAAGCAGTTGAAATAAAAATTGATATCGTTCGTGGATCAGCAACAGTGTGAAATTTCAGCGATATTGCACATGAAGAAACTAAAAGACAGGACACTATTTTCATACTTCCCTTTCCCCCACTCTTCAAAAAGTGATTTTACCTAAGAAAACTCAACGGTTTCGAGAAACACAATTCTCTCTGGATATTGAGGTCCAGATTCTGGGAGAAATCAATCCCAAATACTAGATCAATAGTCGCAGGGTGTTTCTTAAAAAAGGAAGCGTATTTTTTTTTGTGGAAACTGTCCTCCACACTATTGTTATCAGAAAGGAAGGTAGGCTTATTTTTATGAATAAAAATAAAATAGGTGTACTATGTTAGGAATGTTACAGGTTATTTCTTTTCCCGTTGCTCTATATCCTGTAAAATGTGACATCGATATCAGCCTTTCGTGGAAGCGATGCAAAGTTGGTCCGTAGAATAGTAACATCATATAGAAAGACGATGAATTTTTTTTTTTTTTTTGCAAAAGGTACCTGGATTTTCTTATATAAGGACACCACTTGGATTGGAATAACTGTTACGTAAAACATATTGCTTACTCAAATAATGACAAGTTATGGAATATGACATCGGTTATTACTACCGTGTTAAATGTCCTCAAGGATATTTTCCTTAACCATCCGAGTGAGTTTGACGAGGCATAACGTCCATCAAGATCTGAACAACTTTGGTAATGACAAGATTGTCATAAAGTATTACCGACTTAAATGTCCTCACGGATATTTTTCTTAACTATCCGAGTGAGTTTGATGAGACATAACGTCCATCAAGATCTGAACAACTTTGGTAGTGACAAGATTGTCGTAAAGTATTACCGACAAATGTCCTCACGGAGATTTTGCTTAATCATCCGAGTGAGTTTGACGAGGCATAACGTCCATCAAGATCTGAACAACTTTGGTAGTGACAAGATTGTCGTAAAGTATTACCGACTTAAATGTCCTCACGGATATTTAGCTTAACCATCCGAGTGAGTTTGACAAGGCATAACGTCCATCAAGATCTGAACAACTTTGGTAATGACAAGATTGTCGTAAAGTATTACCGACAAATGTCCTCACGGAGATTTTGCTTAATCATCCGAGTGAGTTTGACGAGGCATAACGTCCATCAAGATCTGAACAACTTTGGTAGTGACAAGATTGTCGTAAAGTATTACCGACAAATGTCCGCACGGATATTTTGCTTAACCATCCGAGTGAGTTTGACAAGTCATAACGTCCATCAAGATCTGAACAACTTTGGTAATGACAAGATTGTCGTAAAGTATTAGCGACTTAAATGTCCTCACGGATATTTTGCTTAATCATCCGAGTGAGTTTGACGAGGCATAACGTCCATCAAGATCTGAACAACTTTGGTAGTGACAAGATTGTCGTAAAGTATTACCGACTTAAATGTCCTCACGGATATTTAGCTTAACCATCCGAGTGAGTTTGACGAGTCATAATGTCCATCAAGATCTGAACAACTTTGGTAATGACAAGATTGTCGTAAAGTATTACCGACTTAAATGTCCTCACGGATATTTTGCTTAATCATCCGAGTGAGTTTGACGAGGCATAACGTCCATCAAGATCTGAACAACTTTGGTAGTGACAAGATTGTCGTAAAGTATTACCGACTTAAATGTCCTCACGGATATTTAGCTTAACCATCCGAGTGAGTTTGACGAGTCATAATGTCCATCAAGATCTGAACAACTTTGGTAATGACAAGATTGTCGTAAAGTATTACCGACTTAAATGTCCTCACGGATATTTTGCTTAATCATCCGAGTGAGTTTGACGAGGCATAACGTCCATCAAGATCTGAACAACTTTGGTAGTGACAAGATTGTCGTAAAGTATTACCGACAAATGTCCTCACGGAGATTTTGCTTAATCATCCGAGTGAGTTTGACGAGTCATAACGTCCATCAAGATCTGAACAACTTTGGTAATGACAAGGTCGTCAT
Source organism: Metellina segmentata (assembly GCA_947359465.1). Classification (NCBI taxonomy): domain Eukaryota; kingdom Metazoa; phylum Arthropoda; class Arachnida; order Araneae; family Tetragnathidae; genus Metellina; species Metellina segmentata. The sequence continues at coordinate 37,054,283 of OX375875.1, forward strand.
AAGATAGTACCGACTTTTTATTGACGACGAGATGAAGATATGGTCAGTATTTTATTCCCCAGGTTTCTCAATCATTAAGATCTGGTCAGTTTTGCTAATGACGAGATACCACATCGAAACAACCACCAAGAGGGTTAAGCTATTGCATCGTTGTCGGCTTGTTAGCGTAGATGTGTTCCTTTTGGAAATGCGCCCCTTAAAATCCGATCGATTGCACACGTTTATGAAATCTGTCATCTCGTTTAAACCACATGTTTTACAATGGTTTTGACAAGGAATTGAGTGGTCTCGTTATTGTGTGCGTTGGATTCTGACCACCAAGTGAACTTCTCATTACAGATTCCTGTAATAGAACTTTTGTTTCCGTATTGTCTTGCATTCCTCCCTGGATGCATTTCTCCCTTCTGTGTCAATGAAACATTTATTGCGTGTATGTATCTTACTTGACATTTCCTGCATTGTATTTGGCAGAACATGACCAAATATAGCCCTTCTTCATCTTGGCCTTCCAGCATAATATCCAACCACCCTTATAGTCTGGCATAGATATTAACATCCATGAATTGGATGAGACACAAAGATGAATGCAGTGAAACCCCGATTTAACGTATTTCGAGGTACCGGAAGGAAATAACGTTATATGCGGGAAAAACGTGGAAAATGCGGAGAAAACAAAACATAGAGCATGAAATATAGACTAATTTAATTAACATACCTTTTACTTCTTCCTTTAAAATAATTTATTGTTTGAAGAAATCTGTTATTTTGGTTTGCGGGTTTGCTTTTACTAGCTAAATAATTAACATCATTCTCCACAGTTATGAGTTTTTGCAACTTTAGCACCTAATTTGAAATTGACGCATTAGACGAAGATATTCATTACGAACACAAAAAGGACTATTTGAGGTTTCCTATCTTCGCGATCGTTAAAAATAGAGTGGTAATTTCAACGGATTTGAAATCTGCGGAAAATGTTACACTAGATCGATGTTTAAGGTAGTCCGAATTTTATGAGAATTTGCACCATGCCCGTGTCATGACAGGTGGAGGTGGGACTTATTCTTAAAATTATTTTTTCTTTTAATGTTTTCAGTATTAGTAAGCACATGAAAAGAACTGTTACTGGTAACACAATGCTGGCCTCCTAGCATCAGATCATTTTAAGAAAATCGCTTTCTCACCTATGAAGAAAACTTTAAATGCGGGAAATATTTCTAAGTGAATACGTTAAATAGGGGAATTTTTAACATTGAAAGTATAGGAAAATATTTGAGACCAATGAACAATGACGAAATTGTTAAATGCGGGTTCCGTTAATTACAGTAACGTTTAAAGAGAATCAAATGTTTAATCGATAAAACGATTTCTTCGTATCTTTAAAATTGCGCTTGGTGTATGTATGCAATAGAAATAATGAAAATCGACCAAATTATCAAAAAAATTTTAATAAGTCAAAATATTTTCCAATTTTTTAGATTTCAAATTACGTCAAGATCTAGCAAATATTGGAAATAGTTTTTAAGTTAGAAGGGTTTTCGTTAGGTACTGTCACCATAAACAGACATGTTTACTGAACTTCAAACTCCATTTCTGAAGAATTGAGTTCTTGCAATAGAAAATGCTTTTATCAAAACGTGATAATTACACTAGGAATTCACCAATTATAATTTTTTTGCATCATTAAGATCAATATAATACAGTGATGTTTTGAACTTCAATCAGTGTATTTCTTCAAGAAGTGAATTTTTTGATAGATTTTAGAATATTGAAATTCCTGAAAAATAGTGTTTTTTTACGCTTCCTTGATTAAAAAATTGTAAAATATAAATTATTTCTTCTAGCAACTTGTTGGAGATTAAAAACATGAAGAATAATATTAAGAATAATTTCCAACAGTAAAATTATTTCTGAACTAACTATAATTTGAGTTATTATGTTTAAAAAAACATGCTAATTTTCTAATTATGTCTTAGTTAAATAATAAATTATTTGTACAATCTAAGTCAAAATTTAAAAAAATCTTCAAGTGTAAAAGTACACTTTAAATAAAACTAACTATAGAATCCCGGTATAGAGCGGTTTAGGGGATAACTTCATTTAAACAGCAACTTGGTCTTTTTAGTACTATATCAAGTAAGGTGAATTTCCGAAATTTCTCTGGATTATTAGTTTTTATTACTGCAAAACACATTTTATTGACGCATTTTCTTCGAATGAAAGTATGCTCTTGGATGTTCTAACACAGTTCCCCCCCCCTCTAGCAACTTTCATCTACTTTAATCAAATTACGAAGAAATCACACTTCCGAGACTTAAAACATTATGGAGAAGAAGAAATTTCAAGCTAGAAGCAAATCTAAAATTGTGACACATTAGCTTCAAGAAAATGTAACGCCTGGGAAGCCCAGTTAAAAGAACAGAGTTTTAGCAACCGAAGCGTTGTTAATAACCCGTTTTTGTTCTAATTAGACGCCAATTAACTACCTACCTCAAGAAAATTTGCTTACGTGAAATGGAAACCAAAATATTGGTGAAGTTAGATCATTGAAATCAAAATTCAAAAACAGTGATTCATAAGTTTTACAAATATATTGTCGCAGAGAGTATACTGCAGTAAAATTACAAAAAAAATGCAATTGAGCGCAGAAAACAAACCTTACATTAGCTATTAACTACTTACCTCAAGAAAATTTGCTTACGTGAAATGGAAACCAAAATATTGGTGAGGTTAGATCATTGAAATCAAAATTCAAAAACAGTGATCCATAAGTTTTACAAATATATTGTCGCAGAGAGTATACTGCAGTAAAATTACAAAAAAATGTAATTGAGCGCAGAAAACAAACCTTACATTAGCTATTAACTACTTACCTCAAGAAAATTTGCTTACGTGAAATGGAAACCAAAATATTGGTGAGGTTAGATCATTGAAATCAAAATTCAAAAACAGTGATCCATAAGTTTTACAAATATATTGTCGCAGAGAGTATACTGCAGTAAAATTACAAAAAAAAATGCAATTGAGCGCAGAAAACAAACCTTACATTAGATATTAACTACTTACCTCAAGAAAATTTGCTTACGTGAAATGGAAACCAAAATATTGGTGAGGTTAGATCATTGAAATCAAAATTCAAAAACAGTGATCCATAAGTTTTACAAATATATTGTCGCAGAGAGTGCACTGCAGTAAAATTACAAAAAAAAATGCAATTGAGTACAGAAAACAAACCTTACATTAGCTATAAACGAGCAACCGCAGAACAAAAATATCCATATAGACTGTTTCTATGAAGTCTCATAAAACTGCAAATCTGAATCCACATACTCAACACATCTACCCATAAAATTTTTAATGACCCAATGCAGTGTAAAATAAAAACCTTGAGGAATAAATATAAAATTTACGTTAATGAGTAAAAATCCCCCATGCACAGCTAAAATTAGAGTTTGAATATAATCCCAGTGCAAAAGAAAAATGAGAGATTTTAAACTTCTGCATGGAAAAGGAATTAACAAACTAATAAAACTTCAGTAAAGAAAAATCAAATTCATAAGCATACAACTGTTCCTTACCGAAATCCCGTGTTGTTTGTAAAGCCTATTTTAGAAAAGATCGTAAGATAAAATGGAAAGATAGACAAGAAACGAAAATAGATTGCGATTCTTTAGAGTGATTAAACATTTAATCAAGTGAATGCTTTATCATTCATGCTTTTGTATTCTTCTTAATAGTCTTCCATTTAGTTTAGTATGAAATATATTTAAATTTTTTGTTCTATTCCAATCCAAATTTTAGACGAATGACTGATATTAAATGTTTTATGACATTATCCACAGGAAATTTGCTAATCTTAAAATAAAAATTAGTCGTAACTTGAAATTTACCCCATCTCCAGTACTCGTTACAAAATTTACAGTTCACATGCTGAAATTTAATTTGATTTACGCAAAAGCTCTTAGCGTTATGAGATTTCCGAGCAGTGACGATTTAACCCCACAACGCATATATTGACTAAACAGCTGTATTTATTGGTTGAATCAGTCCCAAGAAATATTACAGTGGTCGAGAAAGTTCAAACCTGGTTAGAAGTCAAGCAAGGAAGACAGCAGGTTGCACAAAGGGTTATGCGTGTAAGGCCCTCAGAGTGTTGAACTATAAGACGATACAGTTGTGTTGTAATATTTACTTATTTTGCAATGTAAATTTATTACATTAAAATTTTCTACGCTGAAATTTGATTTGATTTACTCCAAAGCTCTTAGCGTTATGAGATTTCCGAGCAGTGACGATTTAACCCCACAACGCATATATTGACTAAACAACTGTATTTATTGGTTGAATCAGTCCCAAGAAATATTACAGTGGTCAAAAAAGTTCAAACCTGGTTAGAAGTCAAGCAAGGAAGACAGCAGGTTGCACAAAGGGTTATGCGTGTAAGGCCCTCAGAGTGTTGAACTATAAGACGATACAGTTGTGTTGTAATATTTACTTATTTTGCAATGTAAATTTATTACATTAAAATTTTCTACGCTGAAATTTGATTTGATTTACTCCAAAGCTCTTAGCGTTATGAGATTTCCGAGCAGTGACGATTTAACCCCACAACGCATATATTGACTAAACAGCTGTATTTATTGGTTGAATGAGTCCCAAGAAATATTACAGTGGTCGAGAAAGTTCAAACCTGGTTAGAAGACAAGCAAAGAAGACAGCAGGTTGCACAAAGGGTTATGCGTGTAAGGCCCTCAGAGTGTTGAACTATAAGACGATATAGTTGTGTTGTAATATTTACTTATTTTGCAATGTAATTTTATTACATTAAAATTTTCTACGCTGAAATTTGATTTGATTTACTCCAAAGCTCTTAGCGTTATGAGATTTCCGAGCAGTGACGATTTAACCCCACAACGCATATATTGACTAAACAGCTGTATTTATTGGTTGAATCAGTCCCAAGAAATATTACAGTGGTCGAGAAAGTACAAACCTGGTTAGAAGTCAAGCAAGGAAGACAGCAGGTTGCACAAAGGGTTATGCGTGTAAGGCCCTCAGAGTTTTAAATTATAAGACGATATAGTTGTGTTGTAATATTTACTTATTTTGCAATGTAAATTTATTACATTAAAATTTTCTACGCTGAAATTTGATTTGATTTACTCCAAAGCTCTTAGCGTTATGAGATTTCCGAGCAGTGACGATTTAACCCCACAACGCATGTATTGACTAAACAGCAGTATTTATTGGTTGAATGAGTCCCAAGAAATATTACAGTGGTCAAGAAAGTTCATACCTGGTTAGAAGTCAAGCAAGGAAGACAGCAGGTTGCACAAAGGGTAACGATATAATTATGTTGAAATATTTACTTACCTTTCCAACGTAAACTTATTACATTAAAATTTTCCATAGTTAGTTGGAAAATACATAAAAAAGTAGAGGCAAGTCTTTTCGAATCGTCTATTTTTTGTAATGAAAATAATATGGAAAATGGGAATGGCATCACAGTATGTTTGTCTGTGAGATTGCGCTATGTATGATGATTTTCTGACACCAAAGGTGGAAAGGAAATTAGGTAAATACTCGCAAAGCTATTTCATTTGGATTCAATTTGGAATTCAGCCTATACTATAACAACACTAGAGAACAGTTGGGACAGGAAGTCCTGAATTCGCCTTTCAAAATTTGAAGACTTGGAATATCTCATATCTGGTATTGTACTAAGTATTCGTCTGGAAGACATTAAGGAAATATATTTTTCGTATATTGTTGGAAATGTATTGCTTTCAGTTTTATGTTGTATTGGATGACATCTACTTCCTTGAATCTGAGACATCTCATGGATTATTTGAAATATCAATAACGGAATACGCAATACAGGGAGATTTGGAACTCATTTCCCAAAAGCAGCCTAGCTTTCAAGAGTAACATTACATCAAATGTTACTCCATTGAAACCTATTTACATTTACATGACAGATGAATTTAATCTTACTAAGCATTTGTTAGCATGCAGGTAAATCAACACTCGAATTCATGCATGACTTCAATAACCTTTACAGCTTGATTTGTGTTTCTTTAGACAAGAAATGTTTGTAGAAACTTTGAAATCATTCAAATTCAAATAAACTGTTCCCACTTTTTTTACTTGAAACATCTAACAGATCTTCCATAAATGCAATCAGCTCGTGATATATACCAATAGATTTCAATCGAATCTCTAAATATATTCTGGAATAGTGTTCTGTCCTTTGTATTTTCTCTGTGAGTAATTTCATTATCAGTAGATCGTAATGGAGTTAAGGGCACTTTCTTTTCGTTTGTATAAAAGTTTCTGATCGATCTGCGTACTTAATGCTATAAAAATATGCTCTACTAGGAAAAAAAACTTCAGACACAAAAGAGAAACGAATTCATTTCCATTTCATTCTCTCTGAAAGGTTTGAATTAAGTTCCTACACTTAAAATAAAATCATTTTTTGGGTGAGAAGCTATTTTTTGAGCATCTAAATAAAATGTTGGTGATAGGATAAAATGTTTTTGGCTGCTTCCTATGCATAATCCGTATGTGACGCAACTTGGATTGTGTTTAGAATATAATTTCAACGCATCGTCAAAAAATTCCAAGGAATATATTCTAAATTGATATTGATATTAATTGTTTGATTTTACTGCAATTACATTAACCTTTAGACTGTGGTCAGTACAGTAGTTGTACCTTGATCCTGTCAAGAAATAATTTAGACTACGGCCGGTACAGTAGTTGTACCTTGAAATTTATAAGAATCGTGTCAAGAAGGAATAGCGCCCATTGTACAGGGTGTCCATCCATAAAAGAAAATCCATAAAAGAATGCTCCAGTTTCAATGGTATACTATAACATTTTAATTTAGACTATTTACAACAAATCATATATCAAATTGAATGTAAACTTACCTATTTTTTCTTGCAAATGTTCCGGGTAAACGTAGATTGCCGTTACAGAAACCTCAGCCACGGCAGTGTTTAATGTCACTGCCTATATGTCGACAATAACTGAAACAATAAAGAACCGGAACGCTCTTAATCTATCGTAGAACATCTAAACACACTTTTTAATAATTTGAACATGTTTAAAAATTAAAACTACACGCTTCTAAAACACTTCAAGGATGTCATTTAGTAATTTTAAAATTCCTCTTTGACACGTTTTCCAGCAATAAAAAAGGTTATTCACGTCACAAAATCGAATTTGGTTTTCGCAACTTTCATTATTTTCAACAAAACCGCGAGATGAGGTAAAATACGCAGCCCTAAAGAAAAGACTTGGCTGTCAATTCGTAAAGAAAATATCTCTCAAAAGCAGATACACGCTAACGAAGTTCCCAAAATGAGCTCCGTGCAATTTTCCAAACCTTTCACCAATTAAGTGACACAAGTTTTTTCCATCTTCTTGAGCAATAAAAAACTGTTTTCTCTTTCAACTTTCTTTCAATATTCTGCCATTTAGCTGCAATACAAAAAACAGCTGAAATAATCTCATTCTATTTTCTAGTAAATGCATTCGATTTAATACAGTGTAAATACTCATCCAACGGAGCTTAAAAAACTCTAATGTATTTCACCCATTAAGAGCAGCATTCATTTAAGTGGTTTCAGCAGGTTTGTTTTGGTTCTTTTCAAATCTAAGTGAATGACTTTCCGATATTTAGAAACTAATTTGATAGAGTAATTACGCTCCTTCGTTACAGTCATGGTAACTCGTAAAATAAGAATTCTGTTTCGCTTAGTATATTTATTTGCACAAAAACTGTCGATGAAGTATAGCTCGAAATTCGTGTTGGATTTGAGTAAAAAGTAATTTAATATAATTATCACTTTCATGAATAAGTAGGTAATTTAGTCCTGAAACATTCGAAGTAATACGAAAACAAATTTGTCTCTGCACTTTCTAAATGATAATATGTAAATGATTTGACCGTCCATTCTGTGATGATAAAGAACGTAAGGAATATTGGTTTGAAACAATTACTGAAACGATTTCAAGATATTGAAACAATATTCAAAATCTCTAAAAAAAGAGTATTACTTTAACTATTTTGTAAGCATTTCCAGCTCGATTGTAGTACATTCAAGCGATTTATAGTTCAAAAAGTATTTAACACCAAATCTAAGTTGTATATGATTTAGTTAAATTAGCAAGTACGAAGAATATGACATAATTTTAGCTCTGATGTATGTAAGTTTTAATATTAAGTTTACATCAGGGCTCGAAATAAGATTTTGAAGTTGACAGCAAAAACTATACAGATCAGGGCAAAACATAAAATTTCCGCAATAACGGTAAATTGCAGTTGCAAAGTTTTCGCTAAACTTTAAAACAATTCAATGAATAATGCAATGAGATGAATCAAATACTTCACTTTCTTGTAAGCTTCTGCAATTTTATATGAAACCCTAAAAACATCTGAGATAAAAGAAACACTCAAATAATATACTCTATTACAAAAAAAAATAGACGCACCAAAGAGTTGTCCATCAGTTGAGCCGGGCGATCATCAACTTGGAACGGCACTGACTGGTGACGTTTAGTCTTTAGTGAGGAGTCCAGTTTCCAACTGTGCCCTGACAACAACGTTTCTGGAGACGTCCATTGCAGAGTGGTGATCCAGCACTTACTATCGCACGCTATGCATGCCAACAACAACGGGTTAAGGTCTAGGGTGGCATCTCTTTTGATAGCTGGACCCCCTGGGCAGTCATTTCTGGCACACTTACACTATAGTGTTACGTAGACGACATTCTACGACCGGTTGTGTTACGGTTTCTTTTGCGACACCCCGGACTTACTTTTCAACAAGATAATGCCCGGCCGCACACGACACGTGTTGCTATGAATTGTCTTCAAGCTTTCCCAACACTTCTTTGGCCAGCTACGTCTCATGATCTCTCTCCCATAGAGCACATTTTGGGAAGTTATGGGAAGGCGATTGCAGCCATCCCGGAATGTTGACCATCTACTCGACAGTTGGAGACAATTTGGCAAGAAATTCCGCAGGAAACCATTCGATAACATTATCAGTCTATGTCACGCCGAGTGACAGCTTGCATCCATGCCAGAGGTGAACCGACGCCTTATTGACTTCCTCCCTTTTAAACGGTGAAACTAGTTTCAACTAGTTTCACTAGTTTTCAATCTAGTTTAAATCATTCAATTGTTCTGAAATTTAAATCGTTTGTTTTTCTATGTAGATTCTTCAAGTCCCCCAATTTGTATCGTAATCGGACAACTTCTTCTTGGTGCGTTGATTTTTTTTTTGTTATAGAGTGTATATTGTAGACACACGTTTATTTCTGTATTATCAAGTTTGTGAAAGCATAATGATACTGCTAAGGCATTGAGATAAGATGCACGAAATCTTTTCTGAACTGCTCGATCAGTCTTAAAATCCAAAAGAGAAGGATCATCCGCTCTTATCCTCGTTAAGGCACATAGTTTATTCATTAAATTTTTTTTAATACCTGGTATTTGAATTAGAAATAATGAAACATTCGGTTTCCAATACTCGTAGGAAAACTTGCCGTGAAAACCGTTGATCGTCGCGGCGATTTAAGCTAAGGTCACGGCACTTACCGTAATTGCCGCGATTTATTTCGAGACCTGGCTTATTCTAAATACTGGTGTTGCGAATAATGCGAATTAAGTTGTTTTTTGAGTATTTAATCAACATTATATGAAATTAGAAAAGTTTAAATAAAGTTTTTTTTTTAATTTAAAGTGCATTATTTGCGCATTTATTTTTTGTATTTATATAGGCAAGAATTTACCGCGTGTAGTAAAAGATGTTTAATTCAGTGGAACTACCAAATTTATAGCTACTTTAGAAGCAGATATGTACAATAGTAGTGAAGATAAATCGATCCACGAGTTGAATCCATACGAAACAATGTATCAAAACATATTTTTGTATTACATAGCATGAATATTATATGAAGAAAAAATTAAATACATTATTGCTTCCTTACTTAGCACCATCAATAAATCAAACATAAATATATAAATACTTTAATATTTGGTACAGCTTTACCATATTTAATATCGTTCCTTAAAACCAAACCAACTAACACGTCGAGATTGTGGACTTATCTAAAGTTAGTAAAACACTATCGTTTTGTAAATCAATGTTTAATTAAAGTTAAATTTTATTAATAACATACACAACATCAAAACAAAACTGTACTACTCATTGCACAAACTAAAAGAATTAGTGCCCTATTGCTGCTATTTTAACATTCTAATAAACAAAACGTAACAACCATTAGAGCTTGTAAGATAATAATGTTCGCTTTACCACACTCTCTTAAGAAATTGTATGACACATTATGTTAATGCGAATGCATATCTCAAGTTGTAACGCTAACAAATACTTACACTTATATTTCATAACTCTTAAACAACGACAGTGTTTTCACAATACACTTACATTTCGCAATTTATCAGTTTGTTTATCTAATCAACATTATGCGAAATATAACATGCGCTAACAAAATATAGCATGCACCATTTCTTTAAATAATACATATCGTGCCATTTATTCTCAAGAAATGTAAAAATAACAAATATAATCATGTGTTTCTATATGCATTAGTCCAAGAAACAACAATTAACAATTAATCAAACTCTAAACACCTTTAGAATGATATAGATACAAGTTGGAATCTTATGCATTCGCAAATATTCTGGAAGTCATAAAAGATTATTTTTATAAATTGAAAACAAGAGTGGAAATTTGATTAATCTAAAAAGATCTAGGCGATGTAAACAAATAAGAATAGTCCACTGCTTCCAAAAAAATACCTATTTGCAAAGTTTTCTTCGCTGTTGTTTAATTAATGAAAACAGGAATACCTTCACACACACACACACAAAATCGAATAAACTTAAATCAATTGTGTTAAAAGATATTAAAATTTACGCTCTAAAATTTAACAAGATTGCTTTTTAACTTTTCTATCCATATCCTGAGGATAGCCCTTTGTGTTTTATCATAATTTAGTTTAATCCAAAATGTATTTCTCGAAAGATGTGTCTCCAGTAAATTGGTGCTCAGATGAAGTGTGATGCTGAAATTACAAGTACTTCTTTGAAAACGTAAAAACATGTAAAACACCTAGTCTAGACATTTTAATGGAGTTCATTTAGAAAATGTGTGATTGTTATTAATAGTACATAATCCATTACTAAAGTGGCTAAAATCAATTATATAGGTTAAAAATTCCTTAACATTTGTCCAAAACCCTATCTTAAAGCACTATAGTTTTATGCTATATATCAATAATATAAGAACAACTCGAGAAAAATATAAAATTTAATTGTGAACATTTTATTATATAAAGGTTTTGATATTTTACCTGGCTAATAAATAATACATAATTGAGTAAATATAACACGTGTGTGGGGCTTGTCTATTAAGCAGTGTGATTAACAAAATGAGAGTTATCTCTTTATTAGAGAGTAAATAAAAAGCAATGACTAAAAACATTTCAAGCGCAGGCTTTCTGAATATGATTATTTGTATAAGATAAAATGCTATTTTACATTCTTTTAATCTTTTTGTACTATTGCTTTTCTTTTTTATTTAAACGCTGTGTTTAAGACCCGAATAAATTAAATACTGAAAACACACAAACACAGTCATAATTAGAAACAATTGAAAGATTACAGAAAAGAAGTTTTTTTATAATTTGTCAAGTTTGTGTAATACCTTATAAATCAACACATCGGGCCATTGGAGTCGGTACGGGATCAAACTCAACAAATAGGTAGGTAGTTGAATTAATGCCCACTGGAGCAACATATCGGGCTATTGGCGACCGCTTCAATCCCCGAAGGGAAAGGTCCAAGGACAGTAACACGTTATTTTGACACACGAAGAGATGACGAGGTCGCACCTGTACTGGCACCTCACTCTTATAATCTTCCCAAACACACCAACGTGAATATGTGAACACGACATATTTAACGAGTACCAACCCCCATGTACAAGACGGTCTTAGGTTTGATTCGAACTCCAACCCGCCGCATACTAATCCGTTACTTTTCCAAACTTTCTACCATGGCTCTGTAATATAAGGAAGAGTCAATAATTATCCGCAACACACAACTATGAGCTTTATTTTATCAAATAGCATCATTCACAAACCCAGATCTTTTCAATGCACTTGTTCCAGCGTTGCAAAACTTCTTCAATGTCCTCGAGAAAGAGTTTTTCAGATGAGCAGTTTCACGCCGCCATTTTGCTGAGTTCTTGGTCTATAGTAAATAACTTATTTGCCACTTCATCCATGGTATAGTCACTCGCTCGAAAACGGAACCATATTACAATAGTGTGGCGTCTTCATGAGTAGCATCATTTACGTGACTATTTTTGAAATTTATAAGCCATTCTTAGTCACCCAGACGGCGCAAGACATTGTTCCCGTACTGAACTGAATGTCTTCGATACAAAGTGAAAGCGGGACGATCATAGAAACACGATAGCGACTCTGCAACGGGTCCACCAGCTTCAAACGGCACAATTTTCAAAGGGAATGACTTCGAAAGCGTTTAAGACAATTCTTGATTGTTTTCTAACCCCAGATTTTCATTCGAAATATTTATTAGGACCAAAGAATTATGTTAGATCGGTACATTTCTTTACAATGTTCTTGAAAACCCCCATCTTTCTTCACTTTTTACGAATTCGAAAATTTCTATCTCACATGATAATTAGGTAACTACGTATTTCTGTAATAGCATAATGTACTTCCCTCCCTTTATCGTAGTTGATATATTATTGTTGCTTTATTCATATTAATGCCTCTTTTCACTACGTGATATTGTTATTGTGTGTTAGCAGATCCCGCATAGAATATTTGCTAAACATTCTAAATTGCTTCGTGGGGCTGGTTCGTAACTTCAACTGTCCTCACGTAGGCGTGGTGTGGAACTTTAAAGAGTGGGTTCGAGCTGAGGTGCCAACCTCGTCATTTGACCGTAGTTTAGATTTACGAGGTGTCCTCGGAGTTTTCTCTTCGCGATTGATTCCGGGCTGTCACCAATAGCCCCCTTGTGATGCTCCAGTGCAACACAAATTCAACTACGCCTATCTGAATTGCTTATACTCATTAATGTCAAAGTGGTGTTACATTTCTTATAACCTATTTTAATTCAATTGTTATTAATCTAGCATTAATAATTACTGGCGTTAACTATTTTATTTCAAAATAAATGCATTGCAAAAAGCTTATTGTAGTCATGTTACTTCAATTAGATTATGAATGTCTTCTTGAATTTTATTCCATTCCCTTAATTTATTTAATTTTTAATTTTTATTTATTTAATTTTTAATTTTTTATTTAATTTTTAATTTCCTTTAATTAATTTAAAATTTATTCCATTTGCTCTAAAGGTGATTCGCCCTTTTATGTTCACATATATTTTTGTTCTTATTTTTTTTTGCTGTGCTGGTTTCTATGTTCCTAATTTCTCACTACTTTCTGTAATCAAACTGATGAATAATTTAACCAGAGTGGCTTCCGTGTAGTTTCAGCAATTTCATTCAGCTTCATTGATCAAATTAAATCACACTCATCACACAAATTGACGAATTAATCCCGTAGCGGTCGATCCGATTTTGCCAATCGGAAACAAACAAATATTGTTTAATTCTATTCCACGTATGTTAGTGAATATTATGAGAGTAGCTAAGTATATATATAATTAAAATAAACTATATAATTATAGCTAATCAAATAAAATTACGTCATTATATTTTTCTGCTACTGATTAATTATGAGTGCAAACGATTTTTGATAAAGAAATTTAGAGGCAATTACCAAACAGATCGTATTATAAACACCAGATCTACAGAGAGTTTTCTATTACTGGAAATCCCCGTGGTTAGATATTTAGATGTCAACAACTTAAATAAGACCTTTCTGATTAGAACTTCTTAGGGATCTAAACCACTACCCTGGGAATAAAACCATTCCTTGAGTTAACAAATCACATTATCTGAATTGCTTCGAATCATCAATGATCAAGGTTTAATGCGATAACCTACTATTTGCTTTAGACGGTACACGGAGAATCTCATTATTGCTTTAAGTGTTTGATCTGCAATTTTTTAGGTAGATTTCTTACTTAATTTAGTGAATATAATCTGACTATCCTCTTAACAGTTGTTTCAAATTCATGTCTTATATAACCTTTAAGTTTCGATTCAAATTTTCTTTTACTAATATTAAATAGTGTGAGAATGGTTAAAATGTCACCAAAAATTTAGAAAATATGGATTAAAACGAATTCGTCATGTGTTAACAAATAATTCTTACAAATAAATGTCACATTTTAATACTTTAAAATCACACTTGGTGTCTGTTCTATTACAAAATCTTGTATATATGGTACACACAAAAATTGAAAACATTACATAGCATATTGCTAACGAGCTTTTCAACATGTTGCTTTTACTGCTGAATGATGAAACTGTTTTGTTTTTGAGCTTTAAAATAAGTTTAAAAACAACAGATTTATATTAGATTCGATAAATTATACGACTTCGTCCGAGAGTCTTCGTTGCTACAAACAAACCAAGTCGCTCAATTTTTTCAGCAGTTTAGTTGCGTCACAGAACAGATTTTGAGCTTTTGTCCTCTTCACGTGCTTCTTCTTTCTTCTTCCGATTAATCAGCTCGTGGAAGCTTTTGGTTTTTGTGTTGATTCGAAGTTTTTTTTTTTTTTAAATAGTCCCTTTTTTGAGGCATGGCTATAACATCGCTTTTGATTACATTTTTTAATCTTTATATGTATTTTGAGCAAGGCAATGCATCAAATAAGTTTATAAAAACTTATCACGTTACAAAAACCTTATTATTTGTCTTTCTCAGTGCGACGTTAATCAAAATACCTAATCCACAATTCAACCAACTGGGCTACTGGAGCAAAAGATTCGTACCAATTTTGGTATTTGACCACGTTCCAGTTTTATTTCATTTGATTTCAACAAAATAAACTAAAATTTTAGGACATATTTTATTCTTACTTTTTGTGTTTTCACCAAGAAATTATATAAACGTGTTATACCATGTACTTGATTCACTAAAAAGCTTTCACGATTCCAAAAATTATTAGAAATTCGAAGTTAAATTACCAACTGTATTATGCCATAAATGAAGTTCATATTATTTTTCACTTTTGATAATGATAGGTTAAGGAAAGCAATCGATTCTATTGTCTTTTGATAATAGAGTCAACAAAAAAACGCTAGGCTGTTCATCTTGGCAAATGATTCAAATCTAATAATTCTCTATTATATATATTTATCTTCCAATGAAGTAAGTTGATCATACCACGAGAATACCTACTATTCAAATTAAATATGACGCTCTCTCTCAGAAGACAGACTAAGAAAACATATTTTGTGTGTATGTACAAAATAAAATTAATTAAAAGTATGCTTTCTAAAGCACCGCCAAATTTGATTGCGAAACACGCATGGGCATAAATGAATGCGACACTGGGTTTTCCTTTCCAAATTCAAAATATTAATTTAAAACGCGAATAAAAACAACTAAAAGCTCTGCCCTAAAGAAAATGAGTTCACCGATCAGTCTTGTTATTCAAAGCGATTCGCAGCCCAAACAATTCTCATACAGAAAAATAATGCATCGATTCCAACCATATCGACGAGTCAAAAAAAGCATAAATATGCTGTAAAACCGTCTTCAAAAACTCACTGTCATTTAATTGTAAAAAGCCAAAACGAAATTACAATTTCTCACGACAAAAGATATCCAATCGGTTCGGAAATAAATATCCCGCAATATGTATCTGGAGGGCAGATCGAGAAATACAATCTTACCCCCTGTAGCGATTCAAGCATTTGATTCATTTCAATTTAGATCGTGAAACTACTTCAATTTGTTCGTGCGTTCCTCGGCTGTTCCTACTGAGAGCTGACAAGAAAACGTGACGTTTTTGAATAGAAAAAAAATACAATTTTGGGTAAAGACGGGGAAATATTTGTCGATGATGATAATTTTTTCCCTTGTGTGGTATATCTTTAAAGAAATCGTCAAGGGAGTTTAAGAAAAAGCAAATTGTCCCTTCATCTAATCAACACATTCCGACAATATATTTGTAACAGAAAAAAGAATTTTTGTTATGATATGACAAATGCAATAAGTATTAGATTAATTGAATTTTAATTTTTACAAAATTTTAAATATTTCTTTGTATTACATACATACTTACACTGCCCTACTATAATAGACAGACAGCAAGATGTAATGGTATAAGGGAAAGAATACATATTTAATACGGTATGGTCACCCAACGTGCTGAAATTACAATAGCAACCCTTCTAGGCATACTTTCAACAAAGTTCTGATACACAGCTATGGCTATTTGTGTCCATTCCTGCTGCAAGAATGTCGCCAGATCAGTAGTTCCCTGGTCCGTAAGCGTCAATCTAACTCGCCGCACAAATGATCTATGGGGTTTACGTCGGGACTCTGAGCAGGCCAGGGAAGACATTTTACATCTATATCTTGACACCACTGCTTGACAGAGGCTGCAACATGACATGAAGCGTTGTCGTCCTGAAAGTAACATTCGTCTATTCCATAAAATTGCCAGAGCGTAGGAAGAACCTGATTGTCCAAATTTTAATGTAGGCTTCAGCGTTCAATTTACCAAGAACAACATGCAAAGGTCCCAGGTCATACCACGAAAAACACTCCATATATATATATATATATATATATATATATATATATAGAACCAGATGGTTGCGAGTTCGAACCTTGATGCCATCAGAGACCGTCGTGTATAGGTTGGGGCCGATAAAATCTGTCGTGGCCTCAAATTTCCCCCCGTTGGCATCCTGTGTAAGTTTGTAGAGGGGGTGCCAGCTCAGGAGTTGACCTCGTCATTTCACCTTGGTTCAAAATGGCGAAGCATTGTTTCCTTCTGGACTGATCCCGGTTCGTTACCAATAGCCCGTTTTGTTGCTTTAATGCTTGACTTTCTTTTTTGATAGTGCGTATGGGTGGTAATGTGAAAAGGGAATTGTTTCCTTAGGACAATGCGTGCATTCTTCCCTGGTTGTATTTCCATCTTCTGTCTAAAACTTTGACTGTGTGAGTGTCTATTACTTGGCAATGTACGAGTTTCGTTCGGAAAGTAATACCCGTTTGAGCATGCGAAGCACAACTGTGGTAGGTTCACCGGTCTAGGTCAACCAGTTTTAGGGACTTGTCTGGCCAGCTGTTTGCTGAATTACATCGCATTATAACGGTAATTGTTGTTTTGGTAAGCTAACTGTCCAAGAAAATAGAGCATGCCGCCAAACGTGAAGTAATATTGAATACGATTTCTAAACGCAAAAAATGTGCGACGAAGCGAAATGTATCGTGAAATCAACGCAGTGTATGGTGATATGATGGATGAATCATGTGCGCATCGTCGGTGCCGAAATTTTAATGACAGAAGAGAGAACATCCATGATGAGGAGCGATGTGTCCGCCCAAGTGCCATTACTTATGAGCTTGTCAAATCTGTCCGCAAATTCATTAAACACGATCGACGTGTGACTTTGGATGAAATTCATGATAAATTTTTACATGTGTCTAGCACTATCATTTACGAAATGGTAACAGATCATTTCAAATTCAGAAAAAATTGTGCAATTTAGGTGCTACCAATGCTCAATGACGACCACAAAAGTTTAAAGACGTTACTGCTTATCTCAATGAACTGGCGGCAGAGGAATATGACGCAGGTATTCAAAAGCTCGTCACAAGATACTACAAATGTTTAAATTTGAAATGGGACTATGTAGAAAAGTATGATATAAAAGTAAGATATGAAAATGTAAAATAAAAAGTGTTGTTGAAAAGTCTTTATTTTATTTAAAAACGGGTATTATTTTCCAAACTAGCCTCGTATATCCTGTGTCTGGCACAGCATGGCCAAATATGGCGCCATTAAATCCCCAAACCAATCAACCATAAGTCAAGTATTTTTCAAATTTTTAATATCTTTTGAAATATTTTTGACATTATTCAATAGGAAACACGTGATAAATTACTGAAATGATGAATAATGTTTTTATACGAGAGGGTGAAAATGTAAAGACGAATATTTTACATCAATTTGAAAAATACCATGAAGACTTTATGATTTGAATTGGCATCTATCTACTTTTCCAGCCCAAGTTTATAAAAATTTATTTTAAGACCTAGACTAATACGAAACTTGGTGTGGTTAGGAGAATATACTCGTATGTATTATTCAAAACAAAATAATTTTTAAGTTTGTTATCTGATTAACATACGAATCGTTAAATATTCCTCCAAGTGTCCATGGAATTAATGAACTCCAGCTTATTACTTAATGTTTATTTATATCTTCAAATAAATGTTGAATTTTTAGAAACATATAAGTGATTTTAATAATTAAAGCTATACTCTAAACATAAAATCTCCCCTTTAATCTTCTTAATAAATTTACATGTAAATAGCTTTTATACTTCGACAATCTAGCAAATATATTTAGGAAAAGTACTAAAACTACAAATAAAAATTACTTTCATAACTTCAATCTCGAAACATCTCTTTGCTTTACAGCGTCAGAAATTAATGACGTTTTTGAGGATCTTTAACAAACTGGAAGTACGAATTTTTCTAGATATCGTTACATAATAAAATATTAATCCTTCTGATTTTACATGTCCATACAATACTTAATGTCAATGGTATTATATACCAAATGTGTCACACATTGAGCCAAGTAACAAATTTTCAAATCAGATGGAAATTTAGTCCAGTACTTAAGAAGGATTTAAGTGAAAATTATTTCATAAAACTATATTTTAATTGCTAAATTTTTCTAATACATTAAATGGAGCATAAATTTTTCTAATACATTAAATGGAGCATAAATTTTTCTAATACATTAAATGGAGCATAAATTTATTCTATTTGTTAACAATAATATTTAAATAACTTCTTAATTATCCCTTAATATATTATGTCCGCAATTACTTGTCTTTAATAAAATTCATTTAAGTGTAACAAATAATGAATAAAAACTAGTCGCACAAAAAAAAACCTCAAATCTATTTTCTTTCATTCTCAATTTTTATTTTAATGCGACCATTTTTGTCTTTTAAACAAAAAAATTATACATATTGTTTCTATGTAAACATTTTTTGTTTCTAAAAATGTTTGAATACTTTTATTAGTTTTTCATGCGTCAGTTGAAACATGTAATCCTAATAATAATCAAATTACAAGACTTTCTCCTTTCCATCTAGATTTTTTACCACCCTCGAAAATATTAAAAGCTATAAGTAAAGAAAAGATAAATATTTATCTTCTGGTTGTTCTATATCAAATTAAAGAAATTCATTTTTAAAAATAAAATCAAACAACTTAGTCATTTCATCTCTGAAAAAATTTACTCTGAAAGTCTTCAGTTATGTATGTGAAGACAAATATTAGTCTTTCCATTGATACAGATCAAGTTAAATAGAAATAATATTCTAAATTAACAATTTTAATAAATGGCTACAGAGATATTAAAGATAAATGCGTAAGCTAATGTAATAGTTAAACAAACGCGAAGTGAAACACATTAAATTAATATTGGATGATATAATAAGCAATTTTAATAACCATTTCAAAGTTGTAATGTGTTTTCAATTTAAAGTGATTTGATTTTCATCAAAAAGTATAAAGCTTTTTTTTTCCGCTGTGAATATTATTTCTGAGAGTACTAATATTTTTTTCATGTATAATTGAATAAATAAATATATTTCATTTAATCCAGACATGTAGTTCGGTTCAAGGGAGAGTTTTGCAAAGAAGTTATCACATTGTGTTGAGAATCAGATCACGAATAAACTGTTGCAACTAATCAGGTTTCGGAAATATTTCCTCACAAGCGTCTTATAAATAAATGCCATTTTATTCTTTATGATGGCTTCTGTAATGACATTTCAGTTTACATATCACATGCAAACTCGCATTTAAGAAACCTACAAACTTGGCGTGATAAAAGCTGTTATACACTGGCGGAAAATAAAATCCCAACACTAAGAAGAAATTAGTTTAAACGAATGAAATTAAGGCAAAGCATTTGTCTAGGTAACATGTTTATTTGATTAAAGTTTTAAGGTCACGGGTAAAAGTATGCACGAGAAGAGTCATTTCAAATGTGAAATGGTGGAACATTAATAACCGCTGTAGTGGCCATGATTTTGAATGCAAACGTGGATGCATTGTGTTGTATAGATGCCGTATATTATTTTGTTGGTTGGAGTTCCATGTCTGTTGCACTTGGTCAGTCAAATCAGCAACGGTCAGTGCTGGTTGTCGATGACGCTGGATTCGTCGTCCAATAATTTCCCATACATGCTCGATGGTAGAAAGATCTGGTGATCTCGCACGCCACGACAACATGTCGAAACTCTATCGGGCACGTTGGGTGACAGCAGCGGTATGAGGACGAGCGTTATCTTGTTGGAAAATTCCCCATTGAATACTGCTCATGAATGGCAACACAAACGGTTCAATCACAAGTCTGACATACAAATTTGCTGTTAAAATGATTGGGATGACTACGATAATGCTCCGGCTATCATAGGAACTCACTCCCCACACCATAACTCCTGGTGTAGGTCCAGTGTGTCTACGCCTCAGACAGCTTGGTTCCAAGCGCTCACTTGACCTCCTTCTAACCAACTTACGGCCATCACTGGCACCAAGACAGAAACGACTCTCATCTCAGAACACAACAGACCTCCACTCCACCCTCCAATGAGCTCCAATTGACACCTCTGAAGTCGCAGATGGCAGTGATTTGGAGTTAGTAGCATGAACGCTACAGACCGTCTAGCTCGGAACTGTCCCTCAACTAATTGTTTAGCTACAGTTCACTGTGGAACCAACAGAACCACGAATTTCTGTTGAAGATGCAGTACAATGTGCCACAGTCATGCGTTGAATACGGTCGTCCCCGATCTTCTTGAAGCAGTACCTCCCGTTACCACTGCTGCCAACAATCATGTACAGTGGATACATCCTTGCCAAGTCTTTCTGCAATATCGCGAAAAGAAAATCCACCTTCTCGTAGCCCTATTACACGGCCTCGTTCAAACTCAGTGAGCTGCTGATACTGCCTTCTTCGTCCCCCTTAAAGGCATTCTTAACTCAAATCTAGCTCACAACGCCCAATCCGGACGAGAAATAACGCTCACGAAGTTTACATCGCGTATTTAAAGTAAGCGTGATTTGCGTGTTCATAGTGGAGCTACTAACGCCACAATAAATAGACGTCATCTTTCAGAAGTGAAAACACGCCTACCAAATTTCGTTTATCTAGCACAACTCTTTCTTGGTGTAGGGATTTTATTTTCCGCCAGTTGTGTATATATATATTTTTAAGACACTTTCTTCCATTAATTTTTATTTAAGTGTATTTATTTTAAAGGAAAACACGCTTATTGGCATGCCTATTTGATTTGTTTTGATGAAAATAACTAGGCGGGAAAAAAATTTTAAAAATCTAATAGTATAATATATGTGTTATCGTATCGATTATTAATTTTCAGCTGCGAGAGAAATTTTCAATGTAAACAAAAACCAAGAAATAAAGATAAAAATCCTGCTAAGAGCTAATTTGATTTATCGACGCAGTGGTTATGTTAGGTGTTAATTTTTATAAGTGACACATACTCAAATTATATTCGAGTAGCATTCCAAATTACGCCAAATTTCGAAAAGGTTGCCAAATCACTAGCATCCTCTGCATTTAGCTTCACATAGAAGGCTTCTAAAAATATTTAAATGAAGAATTCATTGCCTAAAGTTTTATGTCTTGAAAATACATAATGGGTATTCCATTATTACTCCATCAATTATCTTATTGTCGTTGGCTAGCGTCTATTTGCTACACTGTTGCATTCCTACATTCCTACGTAATTTATCATTCTTTTTCTGCACAAAGTAGATAAAACATCCGTAACACAAATAATTAAAAAAATCAAAACTTCTACAGCTATTAAATTCGCAACATTCCGTTTTTAAGTAACGGAATTTTTGTTCAGCAGTTGAAAATATTCTAAAATGTTTTCGTTTTGTTAACTTCTAAAGTAAAATAAAAATCAGTACTTAAAATTTAATTTTGATGTTTGCCTTCATGTACCTAATGGATATACCTCCTCAGGGGTCTTTAAGTGTTCAATTAAAACTTTGAATTCCAAATTGCTTCATTCTCTATTAGTGATGAAGTGGGGAAGGTTAGTTTTACTTCCATAGAATGACAAAGCAGGAATTTAAATTTCTCCCTTAATTACCCTCACTTTTTTAACATTTGTTTAGATAAATGCTCTATTCCTGACGACCTTCTTTTATTTACCATGCAAATTAGTTAAATTAATCGCAAATCCAAGACTAATGAGACGAAACTGCAAAAAAGAACAGAACTTGTAATTTTTCTCTTTTAAACGCATGGTGCAAAGAAGAAATATTTCCACCTTGTTACTATGAAGTAGCTGAAGGTATGAAAGTATTTAAAAATAGTAAATAGTGAAATCTGTGTTTTTAATTTTGAAGTTCACTCAGGGGTTTTTTAATGCTTCGTAATTTCTTGAATAAAGCGTAATTGGAAACTTGGATATTTGTAACTCAGTGTTATGAACGAGAAATTTTGGTTTAACTTATGAGCAGTTAAGAAATAAAAGGTACTATTAAAACTCATATCGGAATCTCCTTGTTTTTCAACGTACTGGTTTCTTCTATGTATAAATTTTTTTTAAAGCCCTCAAAAAAAAGGTTTTCAGAGGAACAAAAACCCTCGCATCCAGCACTTCGTTCAATTCTCGGAATTTATTATATAGAACATAGTCACTGGCAGTTAAAAAATATCCAGGCATGATTAAAATCAAATGAGAATCCTCTGGCACCTTCGTTGCACGAGGTTTTTTTTATTCTCTCAAAGAAGGGGGCTTCAGATGAGCAAAAAGCCAAACATAAACCACATTTTTCAACCCTCGGAATGACTTATTTGCTATTGCAATAGTAGTCATTGGTATGTGCAGGTAAGTAGGTAGTTAGTTAATTGAAGATACACTGGAGAAACACAACGTGCAAATGGCGACGATCGGAGATCAATCCCGTAATTTTGAACCACGTTCCAAGGACATCCAATCCAATGACAATGCCGCTTAATTTTGAACCATGTTCAGATGACGAGCACCAGAGCTGAGCAGTGATTCGTACAATAAATATCGCTGTTGTAGTAAACTGTGGTAGGGGTCGATTGTCTGGTTCTTCATGCATAACACTTGTGCGACGATATTTAACTTTTCAATCCATTAATAACCATTCTGTCGCACGTACAGTTTCCACTGTGCACTGAAAACTTTTGATGTACACAAAATGGACAAAAGTTATTTGACACGGCAGAAATTCGTAGGATGATCCGTTTAGTGTGGGGTTGTTTTTCCTGGTCAGGACTTTATGTACTTGGTACCATGAACGCTGACGTGTACCTTGACGTTCTGGATAATTCGACCTTGCCTAAACTGAGGCGAGGGTGGTTGTTTCTTTCAACAGGATCGAGCTCCATATCATACTGCAAAATGAGTGCTGGACTGGTTTCCTGAGGTGAATTTGTTTGACTGGTCTGTTCAGAGCCCCGAACTCAATCCGATAGCGCACTTGTGGGACAAACTGGAGCCACACCGCCATATATATATATATAATATTAATTTTTAATTAACGTCGTACTAGAGCAACACAACGGGCTGTTTACGACGGTCCAAGATCAATCCTTTAAGGGAACGATCCGAGGACACTACTTCGTAATTTTGAACCACGGTCAAATGACGAAGCAAAACCTGAGTTCGTACCCCACTTAGTAATATATATATATATATTACTAAGATTTACAAGGCATTACGAAAACGTACCCTACATTTTAGATTGGTTGCCTTTTTATGGTGTAGGGACCTTTTTTGGTGAAGCTTCGGTCAAACACAACACAGATACGGCAGGTAGTAACCGACATACAGATACACGGAAAGTTTTAGTACACAATAAAGATAAATACATGCAGTGAGGAATCGAACCCTCACCGCCGACAACTTGAAGATTGCTAGTACAGTGGACAAACCCACTGAGCCATGCGCATTTTTAGAAAAAAAAAAGAAGAAGAACTTGGTAAAACCTTAAAATTTTATCTCTTCCCGTGAAAAAATAAAGTTAAAAAAAGTTAAACTTTGGAATACAGTAAAAATCTATCTTTGACCATGAAAAAGTCGTTACGCATTCGAAGACTAATTTGAACCTCAAGTAAACACTTTTCATTACAAAGGAACAATTTAACTTGCTCAGTCATTAACCGATGCATTATAATTGTCTTTTTGCAAGACTTACGAGTTAAACTGGTCTGTTAACAGTGATGTTTGTAGAGCAGACTTTGTTTAACTTCTACTTAAGAGAAACTTGTGTTTATTCAGATAATTTGAAGTTACACACAGCTCACCGCTTTAATTTCAATCAAGACACGAATTCCCTCCGAAACTTCTCAATCAAACGAAATCTTGATTATTCTGGAGTTCGCGGAACTTGTTTCAACTTGAACAATCTAATAGCTTCATCCGCTGATTGGAAACTGATAAGTCACCTCAAACAACACAGCTATACTAATGTACTCTAATTACTATTCGGAACAAAGTCCTAGATACAAAATTAAATGTTAGGTACACAAGCGAGAAAGAGATTCCCTACTTACCGAAAGAAGTCCCTCTCATAGATGTGGTTTAAAGGAATTAATTTACTTAGATTTAGCATATATTTCCTTAGAAATAAGAAGACGTTAATCGTGAAAATGGATATTTTGAAAGTGAACGCTTCATTGCATAAGGTATATAATGGGCCGGGTGGCCTGGTCTGTAGTGCATCGAGCTCGTGACAGACTGATCATGAGTTCGAGCCCAGCTGACCGAAAACTCCAGTGTGCGCTAAAGGTGACTGGTGCACAAAAAATCTGTCGTGGTCACAAAGTCCTCCATGTTCCCATAATAAATCAATACCTCTGAGGGTGCCGAACCAGGGATTAGTTGGTCTCTGGTTTGGATCAAAATATTACAACCGTGTGCCTGAGTATTATTGAATGTCGTGAAAATGTGACCTCTCCGTAAAAACGAGACGTGTCGATATGCTGCCATCTGTTGGCTAAAAAAAATTCGAGCTAAGTCGGACTTCCTCCCAATGGGGCTCACTTGCATGGAAAGGCGCACCCCTCTCGCCTCTTGCCGTCTTCGACGGGCCTGGCAATCCTTTGGTCTGCCAGTGTAGGCATAAGAAACAGCAACAACAACAGGTATATAATGTTGTGAGGTTTATAAAGTATATTGTAAAATGTATATAACGTACTAAATTGTCAATAAACAGATATCTTAATACTTAATAGAGTATATAGATTGTTGTATATACATTTTTCCTAAGAAATAAAATTATGTTGATTATAACAATGAGTATAGTAAGGACGTTTAATGTATTAGCTTTACTACTCGACTTCACCAGAGTTTTCGCTGCTTCAGACAAACAGACAGTCGAACCTCTGTTTCCTTGGCAGTTTTATTGTGACGGAAACAGTTTTGGGAGTTTTGTCCTCTTCACGTAGAAGTGTTCTTTACACTTCCGACTGCTCAGATTTTGTTATTATTGTGTATTGATATATAATAAGTTTTACTTCGATGATTCTAAGGGAGTGACGTAGCAAGCTGAAAATAATTGAGTCGACCTAGAAAATTATCACAAAAGAAGTTGTGCAAATGTTACGATACCAGAGATCAGCGTTTTAGAGTTTTTGATGCTCCAGATAAAGATATTTGTTGCTTTATATAACTGACCTTATTTCTACCATGATAGAAAAAGGGCTAGTATTCATTGATTTTAGTAAGATATTTTAATATTGTTCTTCATAATACATTGAAAGTAGTACATTGGACTTGCATCTGTTGACATTTATTTCTTTGAAAAATAATTTGTAGACATAACTCAAAATCATCAAATTTTGACAGTGGCACTTTTCGTACTAAGGTACTAATACATGATAAAAGGTAGAAGGTGTATTAACCCTTATCTGCTGTGTCACAAACCGTCTCGTAACTAGTGTGGAGGGGTCTCTCGGACCTCGCTCACTAAAGTGGATATAAAGTTGATTAATATAATATATTAATGAAAGATTCTTTAGATAATTATTATTTATACATTTTAAATTTAGATAATTCAATTCTTAAGATGAAATACATTTTATATTACTATATAAGCTAAGTAGATTCCATGTCTCTTCGGGCTCAGCTTTCGGACCTAATTTTTCAGTACGTTTCAACTCTGGAAACTGTAAAGCCATGTTGAGTTTTGGTGTTCTAACCGCACGATTAGGTTTCCCCCCGGGCATCCCATTTGAATTTATTTTTTCTGTAGAAATATTATTCTTGTGAAGACGCACTTGAAATGTCTTCATCTTCATCTGCCTAAATTTCCGAATCCGTTTCGTGTTCGCTTTCCGTATCGTATTATCCAAAATTTCACTGTCCCAGTACTCTATTTGCGACGAAATATCAACAATATCCTGAATTTCTTTTTGTGTTAGAAACACGGGTCGTTTTTAGTAAAGTTTGTTGCCATTTAAGGCTCTCTGCCGAAATTCCCTACTCCAACTTAGACGATTTCATTCAACAAGAACGATAACGCAAATGCTGCGAAGGGGTCTAAGAGACCACGCTGGAAATGCAAATAGTGTAAAACACGAAATAGTTGGGGCAGCCAAACCAGTCTTGGAATGTGGCTTCTGTTGGACGTAGTAAGAAGGTACTGAATAGAACAGGGACCAATATTCACTTTAAGGGGTGGAAACGACTTGTCAAAAATGACTCGGGGTGTGTGAGACCCATAACAGCAGTTAAAAGTTAAGTACAAGAGGGCTACAACCCTTGTTTACTTCCGTTTACTAATATCCCAAAGATTGTTGCAAGCGATGCCAATCAAGTATACATGTGGTTCGCTGCGACAGGCATGAACTTTATTGTTACCATTACAGTAATTTAAAGGAGAGTTGGAAATTCCATGAATGCATGCTCTGTCACTTTCTTCTAACGGACTCACAAACTAACGTGAGACTGGTTGTTTACCAAAGGTAAAGGATCCGAAGGGGAAGATAATTGGTTGAGCTAGTTGAATGACAGAAAAAGGGGAGGTACGAGTGAAGTTCGCACATACATCTCATGTGCAAGACCGCAGAAGAAAGAGACATCAATACTTCTACAAAACCAGACGAATTTATTACTGAGTCAATGAGTAAAGTAAATGGGTTATAGTTAGCTGTTTGGTTATTGTGTTGTAAGGGCCGTATTTGGCCGTTCTACGCCACAGACAACGTCAAGTAATTATAGTATAAATACACACTAAAAAAACTTTTTGACACAGAAGATATAAATACACATAGGAACAAATCAAACCTGCATCGTACAACTCTCAGATTAGTAACGCAGTGTGCAAACCTACTGAACAATGACGTGAATGCTTGTGAAATAGGAGATCAGAATTATCTATAAGGCAATCGGGTGAAAATAATAAAACTAGAAGTTATTATGAGAACGTTAAGGAAATCATGTAGGGTGATTTTTAAATGCTAGAGGACCCGCCCCCGGAGGATTGCTTTGCAATCTACATTGGTTCGCTATGCAAACTTTACTCGCTTCGCTCGCATCAATGAAGACATGTGTCCTGGCAGAAGGAAATGTTTAAAAATATGATATTCCAAAAAATAAATATTTTTCCAATATAAATTCGTTGTACTATAAAAAAGTTATACAGTACCTCTGGATTCAGAACTCGAACAATTTGGAATTGAAATGAAAACTTTGAGCAAATTTTGACTCGAAATGTGAGCGCTGCTTTGGAAATAGAATACCCAGCATGTTGTTTGTAAGCTGCAACAGTTCTACTAATAACCATTTTTTTTTCATTAAAATTTCATTCGATGATTCAATTGTGGAGCAAGGTTTCGTGGTAAACAAACAATCGTACAGTGTTGCCAAAACACGATAAAAAAATAACGTCTTTTTTGTGTGCCACGTAAGAGAATTATCTATAGAAAATATTAGAGAGATTAATTTTGTAATGTCCATGTATAAGCGTATATTACTTTCATATTGTAAAATTTTAAAATAGCTAGAGTCGTTTAAAGAAGCGTTTTAAATGCTCAAATGCATCGAAAGCCTTACCTTTCCTTTTACAAAAAATCAACGGCAAAATTCTTATTCAATCTACTTATAATTAGCGCAATTAATTTATGATCCTTTCTCCAAATCTTACTACAATTTGGCTCGTAATTAGTTAGAGTGGATTAACTTCAAAAATAACAACTTACACTTCGAACATCGAATCTGAATCAAAAGAACATCAAAGCAAGAATTAATCGCATTGAACGGATTATCAAACCAAGAAAATAAAAAGATAAACTATGTTTATGTTAAACACGGGAAACTTCTAAGTATTCAATTAACGATACCTACTGATACATTTCTGAAAAACTAAAGGAAATGAAATTTTTATCTCGTGGAAACTTCACAACTCTGAATTAGCGCCATTCTTCAAAGAAAGTAACGACCGGAGAAAAAAGTATAGGAGCAGTTCATCTCATCCTCCCTATAATTATGTGATGCTGAAAATGTGGGGAAAAAAGGATCCTTAAAAGAACAAGACTTCGATTCTTAGGATAATTAGATAATTTCGCACCATTCAAAACTCATTTCGTTTAAGAAAACGAAAATACAGCAAAATTTTCTTCTCGTAAGTAAGTTGAGTCAGATATGATGAAATCCTGTTTAAGACTATCCCCTCAACAGGATCCATAACACACGTGAATCTGATTAAGGGGGAAAAAAGCAATTTAAAATGCAATTAACACTCGGCTCGGCTTTTTTAAGTGAATTAAAGCCAAATGAAGTATTGTTAAAGCAAGTAAAACTCTTGACGAGAGTTTGATTAAACAAGGCCAAAGTCTCCTACATAGCAGAATAAATTATAACCGAATTTCTGTAAAGGGCAGCGAATGATTTATTTTGAGGGGCTCTTT
This sequence comes from Metellina segmentata, assembly GCA_947359465.1. Taxonomy (NCBI): domain Eukaryota; kingdom Metazoa; phylum Arthropoda; class Arachnida; order Araneae; family Tetragnathidae; genus Metellina; species Metellina segmentata. The sequence continues at coordinate 37,083,458 of OX375875.1, forward strand.
CTTGGTGTGTTCCAATAAAAAAATCCCATCGAACAATGATTTCTAAATTACCCCTAGTTCATTAATTTAACTTTGAATAATTGACAGTGGCTCGTTTAAAAAGTACCAAACCTGTTCAGAGTCCCCCCCCCCCAGTGGGCTTATACAATCAATGAACAATATCTTGTTAGAAAAGAGGATAAGAAAGAATCCTTTTAAGTGTATGTAAATTGACAAAAAATCGATTTATTAATATCGTTTTATTTAAAAACTAGCAGACCTGCCCATAGAATCTGCAGTTAACGTTCTTAATTGCTTTTATTTATTGATGGGAAAGTATCGTTACTTGCATTTAATTTCTTATTTAAATATATTTATAATGAATCAATTTATTACAAAAAATCACATCAAATCAAAGGATCAAATGATTACAAAAAATCGATTTATTCATATCGTTTTATTTAAAAACTAGCAAACCTGCGCATAGAATCTACAGTTAACGTTCTTAATTGCTTTTATTTATTGATGGGAAAGCATCGTTACTTGCATTTAATTTCTTATTTAAACATGTTTATAATGAATCGATTTATTACAAAAAATCACATCAAATCAAATGATCAAATGATTACAAAAAAATCGATTTATTAATATCGTTTTATTTAAAAACTAGCAAACCTGCGCATAGAATCTGCAGTAAACGTTCTTAACTGCTTTTATTTATTGATGGGAAAGCATCGTTACTTACATTTCATTTCTTATTTAAATATATTTATAATGAATATTGCATCCATATTCACACTTAGAAACTCCTAATGGAATAAAATTATCTAAACAATAATATAGCAGCATTTCCTATACACCATAGTTCTAATTTTCATTAAAATACATTGTAAATTTTTACACATTTGTCAGGTTACTCCCGTCAACTTCTGGACGCGTACTTCCATTTCAACCACATTCCCTTATTCAAAGACGATTCTGTTTTTTTATCCTAGATCAATGTTTAGGTTATCTCACATTTTATATTCTACACTGATTTATATCTTCCAGATTTCATTGCTTTCTGTAATAAGATTACCGAAGAATTTCATTAGAATGTTGAGATCATTCGTATAGTATTGGGAGTAGTATGGCATATCTTCAGCTCAAATCAAGCATATTTGAAATAACCAGCAAATATGGCAAATGTATCCACTAGCCATCGATTCTAGACTGTTTACATCCATTGTTACCTTTCGATAATAAACCAATTGTACTGATTTCTGTGCCACGTAAGTTAGTGAAATTGGTTATATTATAGAACATTGGTAGACACATATTACATACATTTGTAGAACATTGTATTGGTGTTCTTTGATTGAGGTAACACACCAGTTCAACCATTATCGATGTGTAGTTTCTGTTTACTATATCAAAGTGCTGATAATGTAATAATCTTACCATAGTTCTGGAGTTCATAAAAGGACCAGCGAAGCTTTTTCAATTGCGTGACCACATATGTAAATAGCCGTCCATTTCAGATTGTTCATTGTTACCTTTTGATAATAAACCAACTGTATCGATTTCTGTGCCACGTAATTCAGTGAAATAATACATTATATTGATGGTCTTTGATTGAGGTCACACTCCAGTTTTACCATTCTTGATGTATAGTTTCTGTTTACTATAGCAAAGTGCTGGTAATATAATAATCTTATCATATTTCTGGAATTCATAACAGGACCAGCTAAGCCTTTTTCTGTTGCTTGACCACATACGTAAGTAGTCGACTATTTTAGACTGACTCTATTTTAGATCCATTGTTACCTTTCGATAATAAACCAATTGTATCGATTTCTGTGCCGTTTAAAGTTAGTGAAATACATTGTAATGGTGGTCTTTTGATTGAGGTAACACTCTAGTTCTACCATTCCCGATGTATAGTTTCTGTTTATTATAGCAAAGTGCTGTTTATGTAATAATCTTACCATAGTTCTAGAGTTCATACTCTTGCTAAATGGGTGACTGGCAGTGATTATAAACCAAGCATACTTTAAAAAAAAAACTAGATGGCGCTTCTGAAAATTTCTAGAAATAGGCCTCACCTCATTCGGCACACATTTCAATGGATGGTCCAAGCTAACAAAAAAGATGAATTGTCATTGAAATGCTGATCTCTTCCAGCAACTGTCTGAAGTTCGTGCAGTCTGTGATAACAGGGAATCTGTCTTATTCCTATCACATTTTCTCTGATCTTATTCCTATTCATTGCTGATCAGCCTCATTTCAAGAAACTGATTTCACAATAAGCTGCAAAAGGGAGTACAGGACAGCATACTGTAGCAATCTTCTATTGAAGAACCATGTATACAGAAGTTAAGTCATGCTCTGTATAGCCCTTATGGTTGCACTCAACTGAAAACCTTTCAGCTAGTGGTATCTTACAATACAATACTATACATAGCAGTGTCGCGTAACTCCAACAAATGGTACTGTTGGGTAGAAAAAATTGCATTGTCTTCCATGTGACTTACTAAACCTACATTAATATTAAACTAGAAAAATCATTTTAGAGTTAGTCTTACTTTTTTTAATTAGTAGTCTACATTTTCCAAAAGTCAAAAAAGAAATTGAAGTAAGAATAGCAAGTGAGTTCTTAAAAAACTTCAACAAGAGCTTTACTTATTTGTGTCTCAGAAATCTAAACATATTTTCTTAGGACTAGGTCTTAAAAATTTTAAACACTAGGTATAGAACCTACCTGTGACTGCAAATAATGGTCCTTTCGATTGCAGACATTGTCTTTGTCAACAAACAAATAAATAAGACATAAAGACAAGATTTTACTTTCGCAACCCAAATGCTCTCGTATTATATGTATCGAATAACCTTAAAATGTATATTACCGTTTGAAGTAAGAATAGCGAGTGAGTTTTTAAAAACCTCAACAAGGGCGTTCTTTCGTCGCAGAAATCTAAGCATTTTTTCTTAGGACTAGGTCTTAAAAACTTTAAAGACTAGGTACGGAATCTATCTGCGACTGCAAATAATGGTCCTTTCAAATTTATCGATTGCAGAAATTGTCTTTGTAAACAAAGAAATAAATAAGACATAAAGACAAGATTTTACTTTCGCAACCCAAATACTCTCCTCTCGTATGATATGTATCGAATAACCTTAAAATGTATATTACCATTTGAAGTAAGAATAGCGAGTGAATTCTTAAAAACTTCAACAAAGACGTTCTTTCGTCGCAGAAATCTAAGCATTTTTTCTTAGGACTAGGTCTTAAAAACTTTAAAGATTAGGTACGGAATCTACCTGCGACTGCAAATAATGGTCCTTTTCAGATTTATCGATTGCAGTAATTTTCTTTGTAAACAAAGAAATAAATAAGACATAAAGACAAGATTTTACTTTCACAACCCAAATGCTCTCGTATGATATGTATCGAATAACCTTAAAATGTATATTACCATTTGAAGTAAGAATAGCGAGTGAATTCTTAAAAACTTCAACAAAGACGTTCTTTCGTCGCAGAAATCTAAGCATTTTTTCTTAGGACTAGGTCTTAAAAACTTTAAAGATTAGGTACGGAATCTACCTGCGACTGCAAATAATGGTCCTTTCAGATTTATCGATTGCAGAAATTTTCTTTGTAAACAAAGAAATAAATAAGACATAAAGACAAGATTTTACTTACGCAACCCAAATGATCTCGTATAATATGTATCGAATTACCTTTAAATGTATATTACCGCCGTTCTGGCAACGTTTAATCTAATTGACGTTGACCAATCAGTTATCATATATAGATTCGGAATTCATTCATTTGTAAAGCAAGCCAGGTGACGTAAGGTCCAGAATATGTCACAGGAAGCACGCTCCGCCTCAAAAATACTATCGCCATTCTATACTTGAAAGAAAAAGTTTCTGATATACAACTTTTACTATGCAGGTATTTTTTCGTATCGGAATCTTTTAGGTAGGCAAAAAAGGAATTTAATTTAAAGTTTCTTCCGGCTTTAATTGGGACACGGAATATTTTCTGAATCGGAAAGGATCTTAAGATAAAAATTCGTGCATGTATCATTGAATCCATATCCACCTCCCTCAGGGTATGATCACTTCCAATGGGGATTCTTTAATGTCTCTGATGAAAACAAATTCGTACAGAGAGCTTTTTGAAACCAGTAATTAGGACATATTCTTATCCTTACTCTCTATCACAAAAGATCAAGCCGTATAGCATTTAAAGTTGCTGATTCGCAATTCAAAATTCCGACGATGCACTTTTCTATTCCTTCAATCAATAGAAAAAGTCCGCATCGCCTTAATCTTTTTCGAGTGTTTCTTATTCAGTTTATTATTGACTGCTCTAGGTGTAAAGTGCCGTTATAAATGGAAAATGAAAATGAAATTTTTGCCAAGTAATGAGCACTTGAATCATTTCAATTTTAAACAATCCCATTTCATTAGAAAGATCAACACAGTACAAGTCTACTGCATTTAATAATGAGTAAGCTTTTGAACAATTATTACATACCTCCAATAAACTTTAAAGATTCCACGTAATTTAAAATATAAAAAAACAATATTGAGCAGTTTAAACGATGCATAATTAAAAAAAAGAGTTCCAGGTTCAAAATTGCCACCTATATGACACATGATATTTTTCAATGGCTATTTTTTCATTAAAATATTTGCTTTTTTTTATTCTGTAACATGGTATCGTTAAACGTTTAAGAAGAATTTTATGATCAATCATAAACCATGAAACGATGTGTATTATCCTATACAACGTTGATTATTATTTATTTATGAATTCCATAACTTCTGTTAGGCTTAGTGTGTGTATTCGTATAACGCACTGATTCTCTTTTCTAAAATCTTTATATTATCTTCCTTCAAACATTTATTTACTCTTCCACGCGACAGTAGTTATACTCGGTAAGTAAATATGACTTTCTTAATACTTAAAACGAAAGCTTCAACGTATTTGTTTGGATTTAAAAATTCCTGCTTAAAAAGTAACCATGTATGTGTAATTCTCCCAAATATTTTTTAATTTTACGTTCTAGAGATCAAAGTAAACAGGAAACAAAAAGGAATCCGTTTCCTATATAAATAACTTTTAAAAATTGTGTTGCATAACGAAATTGGTTGATCGATCAGAAAGTGAAAGTCTGTTTCATGAAAATAGTTGGGTTATCGTTGATAATACGCTGATCGTTTGAAATTGTTCTTTTATGTATATTCGAAGATAATTGCTTTTTTTTAATGGGGTCAGAAATTCCTTTTTTGAAGACACGTGATTATTTTTAAAAGAAATGATTTAAGTGTAAATTATCTCTAGTGTTCTTTTTATAAATTGCTCAGAACTTAATTTTTGAAAATATGACCTTGACTTTTGATGTGTTGAATGTAGTTCTTGGATTAGTACCATTCACATTAGACCCTATTGTGATACCCCGAATTCTTACGGACGCATTTCCTGGCTGAATAATGTCAAAATATAGTGATGTTGAATGAATCCTTGTAATCCTAAGTGACAGCACAGGATTTTTTATTCTGTGTGGATATCTAAAGGAAAGAATATGCTCAAACAATCCTACTGCAATTCAGCAGCTTTTGCAAAACATGCAGGGAGATATTGAACAAATCCCCGAAAAGGACGCAAACGTAATTGCAAATGATGTGCTCTCAAAAGCCTGTATTTACAGACAGGCTAGAGGCGGTCATTTGGTCAATGCTATATTCCGTAAATAACATTATTAGTTGAGTAAACAATGTGTGAAAAAGTTAAATAAAAAATGTTTATGGCATATCACTTCATCAGGTTGAAATCCCATGTTCTGTAAACCTTTGTCAGTCAGTTTCAGACAAAATTAGGCTTTATAACATCGCAAAATAGCGTTCACAATTGACGGTAACCGCATTTTCGTTAACATCCTCGGAAAAACTGGTCCGATATTGCCTCTACTTAAAATTGCACACCAAAACGTTTCTCCATGAAGATGAAGAGATCGTTCATGAATTAAGCTTGAGGTTTCCCATCAACAATAACGGTTGTTCTGTTTTTAACATATACACTGAAGCTGAACTGAAATTTGAAAAAATTTAACAATTCACACGATTGAAAGTACAGTATTTGGAGCTGACCAGAGGTGGTCATTGGACAGATCGATGTTATGTTCCATAAATTGTTATTAATCGAGTAAATAATCTGTTCAAAAATAATTCATAAAAATGTTTCATTTCGAAGTTATTTCTAAACAAAATGGTCTCTTTATAAGAAACTACCTGTACCTCAGTGTTGAATTTCTTTGTTTTGACATATACAAAGTACTATATGGTAAACTAAATTCGATAGATGCAATCACAAGTTAACTGATTGAGAATTACAGAATAATGAAAGCTTTGCACTAACACATCTTCTTAAAGTGTTTACGGGCTTAACGTTCTAGAGGTACTCCAGTGATCTTTCTCTTGATATGTTGTTTACTGTTTTAATTGAAAATATAATTAATGTAAAAATTGTTCCATCAAAAAATTATTCCAAAACAAAATGATACTTTTACATAAAAAAAACCTTGTACTTATATTTTCGCTAACCTTCGTACGCAAAATAATCTAAATAACAGTAACTATTGTTAACATATATTATCAGATTACGTTCTCCAACAACAAAACAACTCCAACTGAAATACTATGCACAAACTGCATTACTTTAGGAAGGCATGCGTACTTAACACCGCCTTCATTGCGTGGTATACTGCAATGACAGCATTAATCAAAACCTACAAACAGCATGCTAACAGAAATGGCCTTTGTCAAGGCAAGGTGTTATGGGAATGACAGAATGGATAGACGCTAGCTATTTGCTGTCACAGAAAATTGAAATGTGTCACAAACCTCTCGCCAGTGATAAAAGAGCACCAAGTCATAACGCATGAGCACATACTGGAGTCCAGGGAACTTTATTTCATCACGCCATGACGTCTTATGATGGAGTGACAGGTAAGTTCATTCCACCAATCATTGAACGTCACACGACAAGCTCGGTTTGGATGGATCTGTCGGTGGGATCTTTAGATTTTATGAGAAATAAAATGGGGATTTGAGAAATTGATCAACGAATAAACGCAATATCTTCCGTCTATTTAACCCTTCTGCTTCAAGTGGTCTACGTATGTATCAGAAATATTCTAAATTGCTTGGTAGCCGAATAAGCGTTTTGTTCTAACCTTCTTAGGAAAGTAAATTTTAAGCATCTCTACATTTTCCGGTAAATAGGAAACGAAGTGATTTTCACGTTGTGATAAGAGAAAGTTCAAAAAAGAAAAATTAATCAAGAATGTAAAGGAATATTAAAGTTAATGGACGGTCTTTCCTGCTTAGATTGTTCCATGTTGTATCACAATAACTTTCCTGGTGGTTGTCTTGACAAGGTAAATCGTCATTAACAAAATCATTAACATATCTTTATAGATGAGATATATTGTCACAAGGAGAAAACTAACAAGACGTTTACCAAAAAACCAGCAATATCTTAATGTTGAAATATTTCGTCATTAACAAAATTGGTCGAATCTTGATGGATCAGACATGTCGTTGCAATCACTTGGAGGGGGGTTAAATGTTGCTTAGTTTTCAATATATTTTGGGTCTAATAAAGTGCTTTTGAAGTTTATGTTATAAGTCGTACCTGAAAGTACACATACTATGTCGCCGTGACACTTATTGACTTAGCCCACTGCGTTAGAAACTCACGAACTGTAAGCGGTGAAGGTTTGAATCCTCCCTGGGTGTATTCTTCTCTTCTTCATAAGAATAGCTTTCCTGGTATGTGTATGTCTTCGACCAAATATGGCCATTGCACCACAAAAACCAACCAACTATTTGTACCCCACTAATAGTAAGCTCCCCACCATCCCAATAAATAATTTTTATAGCAAAAGTCTGTAATTTTACATCTATTAGCAACAAAATCTACTTTACATTTAAGTTGATAAAAAATTGTTTGATGAACGAAATGGTTAAACAACAAAATTATTAAAAACTACTACTTAAAAAATCAATGTGTGTGGCTTCTCTATAATATCTCACTAGGTCATTCATACTAGGTCATAATTCTTCACTAGGTCATATGATAGCATCGACAATTAACGCTATATTTTTCAAACATCCACATAAAATAACATATATCCTTAAATGTGCACCAAAATGATTGGTAATAGTTTTGTTCTTGAGGAAAATTAAACTTGTAAATTGCGTCACCATATTAAAAAGAAATTGTCATGAGATTTGCATTTAATCAGTAAATAAGATTAACATTTAAGATTGCTGGAAAAGTATATCAGTAGCTAGACATAAAAAATCAATTTGCCCATACTTTTGAGTTAATCAAAAAACTTCCATTTATAAACTTAATCGTTTATTTTCCCAGATATGACAAGTCCATATTTCCAAACCTGACAGCTCAATTTAATTTCTTCATTTTCATATTGTTTGAGAAAAAAACAATTCATTTCGTTGAAACTTATTTTCTGCAATGTATAATTTTATTCTATATTTTAGCAATCACATACAACGCTAGTAACAAATTTCATTCTTGTGAAAAATGCAGAATTACGGACGTCAAATTTTGAGAAAATAAACGAGTCTATATAATCCATTATTAACCATGTCGTTTTCCAAAATCTTCATAGCGCTGCATAAGAAATCGAGATTGAAATACATGCTTGTAAGAATGAATTATAAGTAGATCTAAGAAATATGAGTGCCTTTTGTTTTGTAGATTAATAAATGTCTTGACTGTAATTTTCTTAACACTTTTTCTTAACTATATGATCGTCAATAAATTTAAGAGTAGTAGAGTAGTAGAATTACTTTAACTTTATAACACGAACAAATTTTTGGGAAATCTATAATTCCTGCTACAGATGCTAAAGATTCGTCATCGTTGTTCCAAAATTATCCGCCTGCGGAATAAGAAAAAATGTTGATTTATTTCAAAACCTGCTTATTTTATTTTAAGATTAAATATTATTCAAGAGTATATATATATATATATATATTTAAAAAATGTTACCGCTGCCCGCCGCAGATTGAAAACTGTGTTGTTTAGCTCGATTCTTAGACGGGTTCCCGAGAAAGTACTGATCGGAAAAAAAAAAAAAATTAACATGGTTTGTTCTTCATCGTATTCCCTGGACAATTATTAAGATTTTTTTCCGATGTGGCTATTAGTTTAGGGTTTATTTAAGTGTCAAAATTGAAGAAGCGAAATTTCTTCCGTGAGTGAGCAAAACACATACAAATTTTCAGTCTTGAGCCGTGAGTTTTTTTTTTAGAGTACCTCTCAACGTAAATTTTTGCAGCTCGTCGAGTTTTTTTTTAAATTTCAATTTGGTTCTTGATAATATTTTTTTGAAATTCGGGAAAAATCAGGACATTTCTGTTACTTTTTTTTTTAAACTGCCGTATTTATATTTTATTACTATTAGTTTTTTATTTTTAAAATATAGCAGTATACCTCAGAATGTATTCTTTCTTACGGTACTATTATTTTTGAAATCGGTTAATAATTAAATTGGATGCGATCAAAAGTTGGTCATACAAAATTCGGAATCTTTGGATATTTTCGCTACTTTTTGTTACAACCGTTAACTAAAACTGCCATATCTATATCGTATTACTATTAGTTTTTTATTTTGAAAATAGCGCAGTATACCTCAGATTATACTTTTTCTTACGGTACCATTATTTTTAAAATTGGTTCATAAATAAATTCGATGCAATCAAAAGTTGGTGACACAAATTTCGTATTTTTTATTTCGCGGAGCAAATTCGCGGAGCATTGTATTCGCGGAGGGTTGTATTTTTGACTATCGGGTTTGCCAGATATCAAATTTATCGTAGCAACAATTGCCATAAAAACGATTTCTTTTTATTTGGCGAGGAAAAAGGCTCGCTTTTTTCCCTGAGTTCTCAGACAGTTTACCGAGAAAGTACAAAGTACACATCGTAAAGTTTGGAGATTAACAGGGTTTACTTAAAATTGTACAGGGAACAAGATGCAGAAGATTTTTTACTCATGCGACTATTAGTTTAGGGTGCATTAAGTGTTAAAGTAAAAAAAAGTGAAATCACTTGCGTAAGAGGTATTGGTTTGCGAAGCAAACTAAACGGTATTGCGTAGCAATCCCTGGGGGTCGGCGGTCGTAAGCGAGCAGGGCGTGAAGCCCTCTCTGTGACGTCATGGACCGTAAAGTGAAATCAGGATAATACAAATTATTCAGATAGTTTCACTCTGCGAAAGGAATGTTGGTTTACGAAGCAAACGAAATGGCATTTGTAGAAGGAGTGTTGGTTTGCGAAGCAAACCAGATGGGATTGCGTAGCAATCCTCGGGGATTGGCGAGCAGGGGGCGGAGTCCCCTAGTATATATATATATTTATATATATATATATATATATATATATATATATATATATATATATATATATATATATATATATATATATATATATATATATATATATATATATATATATATATATATATATATATATATATAAGTCTTCTAAACACTGCCCTCAATGCAATGTTAATGCATAAAATCGTGAGACATAATTTTGGATTAGAAAATTATGGCACTTAAATCATTCTGAAATTATAATAATTTCCTTTAAAACAAATTAATGACCTCAAATGTGATTTAAAATAGTTATTCGGAAAAATTAGTTATGTAAAAGTAGTTACTAATTTCATAAGAATCGATTCTAACTTGAGAGTTTCTAATTTTGAATCCGAGTATTCTCATACCATTTCTTTGCATGTAAGCCCCAGAACATCAAGACATTTCTCAGTTATTCAGTATTGCTTTAACATCATAGTCTTAATAGTCATATATATTGGTAGGGGAAAATTATAGGAAAGCTTCTATTGGTCAAGAAGTTTGAAAGTGGTTTAAAGTCGTGCAGAGAAAATATTGCAGAACATATATGTACTCGTACGTGTCAACTTCTGTGTGGATTAGAGAAATATCTCTTATTTTGTTTATTTAAAAATTGGAAATAAATATCGAATAATTTCTTTTTATAGTCTAGGGGGTGGGTCAAACCCCGATGATTGCTGCGCAATCATATTTAGTTCGCTTAGCGAACTATACTTTTCAACAATGAGGGGGAGGTTATTGCTTCACAATCCATCCCCATTTGATCCCTGCTGGATTGATCCCAGACCTCTAGTACAACGTTAATTGAAGGTTCCCTTCCCATTGCGATATTTATCGCATGCGCCCGAGAAACGGCAAATTGCCTACTTTTTTTTTGCGAGATTAGGGGATCCGTATATAAGCTAACATCAGTACTTTAGCTTTAGAAAAGTTCAAAAAATTCTCGGTTTATACACGGAAATATAGTGTAATAAAAACAAAATGTTTTAAAAAATACCAAGAACAAAACATCTCATTTCCTCAAAAAAAAGGAAATATTTTAGCATAACATATTGTTAAAATTCAGAGGAAATCTCATCATAGTTTTAAATGTTTTAGCTGATCCGTGTTGTTTGTTGTAATAGTACTTTTTAATTTTTTTATATTCGACTGTTGCTATGGAAACGGCGACCAAATTTGCGGGTTCTTCTGAAAATATTGCAAAATTTCTAGCGCGTACTCTCAAATTTTATGAATGAATTAATTAAAAAATATAACTGTTAATCGTATGAGCTTTCTCCAAATTAATAAGCCCGTTGAACCGCAAGACTCACTATCACGTGACTCACTATCTCCAACCACAAAGCGAATAAACCTGAAAAAGAGAAACATTTTTTTTATAATAGAAAGAAAAGGTTGGATAGAACAGACATATCATGTTAACCTTAAACGATTGATTAAAAAATGAATTACCATACTTTAGTAAAGGGAGGACTTTACCAAAGATCACAAACACATCCTCTATTAAGGTCATAACTGCAGTTCTTATTTTATTTTCTGTAGATGGTAAGCACGCTAAGAACAGAACGAAAATTTTCACTCTCAATAAAAATTCCCGTCCACATTCGCTAAAAGCATTTTCTTTTCATACCAAAGTGTGAATCCCCCGACCTGATTTTGGAGTTGAAGTGGAATATCAATTTGTTCAAAACATTTATCACCACGCTTGATATTTTGGTCACACGGAAAAAAAATTCTTTCGATTCTGTGTTTTGGTGTCAAGACTGACTCGAACTGGAGCAAGACAGATTATTTTGATTTCCGAGGAAGACACTCTGCACCAAAGGATGGATCCGAACTGAATAAGGGGCGAACGTGATAAGGCGATCGATAGTAACGGAATGATTCCTATTCAGTCGGCTCGATAGAGTGATGGAAAGCCTTCACAACAAAAATCAGCCTTCGTCTGTGATTGCTCACCTTTAGCAAAGAATATATCGGCCTTTCCGCATAATTTACTATGCATTCCGACATTTTGCCCGAAGAAAGCGAGTTTGCGATAACGCTGATTTCGATTTCAATATTTTTTTTTTGTCAGAAACACGACTCGTCTCGGTCTGTAGGTGAATCGATAACGACTCTTAGCACATTTTTTTTATTTCACACCTAAAAGCTACCATGCTCTACATAATTCACATTTCAAATACCTAGACTAGACTGGAATTTATATTCAGTGCCAAAGGCTTTATAACGTTTGCATCTCTAGAGATAGATCCCACTCAGTGACGTATATACTGCTTTCTCATCGTCAGAACTCGCGAAATCTTGTCCCTTGGGTGTTACATTTTCCTTTACACTGGTTGGTTGAAGATCCCAAATATATCGAATTCCATAGGCTGGGATCAGCTGTGGAATTACATGAATTACATCTCTTAAATAATATCCTATAAACTGAAGTTATTCGCTGAGTTTCTTAACCAGTTGTCAAAGTTTTGAATTCGAGGTTCTACGATCCACATTTTTACACAGGTCCTGCCATTTTTAACGGTTTGCAGTAGTATAAGTTATTAATTCATGCGTTAACCTTCCAAATGTTTTGACAAGATACCTAGTCCATCTAGACCTGGAAAGTTTTCCGAACGACGAGAAACTCCGTCGAGACAAAACTGCCCTGTTACTCAAAGGGGAATTGAGATCCAAAAAGGAACGCACATTACCCCTTGCCTCAAACCGGTAACGATTTGGAATATCCTAGAACCTAAAGTTATTCGCTAAGTTTCTTAACCAGTTGTCAAAGTTTTGAATTCGATGTTCTACGATCCACATTTTTACACAGGTGTTATTCTTAACGCTTCGCGATAGCATAAATTATTAATTCATGCGTTCACCTTCCAAATGTTTTGACGAGATACCTCGTCCATCTAGATCTAGTCAGTTTTCCGAACGACTAGATACTTCGTCGAGACAAAACTGCCTTGTTACCCAAAGGGTATGGATATCCAAGTAGGAACACAAATTACACCTTGCCCCAAACTGGTTTGGAACAGGTTTTTATACCACAGGCTGGCCACTATAGGTGCCAGGTTTCATCGAGAAGATGAACTTACCAGGAGGAGTTACCCCTCCTCGTGGTTATCTCGACGAGGTAACTCGTCAGAAGAAGAAATCAGAAGAAAACTGATCAGATCTTGAACTCGTCCTTCTAACAAAAAGGTAACACCTTGATACCGAGATATCTCGTCATTAGCAAAATTTGTCTGATATTGATGGACAAGGTTATTGGCAAATTTCGTCAGATGTTGATGGATGGCAAAACTTATTCTGCAGTGCAGAGCTCTGAGTCAATAAAGGCCTTAGAATATATGAGTTGTGGGTGAAGTTGCGTTTGTGGGACTTGAAATTGCCTCTAGGAATAGCAGTGATATCTTATAATATCATGATAATGCGAAAGGGTGAAAGTGGTTAGAAATTAAATTGCTGATGTAGGCTGTGAACATAGTTTTCTTGGACCTAGAGCTCACGGCATCAGGGATCCATACATTGGTGAAATCTAAAAGTGGTCTCCCGTACTCATCAATGGTGCCCATCTAAAAGCGCTGTATTTTCCTTTGGTGGTCACCGATCATTGTAAACGGCTTAGGCAAACTTGAAAGTGGGCACTCCGAAAGTATGTTTTCCGAGCACAGGATAATGGTATTTTTCAATCTACCTCCTCCATTGCCTCACTAACAGCTCCCTCTCATAGAATGACAGAATCGGTTCTTCTTTGGATAGTTAGTTGGAAGACGAATAGCCTTTCTCCTTCTCAGTCTACAAGATCTACTAAATCTAGTGTGGCATTTTCTAGACCAGGGTGTAAACAATAACAATAAACATATTATTTTTAGATGGAAATTAGTCTCCACGAATATTTTACAAAGATTATAGTATTGGTGTTGCTTGAAAAGGATATTCAATTATCTTGTATTTTGCAATACCGCGTTAGTCCAGAAGGGATTTGATCGCCATGTTTGGTCATTTGGGTAAACTGTTATCAAAAGGCTTCGTGAGCAAGTCATCCCAGAGAGTGCGATAGACAAAAAGAAAGAAGTTACTGAAAAAAAATAAACTTCGTACAATTGAATATTTCTGATTAAATAAAGGTCGATACTGATACTAATAAAATTTATAATAAAAGCTGGTAATAATTGCATTCACTTAAATTTATTATAACAGAAAATATGACTGGTCGAAATCAAACGGATCTTGCAGAGAGTAACAAACATATTTTTACAGAACTAAAAACTGTTACGTTCAAAAGGTTTCAATCAGTTAATGAGGTTACTTAAAATACTAGCTCTCCTCCTTACAATAAATGTAAGAGTTTCTACTAATAGAATTGGTTTTTCATTAAAATAAGGAAGCAAAACTTTCGTAGAAACCATTGAAATAAATTCACTCATTAGTTTCTTATTCATTCCTTTTCATTAAATTTCACCTTTCTACTTCAAACTAGCTTTAAAAGTCAACAAGTTTCTAAGGACATTAGAAAAAGTTAGATTTTTCAGCCTTAGATATACTGGTTAAAACTAAGAAAATTAAATCAAGGAGATGGAATTTTTTATTTTTTTTATTTGGTTCGTATGTATCAATTGAATGCTTTCATCAATTGTTTCTTTCTTCGAAACAGCATTTATTTTGGCAAACTTAAAATATCACTCTAAATTCTTGAAAAAAAGCAATTCAGACTAAGAATCGTTATAAAAAATTTTATCCCATGGAAAAACGGGTATATCGAATTTAAAGTGAAAAGGTAATGATCACAATGCCTTAAAAACATTGGAAAATCTCTTTGCAATGAGCGATACCACCAGATGTGATGTAATTAGCTTTTTTGATCAAAATTGTATTCTTGAAACCTGATTAACTTTTTTTAAATATAACTGATAATTACGTTTCAAATAGAGTAATTAAATCGTGGTGTTGTGAAGTGATTTAAAGATACTTTCCAATAAACGTTTTCCCACGCATCATTAATTAACAAAAGTTTTTTTACAGATAATTTTTAAATAAAAGCCAACGGATATTCAAAAAAGAACAAATATTATAATTTAGAATAGTTTATAAGAATAATGGGGGAGAAAAGTACCCATTGTATCACTCTCAATCTGTACGTTATATATACTACTATATTCATTCCCTAACTTGTAGAATTTTCAAGCCTTAAAAATTAATTCTTATAATTTTTTTTAAATCTTTTGTCAGATTAGTATTAAAATTTGTTATTAAAAGCATTTTTTATAAGGATGATTTTTTTGAAATATTAGTGTTAAAAATTAAATAAGTATAATTTACCTACATGAAAAAAACCTGATAAATAATTGTTTATAAATCTTTAATTAACATATTAAAATATTCAGTTTAACTATATTTTTTATTGCGAAAAATTCGTTAAAATCCCTTACTTATATTTTTAAAGATATCAAGGATATCAGAAGAGCGTTATATATAATAAAAATATTATTTTACTGTCAATAAAAGAGGCTAATAATAATTTTAAAAAATAGTTTGTTTGCAAAACATATTTATTTTAAAGTACTATTTGAAACGAGAAATTAGGAAATGAAATTAAGAACATACCAATTTTGATAAATTTGTTTAATAACATATATGAAGAGTATTCGAAAAATGTATATTTTATTCTTAAGCAATTAATGAATTCTTATAATTAGTATACAAAAATTATTGCTTGAAGCTTCAAAATAATAATAACGATTGAAATTTAAATATTGACTAAATCTTATACACATTTCAATAACGCACGTGGTGTATAAATCGATATTATTTGTATTTTGCACATAACAACATATTATTATAAGAAAATGCAACCAACTTCTGCAGATTCAGTGCCATTAGATTGTCAGATTGATTGCTCTCCAACTGAGATTCAATTTAACTTATAGATCAACTCACCAGTCTTATCAAATTCTCCAGATGGAAGAAGGCAATAAGAATGAGAGGATGAGAGGCAGTGAAAAAATATACGAGGAAGTAATCTTGGTGGCGCTAAACAGTGCATGGCTTAAATAGACAAGTGTGTTGCTGCACTTAAAATAGGCGTTTATGAGCTTAAAAACACGACTCGGTAGGTACTACATTGGAAATATGGTTTAAAATCTAGTGGAAGGTTTGGCCTTGACGTTAGATTTTTGTCGTCAAGGCGGAAAGATGTGGTCGTTAATTTTCGTTCGGGTTACTCGCTTACCCGATCTAACCCGCCATGGTAACCCCGGGAAGAAGATTACAAACCCATACAATAGCCTAACTCCAAGGCCCCCCCCCGTACCATCAACTAAACTTTAAACAAAGCATGAATTCAAATCTCCTTTAAAATAAATATACAAGGAAGGCCATTTACCTTTACGATCTATTCACTCAGTTTCGAAATGTTCACACAGATACTTGTAGTACAAATAAAAGCACTAACTGAAATAGGTTGTATATGAGTTTATTTAATACCTATGGCGCCTGTTATATTTTAGTGAATTAAAACACACTTGAAAAGGAATTTTTTAAATTTAAAATGTAAAGGGATACACAGATTATGCACAAATATTATTGTGACTTCATATCTGGTGATTTATTTCGAAAATGATAAAGAAGTAATTCTTGCCTGTGATTGCTCCTGTTAGAGTTGGAACTGTTTTATCTCATCCAACTGAGTGTTATGAATCGTCTGGTAGCATTTGTTTCCCGTTATCTTTCCTGAAACAAATCAAAAATACATCCAGATAGAAGAAGCTATTTTTGAAAAAGATACACCATACACTTATTTTCAGAGTAGTGCGCTTTAGAAAATACCTACTGTGCTACTATCATCAGCATCTGGTCAGTTTGCTGTCTGAATCGAAGCCTGTTCCAACGATAGCTGCTATTGCTTCTAAAGAAAAATCAATGTGACTGAGGGAGTCTGTAAGACTAATTAAGAAACCCTTATCGTCATTTCTCTTTTGTTTATCATCCTTGATAAATGTCTTACCCTTCTTGTCCTATTCAAAATACATAGAAGTTCTTTTTTTAAAAAACAGTTACTATTACCTGCTTTTCTTTGGGCATATTTTTTCATTTCAACTTTTGATTTTTGGAATTTTACTACACTACAAACTGTTACAGCTTACAGAGTGCTAGCCAGATTTTATCCTGAGTATAATAACCTGTTAGCATAAAACTTGTATTTTTCAAGATGAATTAAGAAACCCGAAAAGTCAATTTCTCTTTTGATTTGTATCCTTGTCAAATGCCATGCCCTTCTTGTCCTATTCAAAATTCAAAGAAGTTTCTTTCCACAAACAACTATTATTACCTGCTATTTCGGGGCACATTTTCTCATTTCAACGTTTGATTTATGGAATTTTACTGCACTTACAACTGTTACATCTTATGGAGTGCTAACTAGACAGTACCCTGAGTACAATAGCCTGCACGAAACTTGCATTTTTCCTTTTTAAATCCTAAATCTGAAAAGAAGCATAAAAAGTCAAAATTCTATTATTGTAAATATTTATCACAAATCTCGAAATATATATTTATATGTAGTTCAACTTACAATAAAAGCATTGATATTAAGAGTTTCATCGATTTCTTCGAAGGAAAAAATTTTAAGAAACCACAGTTCTTACTCTCGGAGCATTAGAAGTTTCCGCTCTAAACAACTTCTATTTTCTCCAAAGGGAGTTCAACTCACTGTCTTCGAAAATGACGACAGTATTGGGTTTCACAAGCTGAAGTAGTTTAGAAGACCGTGCGAGCAGGCGAAACACGTGATGCTGCCATTCATCAAAATGTAATGTTGCAGCTACTGACATCGAACACTTACTTCGAAGTAGCGAGAACCGAAGCGGCAACTCATACGTAGTTTCTGAAGTATCGGATTACTTTGGCTGGCTATTACGACGATCCTAGTTATTGTCATTATTCTCTTTCCCTTCTTATTCTTCGCCTGAAAAGTTTCCGTAAAGACTACGGTAAAGCCACCTAATGTGGTAAATGAACTGTAATAGATTTATTTACGAGGGAAGATATCTATTTTCTTAGTTGGTCCGAAAGAAGTCATACTAAATAATCCGAGTTTCCTTTATGGTAATAGTTTGTGTGCGTAGAAAATGAGCGCTTATTGGCAGTAAAGAAGATAGCTCTATTGCTCATTTTATTATTTTTTTACAATTCATAACTTTCAAATCGTTCTATCGTATATTTTCTACATTTTCTTGAATGCTGATATCTAATGATAACAGTGTCGATATTCACATTTCATACCTTAATTAAATCTATTTAAAATTAATGTAAGTATTGATATGCACATTTCATACGTTCATATGAAACAACATTAGTCAAAATATAAAATGGAATTTTGCTTTCATTTTGAAATGTACTCTAAGTAATAATTTCATATGTTATGGGTGAATTCTTATTTATAACATAGTGCATTATAAGAACACTACGAACTGTAATAGATTTGTTTACGAGGGAAGATATCTATTTTCTTAGTTGGTACGAAAGAAGTCACACTACATAATCAGAGTTTTTATAGTATAATCGTTTGTGTGCGTAGAAAAGGAGCGCTTGTTATTTATTGGCAGTGAAAGAGTGATTTAAATACTGTTTGAAGTAAAAGAGTGCTCATTTTATCTTTAAATTTTTTTTACAATTCAGAACTTTCAGACCGTTTTATAATATCTATTCTACATTTTCTTGATTGCTAATATCTAATGATAGCAGTGTCGATATTCACATTTCATACCATAATTAAATCCATTTAAAATTAATATAAGTATCGATGCGCACGTTTCATATGTTCATATGATACAACATTAGTCAAAGATATAATATTTTGCGTTCACTTTCAAATGTACTCTCATTAATCAACTCTTTTGACATGGGTTAGTTCTTATTTCTAAGGAAGTGCATTGTAAGAACTCCACATATCAGTCATTATACCGTAATTAGCTTTTGAATGTCCATCTCAATACTATTTTATTCGCTTATTCAAAAGGATTTGATATTTTTTACCTCGAAACTTCTTTTTATGTTGGCACATATTCTATTTTCTATGCTAACTCTTATGTTCACGATTTCTCATTACATTCTATATTGCGATTTTTTTTTCAGTTCTAGCAACATTATGCAATTTTAAACTCAAATGAAGTATATTTAAACTTTGGGGTTAAAAGGGCTATTTAACTTTCGTATCAGTTGATCTTATATTGTTCATATCTCTGTTTGTTTTCAATAGACAAATAACGTCAATTTCTGTGTCATCCACGTTAGTGAAATATATAGAGACGTTAAAGTGGGCTTATTTCTTTGGTCAACAAAAAAAGATGAGAGAAATTGTGCGCAGCCTTGCACGTTTACTTCTGTTTACTTATGTGAGTCGCTTTTTTTTTTGTCAATTTAAATGTAGGTGCTTGAAGTGGTTTTGTGATTTAACTTGTTTCTAGTGTGTATTCCGGACTTTACGTCGCTTGACTTGTGTTTCAAAAACAATTTCAGTACCTCGGAAATATAAATTTGGAATAGAAACTTGGAAATAGAAAATTGAATGAATTCAGAATTTATATCTGATAGATAATTGGTCAACACACCAATCGTAACGCAATCAAAAGTACGTGGTAGTTGGATTTTTCCCTTAGGGGATTGATCCCGGACCGTCTTCAATAGCCCTTTGTGCGTAAGACGTTAATTAAAAATATCTTCCATACTTAACATACCATTGATGAACATTTGAAATAAAGCACCGTAACGAGAACTGAAAATAATTGTAGCTGAGCACATAAATTAAATTAGTACTCAACTTTAAAAATCAAGCCAACACTTTTATTAAAAAGGGTTTTTTTATTTCTGGTATTGTTCGTTACGAAATCAAAAAATTATTCTTATGTTAGCCTAATTAAAGTATTTGTTGGTTATTTTCTAAATAATTTAAAGACGTAATTGAAATTAGAATATTCATTTGCATACTGTTACTTCCTATTATTTCAATTATTCCAGTATATACAGATATTCATTATCTATTTAATTTTATTTAAGTTCATTTTACTTTTCTTTTTGTAGACTGGTTGAACTCAAATATAGCAGAAACAATTCCTGATTCTGGACAGTAATTGCACTAGTTTTCTTTTGCTATAAAGTTCACCAGAAACTAAAAAGGAACTGTGTCTTTTGTGTTTCCAATGACTTTTAGACATTTAATTGCACATTTACATGTAGAATATTTTGAAATAGTCGGTTTTTGTTTTCTGACGCAAAGGTGGCGGGGCAAATTTGTGCAAACTGAACGAAACACAATACAAACTAACTGACGCCGAATAAATGCATCATGAGATGAAAAATATCTTCGCTACCTACAACTATATATATATATATATATAGATAGATAGATAGATAGATAGATAGATAGATAGATATGGCCCGGTTGAAAGAGTGAGTTATTAGTAATTAATTATTAGCAACCGGTGGGTTGCGAGTTCTAATCCGATAAACAACGTCGTGTACAAAGGGGGCTGGTGTATGTTAAGTCTGTCGTGTCTTCAAATGTCCTCACGTTGGCGTCTCATGGAAGTTTGGAGAGTGGGATGCCAGCTCAGGTGTTGCCTCGTCATCTGACCGTGGTTCAAAATTACGTTGTGTTGTAATCGGATCTTTCCCTTGGGGGCTGATCCCGGACCGTCGTCCATAGCCCGTTGTGTCGCTCCAGTACGACGTTTATTGAAATACCCACCTACCTATGCGTTAAGAGTAGAGTTATGAGTTTTGCTAAGTAGCGTAAGGATACTTATTGTAGCGAATGGCAGCCAAATAATTTGAATAAAAATTTAATAAAATATATAAATCTATCCGTACAGGATTCTTTTGGCATATCGGCCTTTGCATTTAAATATGCTGGTTTGAGCTATAGCATAACCTTCCCAAATCTACGCAGGGGAATATCACCACTCAAATTAAAATCTTCAGCAGTGTGATGGCAGAAGGCAATGATAAATCTGATGAGAAGGCTGGAGTTAGCACAGAAAAGAACATATTTTGAGCGAACGCAAAAATATCTTAAGACGCCAAAGAATATAGAAACGTCTTCAACTTGTGAATAGAATATATTTTAAGTAGATGTTTGTGGTTTCTTATAGTAGATGTGATTGAAGGTAATTGTAGTAATACATCTGAGATCTGAACTTTTTCAATAGATTTTAATTGAAATGACATTTAACCTTTTGATACTATGGCTATACATATAACAATCGCGATTATTTCTTGAAGTGTTTCTTATAATTTTAAGTGTACAATTGCTGTAACGGCCGTTGTCTAAATTCTTTCTTGGCGCGATTCTTATAACTTTCAATGTATAATTGATGTACTGGCCGTTGTCTGAATTCTTTCTTGTCGCGATTAAGGTACAACTGTGGTACCGGTGGTAGTCTAAAGGTTAAAACATACCCGAGTAGGCAGTTGTAGGGAAGAGCGACAAGATTTGGCGACCTCCTTTTCCTACCGTGGTGACAAACACAATACCACTCTCAATGTCAAATAAACAATTAGAGTTTCGCATCAAATTCAAGAACATGGTAAGTAGTTAATTAGTTTTGAACTGGAGCAACAACAGGCTATTGAAGACGGTTCGGGATCAATTCCGAAAGGAAAGATTCAATGACAACCCCTCGCAATTTTTGAGCTACGGTTGGATGAAAAAAGAAACGCAATTTTGAGCCACGGTTAGAGAAAAAACACCAGAGCTGGCAGCTCACTCTCCAAACTTCCACAACAAGCCAGCCTGATGACACTTGTGGACGCGACAGACTTAACGCACACTAGTCCCGTGTACATGAATGTTTTGGACTGGAACGAGTTTCGAAATTGAAACCCTCCTGTTTCTAATCTGATGCTCTCCCAATTGGACTAATGTGGCCCTATCAAGAACATGGTACATGACCCTCGCTACATTTTAGTCTACCTTTTGATCGCCATATTCCAAATATATCGACAATTGCCGATGGTACCGTTTTCTAGAGTCTAATGCTTACTTTACTTTGAATTTATTACGGTAATAGAAAGTAGGTTACCAACACTGCCACTAATAGATGTAAACCCTTCATAAACTTTAAAAAAAATGCTATGCTCAGATCTGGTGGTATTAAGAAAATAACATCATGAGTACGAACTTTTTTTTATATTTCCAATGGCAAGGCTGGGTACAGATTACAAAGACAAATACAAATACATGATACAATACAGAAATACAATACAGTACAGAATTGACCGAAGTCATTGTAGTCTTATACAAGGCCAGAAGTGATGGTCACTTGTGAAGGGGCTCCCAATGGGTGGAACATCATTGTCCCTAACAAAGGACAGCACAATTTACATCCATGCCCTGACCCGGATTCGAACTAGGAGCCTTCCGATCCAGAGGAGTACGAACTAACGTGTCTCATTCTTGGATTGTGTTGTTGTTTATTCTTATCCTCCAAAATGGTCTGGCGAAGTCAGACTAGGTCCAAGAATCCGTTGACACAGAGAAAGTCGATCACTAGAAGAGGAGATGAGTATATATCGTCCCTAGAGAGATCCATGCAATCCAGGATGTGCGCAGCAGAAGCCTGGTGTGCGTTTCACTTTGAGCATGTAGCGTAGAAGGGGTACTAGGTAAAGTACGTCGGGAGCATGCTCCTGGTAGGGTCACCCTGGGCGTGAAAGCCATTCCGTTTTGCCCAGCTAAAATCAGTGGGCGAAGGAGACAAGACAGTCTTCTACCTTTGGGTGCTCTGGTCCTTGGACTAACAGAAGCTGCACATTACATCCACATGAATCTATTTCTGGATTGTTGAAAGCTAAAACTAGTGTGGAAATTAGAAAAGATAGGTAAAGAGAGTGAAGTGCGGAACGTTGTGGAAAAAAAGATTCCGACTCGCTTGCTTTTCAGCGATCGTTTCATAAGGGATAACGATATAGTTTTATTTATTTTTGAAATTGGAAACTTGATTCAGTGTTTGTTAAAGACACTGGAGAAGTCCAGGGAGAGGAGATTAAACTTTTCAGATTTATTCTCCGCACCACCGCTTTTCGGCAAACATACGATAAATCCTCAAGCAATTTGCATGTTCCATACGTAAAGTTTACCTGATCGATCTATCTATGTTTATGTGCATATTTTGTTATAAAAAATATTGTTCCATGCAGGATTTTGAATCGGAATTTATTCTTACAAGCATTTACATAACATTTAATTCAAACGATTGCTTAGTGAACCACTCAATTTAATATAATGAGAGTAAAATTCTATATAAATAATAATATAGATCAAATCAATAAACATAATTTTGTTAAATTAATATAGATAGAATTTAGCGATAGAATTCTATAACAAATGCTTATAAGAGCCTACACTATATAGAAAAAAGTATTTACACACCGCAGAAATTCGGAGGAGGATCAATCTTATTATGGAGTTGTTTTAACTGGTTAAGACTCGGTCCATTACTTTATGTACCTGGTATCATGAACGCTGACATATACCTCGACGTTCTGGATGATTCGGATATGCCTACACTATGGCAATACTACGGCAATGATGGTCGTTTCTTACATAAGGATCGAGCTCTATATCATACTGCAAAATGTGTGCTGGACTAGTATCCTGAAAATGAGGTGAATATGCTTGACTGGTCTGTTCAGAGCCCCGATCTCAATGCGATCGAGCATTTGTGGTACAAACTGGAGCGACGAGTATGACACCGCCACGTACGCCCATCTTCACAATAAACTCTTCTCAAAGCCTTACAAGAGGCATGGCGAGCTATTCCTGCCTATACTTTCAAAGAACTTGTGGAAATTATGCCTCGACGTGTTGCAGCTGTAATACAAGCAAAAAGAGTGATTACCCGTTACTAAATAGAGCAATAAAGCACTTTCTCTGAAAAACATTCTGTCCAAATACTTTTGTCCATATACTATATTGTGAATAAGTACCTAACAAAATTACGAATGAGAAATACGCTATATTTATAATGCGAATGATGAATTCTAACTTTTAATTATACGCCTTTATGACCTTACGTAATTTCAAAAATTATCTGTTAAACCCCATTATAGTAAATGAAAATACTTTTTCGAATATAGATTTTTAAACTTTCTGGTAAAATAATATGGATTACTGGTTTATATTTTTAAAATTAAAATTCTGTAAATGACGTGTGGGATGTATTTCAAATTCATACAGTTTGTAAATTTTGGAATAATTTCTTGGAAATTTCCATGACACATGGAGATTTATGACAAAAATAAATAGAAATTGGTGCAGACATAATGTATTAAATTAATAACATAACTGAAGTAATAATATTATTGAATTAATGTATGTACTTCCTTATCCATATTTCCTGTTTAAGATTTATGTGCATTAACAATTTAATCTGAGTATTAATTATATGTTGAGGACTTAGAAATGCGCTTTAAATAAATTGTCTACCTTAGACATCACTACTTCAAATGAGAATGAATGAAATCTCAATTCCACAAAACCATTTTTGAACTTGTAATACTTAAAAAGTTTGTTCGTTTTAACTAATTTTTATAGCATGTTAAAGCTAAACTTAATTTAAATGTTCACGCAATCATTACTTAACGAAAGTATTTTTATTAACAGTTTATATATCAATTTATTAAACTTTACGGATAAGATTCATTGCACTTTTAAACACTAAACACCGCATTTTAATTTCGCATCTAATTGAAATGGGTCGAAAATATTGAATGTACAAACAAACACTCCATTCTTATTTATATAGATATTTCAAATCTAAGTACTATTCAAGTTTTTGACCAGACTAAAGCATTTATAGTTAATGTAATCTGTACTTAATGTAAACAGTAATCCTATTTTCTAGAAAGAATGTTATATTACAACCAATTACATCAAATTTATGTGATTTAATAAGAACTTTGAATCGTAATTTCTGAGTATATCAATCAAAATTACTCCGTTAAAGATCTTCCTACAATTCTTGTGTGTGTGAAATAAATAATAAATTAAATTAGTTTAGTAAGGCATCAATGGAGTTATACAAGGTGATTTTTTTTAAACTGACACTATTCAGAGCCGCCTGTAGCTCGATCTAACAACCGAAATGGCACCAAACTCGGTATGGAGACTACTAATAGTATGGGAAGTAAGATTACGTGTGGAAAATAAATAGTTCCAAAAATCGCCGATAGGGGTATTTATGGCGCTGTACAAACTAATGTTCCAAACTCACGAAGAGCTGTGGATGCATTGCACTGATTAAGATAATACAGCTTCACCAGAAATGCGCGTTCTGGTAATGTGAGTCGCATATTCACTTGAGCTGGCTCACTTCAGCTAAGAATATTTTTCGGAGCTGTCTACATGTTTATATAGCCCAAATCACTGATGCTGTTGTCGCATACGAAAGCATAAATTTGCATTTTGATTTGATATCTGTGTTTTATGTTAATTATAGGTTTGGTAAACTACAACAGCACCATAAATCCACTATCGGCGATTTTTGAAAGTAATTTTTTTTCTCACGGAATCCTACTTCCCATGTCATTATTAGTCTCCACACCGAGTTTGGTGCCATTTTAGTAGGTATATCGAGCTACAGGTGTCTTTGAATAGTGTCAGTTTTAAAAAAATCACCTTGTATTATATACTTAAATTTACAGCTTTGCATTTCTTGACCTGGTAAACATCGCACAGTGAAGATCACAGTGTACTATATCTAACGATATACATCGCAAATTGTTGACTATAAATTTACAAAATTTGTAATTTAAAATCAATCACGAGATATTGATTTTGTTTTGATGTTGATTTGAATCGAAAACTAAGAATCGAAGCAATCTGCCATACGAGATAGGTATTAGACCTTTCACTTAGGGGATTGATCCCGGACCGTCGGTAATTAATTGGTAATTTTTTAGTTAACGTCGTACAAGAGCAACACAACGGGCTATTGACGACGGTCCGGGATCAGTCCCTTAAGGGAAAGATCCGAGGACAACACCTCGTAATTTTGAACCACGGTCAGATGCCCGGACCGTCGGCAATAGCCCGTATTCTGTCTTCTACGACGTTAATTAAAATTACGTTAACTTACCGAAGTGGATAGGCAGATTTCATCTCACTAAAGCATTACAACGTGTTATTTGTGACGGTCCGGGATCAATTCCAAAAAGAAAGGTAATTGGTAATTTTTAGTTAACGTCGTACTAGAGCTACACAACGGGCTATTGAAGACTGTCCGGGATCAGTCCCTTAAGGGAAAGATCCGAGGACAACACCTCGTAATTTTGAACCACGGTCAGATGACGAAGCAACACCTGAGCTGGCACCCCACTCTCCAAACTTCCACGCCAACCTAACGTGAGGACTTTCGGCCACGACAGATTTAAGGTGCACCAGCCGCCTCTACACCATATGATTACAAACATCCATGCCCGGACCCGGATTCGAACCAGGAACCTTCCGATCTAGAGGCTAACACCTTAACCACTATACCGGTTGGTCGGCTCCAAAAAGAAAGATGCGATACCTCGTAATCTTGAACCACGGTCAGATGACGAAGTCAATACCCAAGTTCCACTCTCCAAACTTTCATATCGTGCCAATGTGAGGATATTTGAGGCCACGACAGATGTATCGTGTATCAGTCATCATTACTTTAATTTTTGGAAATATGTCTATTTTGTTTTTGTCAAAACCACCGAAAAATCGAAACATGTAAACAGATTTGTTAATAATTTATAAGAAAAGGTTTTTTTTCTGCAGGCAGAGTTGGAAATTGATTACGTTATTGTAAGGAATGGCACAGTGACACAAATTCTCTCCAAGCAACAAAAACTTCGAGTTCTTAGTCCATATCTTTTACTTCAGGTAAAAGAATTGTGTTGCAGTCTGATTGCTTCATTTTTATCGAGCATAAAAAATTCTGAAAACAATGTCTAAATTAATTCTATCCATAAATTACCTCGATAAGTTTACTTACGAGAAATATTTTTATTTTACTTTGCGCAATTTCATTACAGTTTTATGATCTATACGTGACTGGGAAAGGGGTGCGAAACAAACTGGATGACTGGAATCTGAATGAAAAATTCACATTCACACTAGAATTTAATTCTGATTCTTCACTTCAAATTTTATTCGTATGTTCTATCTGGTCTAGCATTAATGTTAGCGTGATTGTCTTAAATTATAGAATTTGCAAGTTTATTTTTAAATTATGTTTCTGTACCTTTAAAAAATGCGTTTAATTTTTGCTTAGGGGGTCAAATTTCAAATTGCGTATGAAAATTGTAGCATTAAACAGAATGGGATAAATTTCCTCTATGCCAAAAATGTACCCATTACAAAAATTTGAAATCTAAAATATGTTAATTGTTTAACTATTAATTAGAAATATTACTAATGTTGACAAACGAAAAGAACTGTCACTGCGTTGCCCGTGACGATTCATTTCGTGGGGTCAGGTGTGACGCTCACCAACCCTCGGTGATTATAACGTATTCCCATTTGGTTTGCTTCGCAAACGAACTTTATATGCAACTCAGTGATGGCCTCGAAGTGGCTATTCTAAATAACGTAAATCGAAACACCCTAGAATCGGAAATCTTGGCATGCCTCCAAAGGCAAAAAGTCGAAAAACCTTGTGATGTCAGTGGTCGAAAATCGCAAAATCCTCGCCTTTCTTCAATGACGTCACATTCCGGAGAGAAGAAAGAAAGGTGAAAAAACTACTAAAGTAATTTTTAAATGTTGTAGATTACATTTTAAAATTCGGGCTGGACACAAAAATCCCAAACAATTTGGACTACCTGTGTGCTAAATTTCATTATTGAAAAAGGCATAGATTTGTCAGGACACCGCACACAGAGACACAGACAAACACTTCCTTTTACAGTAGTAGAGATAACCTCGAAGTTCACTTCTAATTATCCCTTCCCTATAGCACATACGTAAGTGAAAGCTGCGTACACTTCTGTGAGCAGCTGGTGTGTGCCATAGATGTGAGATATCAATAGAATGATCATTGTTGTTATCGAGAGGAGCTTCAAAATGTGTGACCAACATGTGAATGGAAGTCATGTGACTTTTCTCTCTAATAAATCGATTTGTTTGGCCAATTTGGTGTCGTGTCACCTCGTTTGGGGACGTATCATCTTACTGCAGCGGAGTTGTGTGAATGCTTATTTCTTTATAGTGGTGACAAATGTGGTGAAATCCCCTAAGTCTACTTCTGTCAGATGATCAGTCACTGAATCAATCAGATAACTAATCAATGGATTTGCTCTTCGTGGACCAATCATATGATGAATGTTAAGTTCCACCCAATAGACGTAAGACGTCTAAGGGTCACGTTACTACCTTTTTAGGTCCCATGACCCTGGGCTCATAAAAATACTATCATTGATCCCTCTACTTTTACATTTCCTCTATGAGTCTAGAATCCATCCTATGGCCGACACCTATAAAGTAAACGCTTTTAAAATTTAATACAATGTGGGATACAAAATTCCATAATTACAAAATTACATGCACATAAATGTTGTACTACGATGAGGGTGAAGAAGACACAGGGAGACAAATCAGTAAGAATCAACTACGGATCAATGAATTTGACAGAAAGTGCAGGATAAACAGTAAACTATGCGCAGGTAGGCAAGTTACAAAACGCTAGGATTGGACGGTACCATTGTCATTACTTCTTCACAATCACCTCCGTGCAGAGAAGTACTTTAAAAATAATTTTCAATGTTAACTGAAATTGAATTATATTGCTATAACGACTTAAAATTCACTTTTAACTATTCATTTTGCTTAATACATGAATTCCATTTGCATACTACTACACTATATGTACAAAAGTATTTGGATGCTGCAGAAATTCGGAGGAGGATACATCTTAGTGTGGGGTTGTTTTTTCCGGTTAGGACTCGGCTCATTGCTTGAGGTACCTGGTACCATGAACGCTGACGTGTACCTCGACGATCTGGATGATTCAGCCTTGCCTACTCTATAGCAATTACTACGGCGATGATGGTTGTTTCTTCCAACAGGATCGAGCTCCATGTCGCACTGCAAAACGTGTGTGGACTGGTTTCCTGAAAATGAGGTGAACTTACTTGCTTTGCCTGTTCAGACCCACAATCTCAATCCGATCGAGCACTTGTGGTTCAAACTGGAGCGACGAGTACGACACCGCCACGCACGAACATCTTCATAACGATCTCTTCTCACAGCCTTGAATAGCGAGCTATTCCTGCCCATACATACAGAGAACTTGTGGAAAGTATGCCTCGATGTATTGCAGCTGTAATACAAGCAAAAGGAGGGTCTACCATTTACTAAATAGAATAATAAAGCACTTGTCTGAAAAAAATGCAGTCTACAAATACTTTTGTCCACATTGTATATAAAGAGCTAATACGTTCTTGAACATAAATTCACCCAGTTGATATAATAACGTTGCCCGCATACGTTAATATATCAGACAACGAGACTGCAGACCAACTAGCAAAAGAGGCAAGAAATCTAAACAATGAGGACAATGTGCATGTCACCCTGCTGGACGCAAATGCCCCAGCTAACTTCAAATTGAGAGAACCTTCGATCCCAATTAAGCATCAGCTTTGTAATATCAATGAGGATAGACTAATTACCAAAACCATAGCCAGGTTAAGAACAGGTCATTACAGAGAAATGAAGAGTGACAGCGAGGGTAATAGATCTTACAGAAAGTGTAATAATTGCCCAGATATGGAGTTAACACCAGCTCACATTTTCGATTGTCCAGCAATAATTACGGATCTATTTAAAGTCGGGGTCCTTTTCTCGGAACCGAACCTGTACGAGGACAATATAGTGGAGATTGTTGGAGCTGTGATAACTGCTCATGGCACCATTTGAACAAGACTCGTCGTAGCCACGACATCATCAACATCAACATAAATTCTATGTTATGAAAGTAAATATATTTGCGACTCACATAAGCACAAATATACACTCACGTGATGATTTAAAGCACTGGAAATCAAAGAAAACTCGCAATCTATTCATCGCTGTCCATGTTGCATAATTCAAAAATTCAATTTGCAAACATTTCTATAAACAATTTATAAGAATATGCACATAAATGCTTTGCTATGAAAGGAAAAATATTTCTTGACTCTCATATGCGCCAATATACACTCATGCAATTTCAGAAACTGGAAATTGAATTTGACTACGGTTGATGTTGAAAGTAATATACAAACTTCTGGAAGAAAAACAATTTCCTCAATCAATTACCAAGTAAACTAATATAATTTTGCTCGTAACAGAGAGCGTGTATTTGCATTTGAAGACCCAATAAATTTACTTTCGAAAGATTAGCGTCTGGAAATAACCTTGGAGATCAACTTTATTAGTTTGAAGAGATTTGGTAGGTTTGTAGCCAAGGGAGAATTCAGTCCAAAAAATGAAATTTTTAATAATCCTCTTGTGAGGAAAACCTGTTTACCTTCGTTTAATTGCAATTTAACCCAACGTGCATTTTTGGGAAATGAAAAGTACTAGCACGAAACCAGATAAACTTCCTAGATTAAGTTAATATAAATGCATTTATTGGCAACGAAGTTTGCTGATCAATGGGAGAAATAAAAAGAGAAAAGTGGTTGACACTTTTATAAAAATATGCTAGGTGTAAAAGTTTCTCGTCTGAGGTATCGAAATTAAAAAATCACAATTGTGTAATACTGAGAATAAGTTTATCTTGCTCTTCTTAAAGTTTTGACTCGATGCTCATTAATTCCGTTTATATAACCTTGAAAGTTTGGGAAACTTATTTCAGACTTGTATGAGATAACACTTTTGTATTTCTAATTAAATGTTTGTAAAAAATTATTTATTATAATATTAATATGTGTGTGTGTGTGGTACATCATTTGCATCACAAAATTTTGTGTTTGTAATTAAATTACCTTTATTCTTGAGTGGTGCTTATTTAATAATGAGTAATACCTTAGTAGTAACGCTACTTGTGTTAAGATTGTTGAGTTAAAAGGGATGATCTAAATTCACATTATGAAGTCATAAAAATTTTTTGTTACAAGCTATGTCAGATGAGGTACAGTGTTACAGAATGAAATGGGTCACACTGTTACATACATAATTTATCCAATTGGCACGTTACAAACAAGCATATGTTTCACAATGTAAATTTTATTACTCTTACAGTTCTGCATTTTTCATTCTAAGATTGATTTTTAATTATAAATACGAATTATTACATAAAAAAATTGGTTATTTTTCCTAAAGATTTTCCTCTATACATGTTTGCATGTATTTTTTGTGATGTAAACAATATTTTTTTACATGATAAGCAGTTTTCTGTTGTTAATTCACATTCGAAATATTCACAAGCTAAGAAAATTATGTCCTTTAAGTAGTAAGGTCTTTCCCTTGAAGCCCCACCCCGAAAAACTGCACAAAATAGATGACGGTTGAAATGTTGAATCTTAACTGATACGCCAGTTGAAAATATGATTACAGAGGATATATTGAAGAGAAAAAAAGCACTAAACCCCAAAAAGAACGAAATTCCCAAGAAGCGAGCGAAAATGAACCTGAGGCGTAAGCCTACCGAGATAGCATCAACAGAAGATGAAGATTCTCCATCTTATGCTGATAGTGATAACATGTAATTTTTCAGAATTACATTCAGACATTGTTGCAGACAAGAACAATTAACAATGGTGATTACGTAAAGTAGAAGAAAGA
Source organism: Metellina segmentata (assembly GCA_947359465.1). Classification (NCBI taxonomy): domain Eukaryota; kingdom Metazoa; phylum Arthropoda; class Arachnida; order Araneae; family Tetragnathidae; genus Metellina; species Metellina segmentata. Next base: position 37,115,666 of record OX375875.1, read on the forward strand.
CACCTTAAAGAACATTAAAGTTCCCTTTATTGGGGAAATTTAGAATTAGAACACTGTTGATTGTGTCCCTTAAATAGTAAGGTCTTTCTCTAAAGCCCCACCCCGAAAAACTGTACAAAATAGTTGATGGTTGAAATGTTGAACCTTGTATATTTTCATATTAAAAATATGATACAAAAGATATAAAAATAAAATGTACGTCAAAAAAAAATTCCATCCTATAAATTTTCACGAACAAAAGAAATTTATTCATTTGAAAAATCATAAATCATTGCCAAACGACCTCTCAGAATTCCATCAGAAGGGACAAGGAGAAAAGCAGACATGCTGATTTTCCCTGTGGATTTAACTTCCTATCAAAATCTAAAATAAGTACAATTTATTTAATCTTATTTTATCATCTACTTTATAACTATAGGCTACAATCATTGCTAAAGTTTTCTTCACCATTTAAAGCTGTTCAATTATACGTAAACTAATCAAAAGTTGTATTTTATTTTAAGCCTGCTTAAGGAATCATTAAATATCTGTATATTTCAATCAAAATTAATTTAAATAAAAGACCATTCTTTATATTTACTGTTGCTACTATAACGTAACACTGTATCCCACAGTGTGTAACACTGTACCCCGACAGTGAGGCACAGTGTTACAATGTACACCACTACCAAAAACACTAAGCATTGAAAATAAATGTCGCTATTTATAATTTTAATGATTTTTAAGATGTATGTAAGAGATCAAAGATCATTTTAAGGGCTTTGTTTGCTGCATATTTGGACGCATCAACTTAATATAAAAAACATGTAACACTGTGCCCCACCTTCCCCTACATGACCGCTCCGGCTTCACCACATCATATTATATCCCATATTGTAATCCGTCATTTGGACCTGATCTAGCTCAGACAAGTCAAAGTGAGAAAATAAGAAAACTTGTTAATGAAAAGTTTCTTTATATAAAAAGCAAAATCTCATTTATTAACTGTTATATTTCACTTTCTCGATTTAAACACTTTAAAAATAAACATTGCAATTGTGGGTTATCGAAATTAGAATTATGAAGATTAATTTAGAAATGTCGATAAACGTATTCAAAAGCCATAAAATACTTCCTGATTAACACCATCAGCTTCTACTAAATTCCATGTCTCAAGGAGATTCAAATTATCATGTAATCATTATTTCTATGTAGTATGTACTTTTCTTATAACTGTTAAGAGAATCCTTCTACGTTATTTAGTTAAAATTCGATATCAGTAATTGATTTTTGAATGTTTCTCTACGTTGCTTTTTATTTTAGTACTAGCAAAATACCCGACCTTACTCGGTTTGAATTGGTTTACTCTAGATTGAAGAGATAATCAAAATATATAATGACTTACGTTTTTTGTAGAATAAAAATTTATTTTAACATCTTTCGCCATCTTTATATTTTCTACAACTTACTTTGGACACAAATCCTACACATGCATATCCATTCATGTAATACATTTCACATACATCGCACAATTGCTGTATGACAAAGCTACAAAATGACGAAAGGTGATACTAAGGTTACTACTATAAAAGACGATTTATAGGAAGATTTGGAATTCCCTTTCTTAAGTTCTTTTCATGTTCAACTCAATTAATTAAAATTACGATTTACGGCGAGTGCTCTCGCACTCATAGTCAACAAAACAATATTTTTTTACTTGTGGCACTCTTGCCTCCGGTATGCGACATTGTGAAATTTTGCAATCTTCTCCTGTCATTATTACAACGAATTTTTTAATGTTTGAAAAAGTTCCAGTTTGGATTAATAAACATTATTATTCTTTCAATAAAGGCATTATTCTTTAAATAACGGCATTATTCGTTAAATAACGGCATTATTCGTTAAATAACGGCATTATTCTTTAAATAACGGCATTATTCTTTCAATAATGGCATAACTACACTTAAAATTTACTGAAAATTTATACTGACTTACCTAACATTTTTAAGTCTAATACTTTGTGGTGCTGTTGCGTATGATGAGAAGGAAAACACATTTATTAAAATAATAAATATTTAAAACAGGAAACAGCGAAGTAAAACAAAATAAAAGATGTCGCAAAAAATTGTTCTAAAGATATTAATTTGTGATTCAATTTTATCTCTTGATCTCGCACAGCTGCCACAACTTACAACTAAAAGTGTACAAAATTTAGAAATGTGAAATTAATTCAGAGCGAAAGAACCAGAAAAAAATATCACTGCTCGCGCGATCTTGTTCATTCTCGTTTCATTGAAAAATATCGTCTGTCCCAAATATTCTTAAATCGTTTTCATTGCGCAAAGAATAAAAATAAGACTCGAAATAAATGAAGTATCAGAGATGAAATTCCATAAAAAAAATATAATTTTTTGAAGAAGAATTACTTTTTCAGCAGTACTTGTAAAGCAATCGAAGTAGTTGTAATATTCAATAGACATTCCAATTTTTCCAAGACTACCAAATTATGGTTGATTTAAGTATACTTACTCAGGTGTTTTAGCATGAAACTCAACTAAATATAACAATAAAGAAATGTTTAATATTGTATTCACTAAACTAATAGATATTGTATAAAATAAAATACAATGCAATCAAATATCTGGAATACAATTCATGTGATGTCTACACAAACACACTAACACAAAATCGAGCATAGATCAGAAAGACGGACAGACGGACTTTCGCAACCAATGCCACTCACTAAATGAAGATAAGTACTCACTGTATGCAAATTTTCATGAAAATATCTTAAACCGCGTGGACGTGTATAGGGCACAACATACAGACAGACAGACAGACAGACACCAAACGAGAAAAAGACGGATTCGGCATCAGAAGGGTCCAAAACGGATAGAAAACTTGAAATGGGTCGAAAATATTGAATGTACAAACAAACACTCCATTCTTATTTATATAGATTAATTTTCCTACTCATTTAAAATTATTGATTTCGTAGCTCGGTTCTCAAATTGCACAAAGTAACTCAGTAATGTCTTAAAGAAAATCGTTAAAATGAATTCTCAAATTTCGTCTTTCAAGTGTTTTTTAATTTTTTAAAAAAAGTTCTGATAATTATTCCAACAAACTCTAATTGAAGGATTTGTTGTTTGTGAGTTCCTATTGTAAAATAATTACCTGGCCTAATTTTTGAACCCGAATATTTCATTATTTGTAGATAATAAATTTAGTTAAACTAATTGCCTCCTTTTTTTGGTTTTATAATATAGTTTCATCAGGGGGGAGTAATTTTGCAACACTCGACGGTAATTTAGAATTTAGAATTTGAAAGAATTGAATGCAATTGAATTGGTGTTAAATATAAGATCCTTGATTGGTTTGAAATTTTTCTAAGCCAAGATGTAAATTGACGCACTAGTTAAAAATAATCATTGCTACAGCAAAAATTCATAAAGAATACTAAAAGCAAAATTTACTGATAAAGATGTGACAATAAAGTGTAAATGAGTTACACGTTTGCTTTTATAGTTACGAAACTGTGCATAAAGAGTACACAGCTAGATTTTTTTAATAGTTAATCCAGGACTAAAAACGAATGATTACGGAACACAACAACAACAAGTTATACATGCGTTGCGACTCTGGTGAAAAGGTAGATGGCTTTGGACAAGTTCGCTACGATTGTGATTGAAAAATAAACTGGAATCTTGAATTCATGCTAAAGACGGCAACTATGGGAACGTTGATTATCATTAAACTGCTTACACAATATATTGAACAAATGGACTGCTTCGAAACCAAGCTATCTGTACAAATGCTAACTTCCTTGAGAAGGAGTATTCTACAAAGGAGCGAGCAAAATTTAAGAAACGCCTCTATTTTTCAAGTCTGTGACCTCAGAATCATACAATGCAGCCTGTGGTGATTATCCTAACCGAAACTACACTCTAAAACAAAATAAATCGATGCACCAAGAAGGAGCTGATTGCAATAAAAATTGGTGGATGTGAACATACATAGTAAAACAAACGATTAAAACTTCAGAACAATTGAATAATTTATTTCAAAGTTTGACTATTACAAAGGGAAGAGGTCAATACGGCGTTGGTTCACCTTTGGCCTGGATGCAAGCTGTAGGCCGGCATGGCATAGACTGAAAAAATTCCCGGATGGTGTCCTGCGGCATTTTTTGCCAAATTGTCTTCAAGTGTCGGGCTAAATGCTCAATATTCCGGAATGGTTACAGTCGCCTTCCCATAACGTTCCAAATGTGCTCTATGGGAGAGATATCAGGAGACCTAGCTGTCCAAGGAAGTGTTGAGAAAGCTCAAAGACAATTCATAGCAACACGTGGAGTGTGTGGCCGGGCATTATCGTGTTGAAAAATAAGTCCGGGATATCGCAAAACGAACGGTAACATAACCGGAGGTAGAATGTCGTCTACGTACCGCTGAGCTGTAAGTGTGCCAGACATGACTACCAAATGGGTCCGGCTGTCAAAGGAGATGGCACCAAAGACCATAACGTTCTGTTGTGGGCATGTGTGGCGTGCGATAGAAAGGGCAGGATTCCTACGGTGCCCTAGACGTCTCCCGAGAAGTATGCGGTTGTCGTCAGGATACAGTTGGGAAACGGTACTCGTCACTAAAGACTATACGTCCCCAGTCAGCGCCGTTTGAAATTGATTGAGCCCGGCATCACTGTAATTCTACACCTTCTTGATGCGTCTATTTTTTGTTATAGAGTGTATTCAGTATAAAGCTGGTGCATATTCAAATTATGCAATCGTGACATCAGAGGCGCTGACAGAGGAATGGGTTCCATTACAGCAGGAAATAATTTACAACTTCATTCTCAGTATGCAAACAAAAGTCTGCTTCAGTGTTCAAGGCTGCCATCTCTAAATATAATTCTCTTACATGGCACACACAAAAGAGGTTATTTGTTACCGTGCTTTGGCAACACTGTACTATTATTTGTTTAACACGAAGCCTCGCGTCTCAATTGAATTTATAGCGTTGTCGGATGAAATTTTCATGAAACAAATGATAAGTCGAGCTGTTGCAGCTTATAAACAACATGCTGTGTATTTAATTTCCAAAGTAGCGCTTCCATTTTGAAGAAAATTTTCATTTTAATTCCATATTGTTCGAGTTTTTATTCCAGTGGTACTGTATAACTTTTCTGTAGTTCAAATTTATGTTTAAAAAATAATTATTTTCAATATCGTACTTTGTAAACAATCCCTTCTGCTAGGACACATGTCTTCATTCATGCGAGCGAAGCGATCAGAGTTTCTTCAGCGAACTGATGTGGATTGCAAAGCAATCCTCCGGGGGAAGGCTAGCGTTAGCGAGCAGTAGGAGAACCCACTAGTACAGCTTGTTAAGGACCGCCTCTTCTCATCATTTAAGTTTTAACATTGACCTTTTTTCCTCATGGCATTCAGTGCAGTGTCAATACCTTAGTTTAAAGACTATTTCTACTGTTCGTTTCTGTTCTTGTAATTAGAGTCTCAAAAGCCCTGTCATAAGAGTAGGGGCAATAATAATTGCTAATTTTTTATTAACGTCCTACTCGAGCAACACGACGGGCTATTGACGACGGTCCGGGATCAATCCCCTAAGGGAAAGAATAGAGAACAGCACCACGTAATTTTGAACCACTGTCAGATGACGAGGACGAGTAGCGGATTAGCAACCAGAGGGTTGCAAAACTCTATCCAAACAAAGACCATTGTGTACTTGGGTGTCGGTACACGTTAAATCGGTCGTGACCTCACCTTAGCATGGTGTGGAAATTTGGATAGTGCGGTGCCAACAAGCAATGAAAGTTTTACTATCTCAGAAGAGAGAAATACACCCAGGGAGGAATGCGTCTGACAGAAATCGAACCTTCTCCGCCTACATCTGGAAGGTTACTAAAGCAGTGGACATACCCACTGTGCCATGACGGCCCCGAAATCAATGTTGGACATGTGCTATTTTGATTAAAAGCATCAGTTAGAAGCAACTGATATTAATTAACTTGTAATGTAATGGTGCTTTTGTTTGAGAATTTGAACCTTTGGAGAATTTATATGTACACTGCCCTACAATAATGGACTGGAAACCAGCGGATTTGCATAAAATCCGACAACTTGTTTGGGAGTGTTTTTCGTGCTATGGCCTGGGACCTTTGAATGTTGATCCTGGTAAATTTAACGCCCACGTGAATATTTTGGACAGTCGGGTTCTTCCTACGCTCTGGCAGTTCTATGGAATGAACGAATGCTACTTCCAGGATGACAACGCTCTATGTCATGTTGCAGCCTCTGTCAAGCAGTGGTATCAAGATATGGATGTAAAAAGTCTTCCTTGACCTAATCATAGTCCCGACACCTAAACTCCATTGAACATCGTGGGATGACTTAGAGCGACGCTTACCGACCAGGGAACCACCTCCGAAATATACAGCTGAGCTGACGAAATTCTTTCAGTAATAGACACAAATGCCCATAGCTGTGTATCAAAACCTTGTTGAAAATATGGCCAGAAAGGTTGTTAGTGCAACTGCAGCACCTGGGGATCATCCCCAGGTGCTGCCAGGTAAAGCATGTATTATTTCCCTTATACCATCATATCTTTCTGTCCGGTCCATTATTGTAAGGTATTGTATATCGGCCTTAGAATCTCAGCAATTGAAGTTTAATGCATTTAATATTAATACATTTACAAATGATTTGAAAGTCGTAAACGCAATGTTAAGATCCTCGCACACCAGAGATCTAGTATTTATATTATTTTTCTTGAGTACAAAATGTATTGTTTTACTATAATACAGATGGGTTGTCTTCATCTGCCATAACTCGCTGTTAAAAGTGAGCAAAAAAAAGAAGCGTCGAAGCCGTTTCCACAACGATAAGCCCAGACTGAAGCTGTACCATTGAATGTTCTTGTTTACTAAGTGCTTTACTTTATTTAAAATCTTATAGTATGGCAACATTCTTAATATTATGGTTATTTTTACATTTTGTCTGTTCTGTTCGTTCTTTAGTTAAATTATTTAATCCATTAACTTCACTTTACATCACATTTATTTAGTTTTTTAATAAGAGTTTAAGATAAAAATGTGCTTAAGCTGGAGTCCAGTACCACTACAAGTGCCATTTTTTGACGTAACCCATCCTTAACCTTTTCGAGGTGTGAATGATATTTAAAATATTCTGTTTGGTACTCATTAAACTACAATGTAAATTTATACCTAATTTATTTCAATTACACCTAAATCCTTATAAGTAAGTTTAAAGTATTTGTACCTTGAACTCTAAAACCAGCGACCAACTTTTTCAGTAAAATGATGATTTTATTTTAATAGATAACTTGTATTAATTACACCTAACCCCTTATACCTAAATGATGGCCTTGCACAGTAAAAACAATAACCTACTTTCGTTTTAATGACAGTTTAATTTGTTTCACTTCTGCTCAATATCTTTTAGAATATGTGTGGTGTGGTAAACTTAAATCTTCTATAAAAATCTAATTCAAGTTTTGATCAGTTCACAAAATATTTTATTGAATGAATGCATTAAAAGACAGCCATTTCTTATAACTATGAGGAATTTAAGTACCATCCCTGTTCTGAAATACCCGCATCATTTCCGACTTCAAAGTGATTTCATTCCCTAAAAAGGTTTCGTTTTTTATTAGTCCTTTCTTTGTCATTTATATAGCATCTGTTAGTGAAACGTCTCGGATGCCGTTGAAACCTCTAATTTCCGTTACTTTTATGAGAGTGTTAGAGTAGTTACGAATAGCCATTTGCGCAGATTCACGATGGATCTGAAGTGCGGATTTACAAAACTTTTTTCTCAATGGACTCGTGTATTGCTGAAGAAAATCAACGTCATGAAGTGTTTTCGCGTGGTATTTTATTCGCAAGAGGTACTAAATGGATGAAACTGGATAGCATAAATATTCATCAGAGCGTAAAGAACCTCTGAATGCATCGCAAATGGATGACAATGGAATTGATTTTTTGGAGCAAACACAGCTTTTAATTCATTCTAAGTGCAAAGAGAGAGAGAGATTCTAACGCTCTTCTAGTTGCACATTACTTGTAATGAATTGCATTACTGAAAATCTTATATCTAATACAGTAGCGTGACATTTTTGTAGTTCATAGCGATTAAATTAAGAATTTAATTTTCTATTTTAACGCCATGCTTATTGAAGCACTTTGAATTTAAATAAAACAGTGGGCTGTAATGCAATACTGCGAGCACACATTCAAATAAATGTCTACATATATATGTGCCTCCGCATATTGAAATATCAATTAAAGTCCTTAGAACCAGCTCAGAATGGTGAATAATCTGGACAACAGAGACAGAAGATAATGGTTATGAAGACTCTGTCTACCTTATCTCATATAATCAATGTTCTACTGTATTATATATTTTAACTGTATAATTTTAATAACTTTTTAAACTGAATAATTATAATTCCTAAAGACAGTCAATGCTAAAATAATGCTATGTTTACAACATACAAAGGACATGCAATATATTCATTATCAGTCATATATAGCAATAAGAAATAAATAATTAAATTTGTGTTGCTTAGACCCATGTTACCATGGCAATTACTTGCAATTAAATATTAGTTTCTTTCACATATTTGGACACGAAATAACTTGCTTTGCTGTTTCAGCGCCAAATTGAAACAATCATCAACGCTACATTGTGTGGATCGATGTATAATATGAACACTGAACGTAGATTCGCATCGTACATTCCAACATCCCTCCTTCAGGCTGTATTTACCCGAAGAGAATGCTACAGTAAACAATAGCCACCCAAATGGAACGAGCGTGCTAAGGCGTCCTATCGCTACATCCCACACTATCCCAAATGGCAATACAACCTGCAGACCACCATAATCACAAACATACTTTTTACGAATGCAAATAAAGAAAGGTTTGCCTATATGACTAATCAAGGAAACCTGAATGGGAATATTTATATTTAGTTACTCCTACGGTATTGGATATAAATCAGACACAGTAAACAACCTCTTCACGATATATAAATAACTACACCCACGCCGAACAAAGGGGACGTATGCGTCTTCCTTCCATAAGAAGCTAATTATTTGCATGCAAAAAAAACAACACGCAAGTAAGTATTAAGTGTATTTAATCTAAACGAACATTGCTGTAATTGGTATCCATCGAAGCATTCGCGTAACACGCGAATGGATAGTCTCTGTGGAATTCCTTTCCATTCCGATTATTGGAATTAAGGTGAGAAATCTGATTGAACTTTCCGTTCGGAAATTAGCGGTATGGGAATGTTGTGATTCGCGGTGCAATCATTTGCCTCATTGGCGGAGTGGTTATAAGCTCATGTTGATTGGAATTCGAGTTAAGAATGCTTTCGATGACAGATTAGAATTTGCCGGTGTTTCTCAGGATTAAAAGGTATGTCGAGGATTTAAATATTCTTAAGAATTATCTCTTGGTGGAAACGATTTGAAAGTTGAAGATTGTATTAACAAATTGTAAGATGAATCCAATCGGTATTTGTATAAATATTGTTTGTTCCATGCTTTGTTCGTCGATATCAACGTAGAAAAGCAAAGTAAAATGATGGCTGAAGACGGATGCGCTTCATTTGTGTATGATATATAGCTTTATTTAACGCTGTATAAGTAGTATACACACAATGTCGGGTTATAAGTGAAAAAGACTAAATCTAATTTTTCGAGATGAGTTTTTTTAGCTTTTCTAGACCAGAATTTGCGACCTTTAGACCACAGACGTGTATGTGTGTGTGTCCACTAAGTCATTTTTTCTAAGTATGAGGTTCTATTTCTTCTTAAAAAACCACTTAGTGAGTAGAAGTTTCCAAACTTCGTTTTTTCATAACGATGTTTTTTGGTTTAGTGTGTTTCACTTGCAAACCGACGATACAATTTATTAAATTTATTTTTTAAAGAATCGTTCTGTTATCAACCCACTGATTTCACTATTCATTTTTTCTACCCACTGAACTGAAAAGGATTAGTTTATTCGAAACCATTGGGTGTCATGTGGGAATGAGACTATTTAAAATAAACTAATTATATAAGAGAAAATTTCTGCAAATAGTAATTACCCTAAAATTATATAATTTAATTGAGGTGGTTTCCCAAAAATCTCTGAATTGGACTTTTATCTGTGTATAAATTTCTTATCTGATCAAATATTATTTGTTTTTGACTTTTTGTTCTGAACTCCATGTTTATTACATTAAGCGATTCGTCGTACAAAATGTATAAATGATATTTAAATCGGAAAATTGGAAACTTTACTTTAAATTCCTAAAAGTAGTAGCTTAACCTTAGATTCCCTTACATTTTTAGCCCTTGTATAGCAAATATGGCATGATTAAGTGACAAAACAAACTTTCAATACAATGTAATCCAAATGGATATTAAGTTAATTATCTTTTAATCCGTTTTCCTACTTAAAATAATTTATAATTAATTAATTTTATTTTAATTAATAACTTAAAATAATAAGAGCATGCAAACCACATTATGATTTTGGAAGTATTTTATGATTTTCTATGCATGCATGAAATTAAAAATGTAACTTTTCAGAAGGGCTCCTTTACCATAAAAGAATCCACAAAAAAATTATTTCTGGTAATTAAGCAAATGAAAGAAATTTGGGTGCTGTCTAGAATTGAAAAGAAACCGAAATCCATGTACTGATTATTAAAAAATAATTATTTTCTTTGATCTGTCAGTTAAGGTTTAAGCATTGAAAAGCAAAGCTCCATTTGATAAAGTGGTAAACAACACCTATAGGTTTATGGATTGATAAATTGAACACGGAAATGGTCATCACTATCGACAAAAAATATCTCCATTCTAGGAAATAAGCCTTTCTACGTTGTTTTTTCCAAGAAGATTGGTCTTTTCCATCTTGTAATGGCTGTCAAATCGGCAGTTTCCCACTTAGTCTATTATTATTATGACTAATGCCTGCTCTTAAGATTTGATACATGTACAAAATGACCTATCTACTGTCCTGTCTGTCCTGGATGGTCACTGAGTATTCTTTCACTGCAACTACAAGACACAATCCATCTTTTAAATGTATCTTTTTTATCTAGGAAAAGAACTGGTTTCGAAACATCCGTCATTATATTTTATAGGAGATTAACGCGTTTCTAAACACAGAATTATCAACACTGCGTACAACCAAGTGATTATTCATGCACAGTTCCTCAGTTTAAATTTCTCTAAAAACATATATTAATTCCACATACTTTTACAAGGGACTACGAATCAATATTTGTCAGTGAAATTTTAAATATATTAAATACTACACGGTTGCGTATTGTGTTATAACTAGGCCTAGGTTTTTGATGATTTTGCACTTTCGGTAAGATTGAAAAGTTATTTGAGTAAGTTAAACTTTGCTCTATAAAAAGTTATTCCGCGTAAATTGCCTTTGTTATGATAATTTCGAACATTTACCGAAATTTCTCCGAAAAGGGGCATTTTTTCAAGTCTTACGGCATTTAATCATTATTTTCTAATTGAAAAATGTCTTAGTGTTGACAAGATAAAGGGTATTTTTGGATACATTTCACTCGAAATTACATTTTTTACTCTTGTTAGAATGAACATTTTTCTTGAGAAAATTTCGGACTTGAGAATCAGTGTGGCTCAAAGTGGCTTTTGTAGTTTCGTAAGAAATTGAAAGGGCGATTTTCAATGCTTAAAACTTTATAAGTAGATCTTAGTTAATAGCTCTCTGTCTAATAAACACAGGGTTTCTGTTCGCTTTTCTATGCAGACGAGATAAAAATTTTCAGTTTGTCCTGACAAACTAAAAATATTCAATTAAGTTCTTTTTTAATTCAATCTTTCAATTTAACGTAAGAACTGACAAAAATGTAAATTTAATTTGTATTTCCTTGCTTTTTTTGTTTCATTTTTATTAACAAAATTAAGACTCAGCTAGAAAAAGAACAAAAATTTAATTATAAAATTATTTTTTTAATTTTTTAAAAATTATTTTCAACTCCCTGGTACACCAGGGTAACATTAAATGGCTCACAGATTCACTCTTATGTCATTATGACTAACGGTCATTTGTCCACACATTAAGGAAAATTACTTATTCTTTTTAAGACATTTTTTGTAGATTAAGGATTATAGTTGCATTTCTGACAATTGTTAATATAATCAAATGATTAAATGTAATCAAATCTGTAGTGGTTCAGAGGGTATGTCCATTGCGATAGCAACCTGCGTTTTGTAGGTCGAGCAGTTTTGAAACCCGTCAGGTTCCAGATCTCTTTGGTTGCATTTCTCTGTTCTGTGTTAGTATAACTTTCCTTGTGTGTGTACGTCCATTACTTGATGTTGTCTATCATGTGCTTGGAGCAGCACAGACAAACATGACTCCAACGCCGCAAAACCAAAAAACAGCCAACCTCATACTGTGTCAAGGAAACAGGTTTCTTTTGAAGAAAAGTTTCTCGCTAATATTATTTTGCTCTGCATAAATCTAAAAAATATTAAAAGGTTAAATTTGTCCCTATGGCAACTGAGTATTCTATAGGATAGGTGTTCCAAATATCGCCTACCCAAACTATTTCTCTGTATCTCAACCTCCTGGATTGGGAAATCAAGCTGGAAACTAAATGAATATCACTAGGAACTATTCTTCTTTGGTTTCCAGAGATCATATACCTTCTTTACTTATGTCAGTTTAAGTTCACTAGTAAAACTTCAAAATGATTCCCAAGAGAATTTTCAAGAGTGGGTTCCTAATAATCGCCAACCTCTGTTCCTATTACCACCCACCAGGCGAAATGAGGAGCTACTATTAAAAACGAGATGCTAGTGGAGCATATATACCTACCTTTAGTATTTAATGTACTTTCAAGTCATATCTCTCTATATTAAAAAAAAGTTACCGCCGCCGCCGCCGCCGCCGCCGAAGAATTGAAATTTTTGTTGTTTAGCTCCATTCTTAGACGGTTTCCCGAGAAAGTACTGATCGGAAAAATATGAAATTAACATGCTTTGTTCTTCATCGTATTCCCTGGATAATTATTAAGATTTTTTTCCGATGCGGCTATTAGTTTAGGTTTTATTAAGTGTTAAAGTTGAAGAAGTGAAATTTCTTCCGCGAGTGAGCAAAACACATTCAAAATTTCAGTCTTTAGTCGTGAGTTTTTTTTTAAGAGTACCTCTCAACGTAAATTTTTGCAGCTCGTCGAGTTTTTTTTGAAATTTAAATGTGGTTCTTGATAATATTTTTTTGAAATTCGGGAAAAATCGGGACATTTTTGTTACTTTTTTTTAAAACTGCCGTATCTATATCTAATTACTATTAGTTTTTAATTTTTAAAATATCGCAGTATACCTCAGAATATACTCTTTCTTACGGTACTATTATTTTTGAAATCGGTTAATAATTAAATTGGATGCGATCAAAAGTTCGTGATACAAAATTCGGAATCTTCGGATATTTTCGCTACGTTTTGTTAAAACCGTTATGTCTACGGCAAAAACCATTATTTTTTAAATTTGAGAACATCACTGAATACACTACATTACACTCTTTCTTATGGTACAATTATTTTTCAAATAGGTTAATAAACAAAATCGATGCAATTAAAAGTAGGTCATACAATTTTCGGAACTTTCAGATCGTAACTTCCGATACAAAACTAAAATGGTCATATCTATATAGTATTACTGTTAGTTTTTAATTTTAAAAATATTGCAGTATACCTCACAATGTACTCTTTCTTACGGTACAATTATTTTTAAAATTGGTTCATAAATAAATTCGATGCAATCAAAAGTTGGTGACACAAATTTCGTATTTTTCAGTTCGTATAGCTGGTTCGGCAAACAGCAGTGGGTTGCATTTTCTACTATCGGGTTTGCCAGATATCAAATTTATCGTAGCAACAATTGCCATAAAAACGATTTCTTTTTATTTGGCGAGGAAAAAGGCTCGCTTTTTTCCCTCTGTTCTCAAGACAGTTTACCGACAAAGTTCAATGTATTGATATTAACACTGTTTACTTAAAATTGTACAGGGAACAAGATACAGAAGATTTTTTACTGATGCGGCTATTAGTTTAGGGTGCATTAAGTGTTAAAGCAAAAAAAAGTGAAATCAATTGCGAAAGAAGTATTGGTTTGAGAAAGCAAACCAAACGGGATTGCGTAGCAATCCCCGGGGTCGGCGAGCGTAAGCGATCAGGGCGCGAAGCCCTCGCTGTGACGTCATGTACCGGAAAGTGAAATCAGCATAATACGAATTATTCAGATAGTTTCACTCTGTGAAAGGAATGTTGGTTTGCGAAGCAAACCAAATGACATCTGTGAAAGGAGTGTTGGTTTGCGAAGCAAACCAAATGGGATTGCGCAGCAATCCCCGGGGGTTGGCGAGCGTAAGCGAGCAGGGGGCGGAGCCCCCTAGTAAACTAAATTGTGATTTGGAAACACTATCCTTGAAATTCCCTGAATGGATTGGAGACAAAAACTACGTTGATCACAGCCTCAAATACTTCTGATGCAATAGTGTTCCTGATTTAATTGATGGGAAACTTGCCGGTGGCGCTACGTGTGGCAAAACCCTAGACAACATAAACTCATAGATGTCGCGCAAAGTAGCTTACGAGTAGGTGATATTAAGCACGGGGGCGATATTTGGAACTCCTACCCTAAACAAATTTGGCTTTCGGGGCATTTACAAATAACCTAACAAAGCCATTCCTAAAAACATTTCAATATAAACTCTGAAGTCCTTTTTGCATTCAGCGTCTATCGATTTCCACATCTAATACGTACTGAAATAGAGTACAATCCATAGCATATAAATTTAAATAGAAAGCCAAATCTATAGCTTTTAGAGTAACGTTAAAAGCATTTTAATGGATGGACATAGTTATGACATTCTCGATAAACCACGCAGTTCTTCGATTGCTATATGCACCACTTGAACTAATGTATATTTCATATTCTTATTGCACGTGGTTGTTTAAGTCACTCTCATATTTGTATGTTTTCTTGTACTAAACTGCAAGCCATATTCGCTGATCCAAGTTTATTTTTAAAAAGAACTTTCAATCTAAATGAAAGAAAAATAGTGGATTACTCTATAGTTTTATTAAAATTATTCGCGAATATATTGCAAAAGGAAACGAATCATAAATAGCATAAAATGAAATGTATTATTGCAAAAGATTATTCTTAATATTTTGTAGTTCGAAATTAAATTTTCGTTCAATTTCAAAATAATTAAACCCTAGAGACAGCTCTTTCGTTTCATATCCATTTTGTTTTCTATAGAAAACCGCATACTTCCACAAACATTGCTTTTGGATATGAATTAAATTTTTATCTAGTTATCATATTCAATATTTTACAAGCTACGTTACTTCTATTATCAATAGATACTTATAAAAACTTAGACATATCCTTTTAGACTTAAAACCTATTGTAAACAATGTAAGTGCACGGATAATTTAGTTTAGTTTTACTCTGTTGGATGAATCACATAAAATATTTTTAACGTTAAATGTAAATTGTCTCAAGAGTTTTAAAATAATTTCAATCTTCAATTAAGATCAAACGGTGTTTTATTTTTATTGAAAGCGCATACACACACAAACATGTTTTCGGGTACAAATTATTTTCCCTCGTTACAGGTTTGTTATCGGTGAAAGAAATAAGAAGCAATTTTAAATTATTTAATTTTTTAATACTAAATTTGGATTATCTTTCACTAAAATAACCAATTTTTAAAGATTTTTGTACCAACGAAACGATGCCATTAAATAATTCCAAACTTTGTGCTTCTCTTTATTTTTTCATGTATTCATTTTTTGTTATTTTCAAGAAGAATCACGAGGTTTGAAAAATTAACGAATTTGAAACCGAGGAATTGCGAGTTCGAAACTCCATCCAACCAAAGATAGTCCTGTACAAAGGGGCTGGTGTAGGTTAAATATGTTGTTACCTCAAATGTCCTCGTCTCGTATATTGACGGGATGTGGATGTTTGAAGAGTGGAGTCTAGTTCAGGTACTGACCTCGTCATCTGACCGAGATCCGAAATGACGAGGTGCTATCATCAGATCTTCCTCCTCGGAATTGATCAACTACCTACCTACCATTAAAATCATGCCTCATAACCCTCTTCGATCGTGACGTCACGCAACGCTTTCACGCAACGCACGAATTATTTCTAAACTCCATGTGGTATTTAAGCAAAAATGATTGAACGGCGCTTTCATACGCATAGAACTATCGTTTGACTAATCAGAAATTTTTAATTAGAGCAAATGGTGACTTCTCAAATCCAAAATCATCGATTTAGTTCAAGCAATTGGCCCTAATTTTGCTATAAATTGTAAAGTTACCGTCGGCTTATAGCAGAAATTCATTAATTGACATTAATTTTTTATCTTTATTTGAAGAAAATATTTGAATTTCGAAACATTTCCAAATTTTTAACATTTGTTCTAATACTGATCGTGGGTGAACTATGGCATTTGAATGCTTTTTTCTCTATATGCTTCAACAAGAATTAAACGGTTGGGAAACGTTATTAATCAGTTTGAAGTATAATTTGTATCTACTAGGTTTTTATTAATAAGCCATTCATAAATTATGGAGTGTGTTTTTATTAAATCCAGATGTATTCATACGTTGTTCAAAAAAATGTGAATGAAATTCACTTGGAATTTCATAAGTCTTGTAACTTATAATTAGAATATAAAAAACAGAAGTAATCCATTCTGCCATTTAAATATTGAAATCGAATTTCAACTAACCATTGCCAAAGGGAAAGGTATATTCCAGACAGAATTTTTTCAAAAATTGTGTCCCAAGGGAATTAAAGGCTATATTAACCGAATATAAAAGTAAACGTCAGCAGATATATTGAGTTGTAGACAAAAAAATATCTTGGGAGAAATTTTGAATTTAATAAACGAATCCCTTAAAACGCGTGGGATTGTAGATAAACTTATAATGGATATAAAAGGAAACATGCAATTATGCTGAGTTAGGAGTATTCAACTGTCGTAAATAAAAGCACGTAAATATGTCGCAAACATTAAAAACATGAGATTGGAAACGAATGTCGGAGACCAAATATGCTTCACCAAGAAAATTTTTAATTTTTAAAATTTGACAGAAAACTAAAACCAGATAATGGGCTACTCTTTTTTATTCCTACAGCTAACCAATTAAGGAAAGTCAGAGTGGTCTATTTTGTCATTTTAGTCAAAAAGGGGAAGAGTATCTCAAAATTTCGTTCTTTAGGGTTAGTTGGTAAAATGCAGCTTATATAAGAGTATCTAAAGCCTCATAACTGTTGATACCTGTTACAACATAATATTCAATGACTAACTTGCTGAGTGATAATATTTTCATATTTAGTATTGTTGCGTATTCCATACTTACACTATATGTATAAATGTATTTGGACACTGATTGGTTTCAGAAAAAGTGTTTTATTATTATATTTAGTAACTGGAAAGCCTGCCTTCTGCTTGTATTACAGCTCTAACGCATCGAGGCGTACTTTCCACAAGCTCAATGTAAGTATGGACAGGAATAGCACGCCATGCCTTTTGCAAGGCTCTGAGATGTGATTGTTGTGAAGATGGGCGTACGTGGTGGTGTCGCACACGTCGCTCCAGCTTGTCCCACAATTGCTCGATAGGATTGAGATTGGGACTCTGAACAGGCCAGTCAAGCAAATTCACCTCATTTTCAGGAAACCAGTCCAGCAGACGTTTGCTAGTGTAACATGGATCTCCATGCTGTTGGAAGAAACAACCATCATTTCCGTTGTGTAGGCAAGAACAAACTATCCAGAACGTCGAGGTATACGTCAGCGTTCATGGTACCAGGTACATAAAGCAATGGGCCGAGTCTTAACCAGGAAAAACAACCCCACTCTAAGATGGATCCTCCTTCGAATTTCTGCAGTGTCCAAATACTTTTGTCCATACAGTGTACATACTCAACGTGTAACAACTGTCAACAATACGCAAAGAACAAACTTGGAGAAACTTGGTTTTCTGACGAGCACGTCAGAAATTCTGAAAATACTCCTTCCATACGCTGGCGTTTCAAAACTTAAGAAACACCACAATTTTCAAAGGTTACAATTTCAGAATTAAGAGAAGGCAGTGAGTAGCGATTTGCTGAACCGCAAATATTCAGTAGAAAGCAGGTACGCATTCAAATCCTTGAATCGTGACGTCAGTCTCTGACAGAGGAATGGGTTCTGCTTTTGCAATAACTCGTCGGCAATTTTATTCTTGGTAGTCTCTCAAAACGTGGTACAAAGTCCGCATCAGTGTTCGAGGTGGTCATTCAAACCTCTAAGAACCTCCTCCTTTCTTACTTAAGTTTTCACAGTTATCCTTCTGTCTCATGGAACCAGTGCAGTGTCAACTCGTCAGTTTTAATACTATTATTACTGCTCGCTTCTGTTGTCATTTTGTGTATGCTCATCAGTTCCAGTGACTCCCGAGATATTTTTCAGAAACTCCAAAGCTTACATAATTTTCCCACACCCAGATGATTTCATCGCAAATAACAGCTGAAAGCCGAACTATTATTTAAATATTTTATGCCAGTGTATTATAGGTGACAATGTAATATTTATTTTACGACATTAAATATTACGACATAAATATTAATACAGTGTTATATTTTAAATAAAGCAGTAAAATAGACCAGGTGGCAGAAGGTAGCTTTATCAAAGAAATAAATTGTGTATACTTCATTTTGTTCTGAAAATTGTTTGTAACCTAAATCAAAACAGAATATAGACATTAGCAGTATTTAGAAACTGTTTCTTGTATGTGTATTTTTAGGGATTGCATAAGACTCAGAATATTATAAACAGCTTGGAATCGTTAAACTGAATTCGGCACAAATTCATAGATCATAACCGCTCTTAAATTTTCTGTGTATGACATCACATTTTATAATATTAATACTCTATTTTATAAAGTAAGGAAGTCAAAATGTGCCAACAGGAGCAAATAGCTAACAGGAAATTTTATATTATTGGCAATGAGAAGTAACACAAAGTGTACAGTCTTTTAATTAGCGTTTGTGAAATTTAATTATTGTACATGATTTCGTGGCAATTTGTAGTTGTAGAGGTTACGAATGTTTTTTTTTTGTTTTTTTTTTTGACAAAAAAATGCACTGAACTTTATAGTTTTGCTTAAAACATTAAATTACTTCTGAATTCAAAGTTAGAATAAAACAATACAGAATTAACAATTGTAAACATCATTGATGCTTTAGTTAGTTTGCGAAAAGCACAAAGATCAATATAAGCAAGGACCAAATGTATTTATGTATCAAATCATTAAAGTGTTCAATGTTAAGTAATTACAAATCTTCAGATTGATTTTCACGATCAACATAAAATTATATACTAATAATTAAGTATAGCATATCGTCACTCAAAGTGCAAAAGGTCGTATATAAGTCAAAACTTCCAGTTTTTCTTTTATTATTACTATATGTGGCATTTTGTGATTTCCACCTGGAGGCAAAATCTTTTATGTCATCAGCTGATCCAATAAAAGTTTGCTCATCCAAAAAATAGAATTAAATCACAAAAAAAATTATTAGTTTTTTTGCGCTCCTGAAAAATTTAGCTTTTAGACATACGACCTTTTACACTTTGAGTGACGATATATAACTATTTCGCTATTTATTTATCTTTTATCTTCAATAGAACTTCGATATCATCACAATATAATTTCACTTCATAAATAGAAATCAAAATGAATCTGTTAATTCATCAAAAGGATTTGCAACTATAGCAATACATTTCAGTCGACTTGTTATACTACAGTAACAAGTATTGAAAGGTACTTGATCTAATTTGGTGTAATGTAGCAAACTACAAACGAAATTAAACCAAAAAGTGACCTAAAAAGTTATTTTGTCTGTTGTATTTGGTAAAATGAGTAACATATTAATTGAGCGATGGACGTATTTTTTACTATATGTATTTATTGCATTGTGAAACCAATTTTTAAATCAGATTTCCAAGCATATTGCCCGTTAAGAAAAATAAAAATATGCACTATTCATAAAATCTTTAAAACCCAGTTTGTTTGACAAATGGATTTCATATTACCTTATAGATTTTTAGTTACAAATTCATTGTGTTTTACATTCCATTGTAGCACAAAAATCAATTGCAAATTAGTTTCCAAACAAATTCAAAATGCTCAAATTGTGTTCTATCTCATTACAGAGAGGCCAGTGAAAGATGGCTAACCAATCTCTCAGACTGAGAGTGGTCTATCTTGTCTGCTGCATACTCATTGCATCTGGCGAACTTACCAAGGAACATTCCGCATCCAATCGCCATGAAAATGGTAAGTATCTGCTTATTGAAATACCTTTAACATGAATATATCTTTTAAATTTAAATAAAGTATTAATATTTTCATGCGTCAGCCATAAAGAATATAATGAACCACCATAACAATAAAAAATAAGCTGTTAGTGTTTTTATGCACCAATATAAATACACGATCACAGAAAAATGCATTATGGAAAGTTTAATTGATGTTTCATGAATATTTAAAGCGGTAAAGTGAGTATTTCTATTGTCACGTGCTGAACTGTATAGAAGATAAATAATTGAAAAAAAAAAGAGTTCCAGGTTCAAAAACGCAATTATATATTGATAGCAGACGATATATTAACCTTAATTATTATTTTTTCATTAGTTTTTTTTTTACATAATTATATCGTAGAACTTTAAAGAAGCAGCATGCAACAAATCATAAAACTTCAAACGATGTTTATTATTTTATGTAACGTTGATGGTTATTTTTTTTTATTATTCCATTCTTCTCTTTTAACTGTTATACTTTGCTGTGTTTTCCTTTTCAAATAAGCCTTTAAAATTTCTTCTTTCCATCCAATTTTTAATTATTTCTACCCAACAATATAAATATAATTAGTCTAAACGTAAATATTTTTGTAATTGCATTTCTAATTAAAATAATAATACAATGTTGCCGTTCAACTCAAGAAAGCAGTACATTTCGAATTTGGTGGTTGTTACATGCTGCATATCTAATTATGTAATATTGTACTTTACACTAGATAATAGCTTCATCTCTTCAGGATCTGTTCACTGAGTTTGATCTGGTTTTTATATAAAACATGTTATTTTTATAAGCAACATATTAACAAACATTAATTATAAGCTATAACCAATAAAATATACAGTACAAAGTCCCAAATACAGACGTCCGAAATCCGGAATTGTCCAAAATCCAAACGTTTTGTTAACCGACGTTTTTTTCCCCTCACTTTTTTTCATATTTCCGACGATTTCTTAAGAACAAGGAGTTAAACCTGGACCTAATTGATGAAACAACGAAAAATAACGGACATTTTTAGATATAGAAACACTACAATAGCAAAATTAGATTTGCAAGTAAAATTTGTTGTGTATATTGTATTAAGAAGGTTTATTTCCTTCTTTTTTTTTTAATATTCCTGTTTATATATCTTCTATTTTACTATTGCAAACGCAAAATTTACGCAAAGGGAGTTAAATTAAGGTTTTATGAAAAAAAAATGCAACTAAATCGAAATCCGGGAAGTTTTATAATCCGGAATGGCCGAGGTCCGGAGGTTTCCGGATTTGGGACTGTATTAACAATTCTTAAAATAGTACCAGGATTCTGTTTCCTTGACTAAAACAGCAGAACAGTGGAATCGGCGGGGCATGAGCATTATTATCATGAGAAAGGCAGTATCTTTTCGAATAGACAGTTGTTTCTAACACAACAAACTATTCATTGAGCGTGAACTGTTTTCTTTTAAGGCATCTGTTAATTTTATAAATAACAGCATTATAACAACTATGAAACTTAAAACTGACACAGTTCCTTCTTGACTATAACGTCCAGAATAACCGGAACATCTTAAAATATCTTATGCATAAACTAGCTGAATAACTCAGCATTTCTAGGGAAGAAATGGTTGAATGCTGATTGAAAAATGAATTAGAATAATCACTTTTCTTGCATAGAAAATTGCAATCATTAAAGTTGTACAGAAAATACTTTTTACCTTCAATCATTTAAGCTGTGCGGAAAATACTTTTTAGCTTCGTTTTAACTTTTTATAGCTTCTACAATTTATTTCGGATGCAAATATATTAATTTAATTCCTGTATAATATATTGCAATATGCAAAAGATTAAGACAAAAACAAACAGAAACGAAATTCCGATGAAAGAGTGCATAATTCTGAAAAACAAAACATGTGCCAAGTGTCGAATTTTGACTTCTTGAGCTGCAATAGTGCAATGACATTAGAAAAATATTGATAAAGACGATAATGATTTATGAAATTTAGTAATGCTCAAAAATGACCGCGACATTTCCCTGTATTAACTCAAATACACAAACCCTGTAGAATGTATTTCCTTGTCAATATACACTTATTGTAAGAAAACAAACTTTAGATTTTAAAATTGAGTCTTCGAGGGGTATTTTTAGGACTACCGGTGTGCCAATTTTTATGGTTGTAAGTGCTATAGTTTGGTCTGAAGACAGGAAAGTAATAGCCTATGTTTTCCGCAGTGTTCTAAAGTACAAGTGTGCCAAATTTGGTATCGATTGGTCAAACGGTGTAGATTTGTATAGAAAGTATACACACAAGCATTCTTTTTTATATATATAGACTAGCAAAATTACCCGACCTTACTCGGTTTGAATTGGTTAATTCTATATTAAAGACATGATCAAAATATATAACTACTTATGTCTTTCGTGGAATGAAATAAAATTTTAACACCTTTCGCCATATGCTTATAATTTCTATAGCTTACTTTGGACACAAATCCTACATGCATATTCATCATGTAATACTTTTCACATTCATCGCATTCTTGCTGTATGGCAAAGCTACAAAATGACGAAAGGTGACACTAAAGTCACTCTACAAAATATGGTTTTGATGGAGATTTGAAATTCCCTTCCTTAAGTTCTTTTTATGATCAACTCAATTAAAAAATGACGACTTACGACGAATGCTCTCGCACTCATAGTCAAAATAACAATATTTTTTTTACTTGTGGCACTCTTGCGTCAAGCATGCGACATTGTCGAATTTAGCCATCTTCTTTTGTCATTATGACAAAGAATGTTTTAATGTTTGAAAAATTATATATCAGATTTTTTAAACATTATTATTTTATCAATAACGGCATAATTACACTTAAGATTTGTTTTATTCTGACTTACCTGCAACTTTAAGTAGAATACTTAGTGGCGGTGTTGTGTGTGATGGAATGAAAATGCAATTTATAAGGAATATTGGTGGAACTGTCGTTCACGGTAAGAAGGCGATTTGTCGCCAAATATGGTAACCTTCACCTTTTGCGGTTTTTCTTCACATCTGCCGTTTTTGTTATGGCAACCCTATCTGCAAAATTTCTCGCACTCCACGCTTTGAATGGTATTTTTTGCGTTGTTTCATTGGCGACAAAAATTAGTTGGCGACAAACGTCTTACCGAGAACGACAACTCCACCGGAATATTTAAAACAGAAAACTGAAAAGAAAACAAAATAAAAGTTGTCGGGAAAACGTTGTAGTAAGATATTAATTCGTGATTCTTTTTTATCTTTTGATCTCGCACAGTTGCCAGAACTTACAACTAAAATGCACTAAATTTAGAAATGCTAAATTAATTCAGAGCGAAAGAAATAGAAAATATCACTGCACGCGCGATCAATCAACGCGAGTTTCCGTTTCTCCCCGTTCGATGAAAAATATCGTCTGTCCCAAATATTCTGAAATCGTTTACATTGCGCAAAGAAAAAAATAAGACTTAAAATAAATGAAGTATCAGAGCTAAAATTCCATACAAAAAAAGTTTTGAAAAAGTAATTGCTTTTTCAGCAGTACCGGTAAATCAGTCCAAGTAATCGTAATTCTCAATATGCATTCCAGTTTTTCAAAAAATATCATATTATGGTTGATTTAAGTATACTTACTCAGGAGATTTAGAATGAAACTTCTCTAAATATGAAAATAGAGAAAAGTTTATTAACACTAAACTAAATATGATGTATTACATAAAGCCCATTGTAATCCGATATATGGAATACAATTCATGTGATGCCTGTGCGAACACACAAACACAAAATCGAATATAGAACAGAAAGACGGACAGACTTACGCAACCACGTTCACTCACTAAATGAAGATAAGTACTCACAGTATGCAAAATTTCATGAAAATATACTAAACCGTGTGGACGTGTATAGGGCACATATAATACAGATAGACTGACACCACACTCGCAAGAGGCGGATTTGGCATCAGAAGGGTTCAAAACGCGTCCAAAATATTGAAATGGGTCGAAAATATTCAATGTACAAACAAACACACCATTCTTATCTATATAGATAAGGAAACCATTTGACTGAGTGACATTAATTAAATAAAGAAGGCAATATCTTTTCGAATTAATGTTTATTACATACTGTATATATAATTATACTGCTTTTCAAAACTGTATAGATAGCAGTACCATGATTTTAACCAGCTGTTCATTCAATGTCTGCTGATGTCTTCTAAGGCATCTTTTAATTTTATAAATAGCAACATAACATTATTCTTAAAATCCAAACACGGAGATACTGCTTTCTTGATAAGAACAGCCAGAATAACAAGAATATCTTAAAATATTTTATGAATAAATAAGGAAGCCATTTAACGGAGTGTCATTAATTACGTGAAGATAATAAGAAGATTGTATCTTTTCAAAATGACGGTTACTACACATTATATATATATATATATATATATATATATATATATATATATATATATATATATATATAGAGAGAGAGAGAGAGAGAGAGAGAGAGAGAGAGAGAGAGAGATAGCGGTACCATTATGCTTACCACCAACTATTTATTGAGTTGTTTTCTACTAAGGCATTCGTTAATTTTATAACGAGCATTATAGCAACCATTAATCCTAAATTTCAAACACGGAAATACTGCCTTCTTGACTAAAACGGACAGAATTACCGGAACATCTTAAAATATTTTATGAATAAGTAAGGAAATATTTAAAGGAGTGCGGCAAGCTCTTGCATTAAAGCGCAATTACGTTACTGAGAAGCGAAACCTTTCGTTTCCAGTATTTAACACATTTGAAACCATAGACATCAGAGAAATCGCCATAGGGCTCGTCGATGAGAAGTTTCGCTTATTGTACAGAAACTGCTCGATTATTCTCCGAAACTGTTAAATTCAATCGTGAATAGCTGAAGTGGCATTGCATACTTAGCAACAGATGGCTTTAAAATGTGTTTGAAAGTTCTGAGCCATGATCATTTGATTACGTGTGCATAAGTTCAAATGGTAATTTAGATTAACATAAGACAGTGAAGTTGAACATTGTAGTGACAAATAATTTTCCATATATTATCAATAGGGAGGTGTTTAAACGAATTTCAGATGAGTATTAAATGGCAAATAGGAGTGATGAAACGATCATAGGCATATGATCATAGGCAGGGTAAGGAGCATATGAAAATAAATATAGTTGTAATAATTGCACTGATCTTTATCATTATTTTAATCCAATAACTAACACCACTGTATAACTGTGCTAAGAGTATGCTAAAAGAGACTTATTTTTCTCTATAATAGTTTTCAAATAGCTAGAAGAATGAACCTGTATTTGGTATTTTTTACATTTTGTACACAAAGTACTGTTATCAGCAACTCGAATTTTCATTTTTCAATGCGGATGTTCAGTTTACACATTACCTATTGTATAATTTATTTGCATGATTTGTATATTATGTATTTAACAGTCGACCGCTATTACATTTTTCGATTAACATACCAGAAGAACAAGATAAGAGTAAATGAGCACACCTAAATTGGTGTGATTTACACTTACTGATGTGCTAAGGAGCTTTTACCTTAAAAAATAATTTATTTATAATATCATGTTACTGTATTAATCATTTAAGCTGTAAATTTATTTAAATAATACAACTTATGTCTAATGAACATACGTGTACGAACCGCGTTTAGTTTGGCATTCTTGAGTTATCTTTATGTCAATGTATGTCGTATTAAATCGAAATAATTATGAGCCTTGAAATTAAAGGTTCATCCACACTTTACATCAATCTCAATACGCTCTCTGTGTTCGGATCCGTCGATCCATGAGCAATGAGATGTAGAAAGATTATCTGATTTAACCACTCCCGTTCTCATTTATTGGATCGACGGATCCGAATGTGAAGAGCAGATTCGGATAAGCGCACTAGTGTAGATGATCCTTAAGGCCTAAAGAGGCTGATTTACTAAAATTTAATATGATGACATAATGGACATAAATTAAGTAAATTATGGACATTGGCGATAAAATGAAAAAAGTATGTGCGAAACAGCAATCGGAGCGTGTTTAAGGTGCACAATCAGCCAATTCATAAATTCCGTCAGAGACTTCTGAGATAAAAATGCAGTGGCATTGAATTAATAAGCCCGTAATAGGGAACTCCTACAAGAGATGAAGAGAGAATATAAATATATATTTAAACAAGTGTTTTGGAATTCCATTATACATAATGTACACTGCTGGCCACCGTAAATGCAACACCCTGAAGGAAGCATGCAAATAATATGAAATTTACAACATGCATTAGCGGAGGTGAGGTATGCAAATGATTAGAATTTCAGCGCAGACGCACCTCACTCACGCCTGTGGCGCCACTTCAAAGCGCTATTTAAGGCTTGGAGATTTCGACGATTTCAAGTACGGCAATTGTGTTTTTCTTGTGGTTTTTCAAAAAAAACGATCAATTATGCCTCGTAGAAAACAGCGATCATTTTTTGATCAAGTATCCGAGTTCGACAGAGGAAGGATTGTGGCCTGCCGAGATTGTGGATTATCTTTCAGAGAAATCGGTAGTCGTGTTGGACGAAACCAAACAACTGTAATGCGGATATATGATCGTTGGACGCAGGAGGGTACGACGGATCGACGTGTTCGATTGCGTCCACCTCAATGTACCACTTCACGTGATGACAGGCATATTGTGCGTATGGCAGTGACGGATCGCTCGGTGATCTCCAACAATGGCGACTACTCTGACTACTGATTTTGGCAGGAACCACACTTCACAGAAGTCTATAAATTTAATCATTTGATACTTGGTCAACATGTTATCTACAAAATTAATTTTGTTGTGACATCTCTTGTCTTTCTTGGTGTTGCAATTTGAGTGGCCAGCAGTGTATGTTCAAAATAATGAACATACATTATGTACTCGTTTTGAAATCGTAAAATATTTTGTTAGCTACATTTAAATACCTTTATGTTGATTGCTATATTTTACACCATTATACACACCATTTTATATTTTTATTTTTAACTATATATCATGTATAAAAATTATTCTAAATTCTATTTCTATGTATAAATGATTCAATCAAAATCTCAATTTTATTAATATCATTTTTCGTCTTATTAATTGTTTACTGCAGTCACAAGTCAACATACGCACTTTCAGATCTGAACTGTTTTAAGATTGAATAACTAAAAACCATGTTTGTTCGGGGGTTTTTTAAACAGCAAAACGCATAATACAAAAAATTTAAGCATGCTTAAGACTAATATTTTTACTCGAATATCACAAACATATACGTTTAACAAAATAAATTTTACTGTAACTATTAGTGTTGGTTGCTAACTAAATTTTGACAAGCCTGTCTGCTCGTTATTATATCAGTAATTTAAGCAATAACATATATAAACTGTGAAAGTTCGCATCTTAATTTCAAAGTCCAGAAATGAAGAAACGAATACATGCTAACTACAGATGAACATTCCTAATTGAAAATAATCAATCAGTTATTTGGAACTTTGAATCTTTGGGAAATACATTTTCAAAATATTCCGTTCAAGGGGCCTAGACAATCCCAGCTAAGTGCCCCAAAATTGTAAGAAGAAATTTCGATAAACCCTAGATGCCGGGGAAAATAAGTATTCTAAAACCGCAAGACCCTAAAGATTACTCGGATATCGTAGTCAAGAGCCAAAGGAAAAAAGCCGGTGTATTCAAATCAACTTAAGAGACTGCAATTTGCAAATAGCTACATTATGAAAGATTTATGTTTTGGAATACCGTGCTTTTCACTGATGAAAGCAGGTTTAATATATCTGCTATGATCTTTATAGTGCTTGGAGGAAAAAATATAAAGTAATGGAAATGTGAAATCTAAGGCCCATGATGAAATAAAGGACGCATGTAATGGCTTGTGGATTAATGTTAGCTGAGGAACAAAGAAAAATGGTTTGCGTGGATGTTATAAGGATCGTTTAAAATGTTCGGATGTATTGGGAGGCAATCTGCAATCATTACATCTCGATTCTTTGTGGATCAACAGATGAAATCTTAGTTAAAGTGGAAGAAAACATTTTAAAACTTGAAAATTTGACCAATAAAGAATAAAAATTTATTAAGAAACAGTCGATAGCTATTTCGGTGAAGCGAAACGTCACCATCATCAGGACAAAAGCGAAAATGTTAAACATAGTATATCCTAGAATACTGTTGCCCCAACTTTAAACTTCAATCTTTATTTGTCCTATTTTGAAGCTTTTAGATTATTATTATCTTAAATATTTTACTTGGAGTTTCTTTTCAATAGATTAACAATGATTGATACTGCAATAGGTTACAATTATTAACTTTGATTGCGAAAATATGAATATATGTCCAAAGCATGCCAAAATACTACTATTTTTCAACCATGGCGTTTTCTACGTGGTATTTTAAGAATAATATAACAAAACATTGAGAAGTATAGGATATCGTAAAATAATAACTGACACTACTCAAAGCGTTATAACATAAAACGTATAGCCAAATTTTTGTGATACTAACACGATGGTATAAAGAAGGTGTACGGAGGAAAATTGGGAAGAAAAGAAGTGGCAACTTTCCCCAACAGGTGGCAATGTTGCAAGCATTCACGCAAAAGATGCTAAAACACTATGAAAGCAATAAAGTATAAGTAAAGAATCTTGTCACCAAATGGATAGCAAACGCATGACTACAATCCGTTTAGTTACAAGAAGTTTAAGGAAGAGCTCTTTCTAAACCTCAGGTTTTTCCGAGTGCAACTAGTTACATAAATATTCAGTTGTCACGAGATTCTCTGGTATGGTATTTGGTATTTTAATTAAAGTCCTTCAAGATCAACACGGCTGCTCATCTAGGCTTCTTCGGGCTTTTGACGACAGTCCTTATTAAAAAGACGCTGTATCTTTCACAGACCGATTAACAGCACCATTTTTTAATGTAAAAAAGTAATATGGGAGTTGGTAAGCAGAGCGAGTAAGCAATTTTAATATAACAATAATAAGAATACTGGGTTTTGATTACATGGCTGTCTAAATTTCACATCGAAACTGTATACTGTAGAACCGTAATTATCTGAATTACGATCATTCAAAAACTAGCTTTACTCCCCGAAGTCCTTAAATTTAATACACCTATTTTTTTTAACACGGATAAATTTGCTGACAAAATATAAAACTATTTCAAATGCATAACATGTTGAAACGAACAGCGATGTTTAAGATTTTGAAATATCTGATTTTGTTGCTTTACAATGCAATGGGAACTAGAGAATATCGTAAAATAATAACTGATACTACTCAAAGCGTTATACATCTGCCCCCTAGAATGTTAATGTAAAAAGCTCAAATTAAAAACAACGCACATACCCCTATTAAATTTATTGGTAGTTCGAAAACGAAGAATATATATATATATGCTATTTTCTCCCCTTTATATGTTAGAAAACTAAACACCAAATTAAAAACATAATTAGACTTCCCTAATAAGAATAATTCCACACCTTTTCAAACCTAATTAACAAGAAAATAAGGAATAATAAACACACTAAATGCAACCATTGATGGTCTTTAACACAAGGCATTTGTTTATATCTACTTTGAAGCACAAGTTAGGTTTCTATCTTTGTTATCGCCTTTTGTACTCACACTAAACTCAGGATCTCAGTAATGAAATTAAAGCGTTTAGAAGTGAAAGAAAGAAACTAACAAAACCAAATATTAATGAACAAGATTTGCTTTTTAATTCAGATGACTTTCCAACATTCCAAATTCGTTTTTTATAATTCTCTTCCTACAAATTGCATGTGTGAAATATGAACAATGGCACTTTATTATTTAGAAGTATTGTAAGAAATCCCATTGTGTATATTCGCAACTTCTATTCTGAGGATGATTCTATTTAAAGCTTAATTTTTTCTATTATTAGTATTCTGTATTTTTTCTGTCATTTGTAAGAAGCCCATCAAATACATTTCGTCTCTTCTCAATAGGGTTTTCCGAGAAAATATATATGAAAGTGCTATTCATAATTGTGTCGTTAATTAATTATACATTTCTATTAATAGCTTACTTTAAAGTGATACAATGCCTGGATTTTATTTGGGTTGTTTAAAAATAGCATTGTAAAATTATCCGCTGATAGATAGGTAGGTATTTTATAATCATCATAATAATAATTTTAAGGCATAAAATAAATTCTCAGAAATTATATTTAATGGGTGACTGCAAAACCATCCAAATGATTACCAAACACTTGTTTAGCAATCATCCATGGTACAACAGACAAATTTAAAAGACTGGTAAAAAGCAGAATCGCAAAAGTGCAGAGACGAAACCAGATAGTTGGGCACGTGCTCAAGAGGAGAAACCTACCCACATCATGTGCTAGAGAGAATGGAAGAAGTCCGCCATTTTCTATTTTCCATGAAAAGAAATCTTCCAAACAAAAAGAAAAAATTCCATGCAGTCCAGGAAAAATTTAAACTATTGTTTTTTGCTTAGTCTTTTGTGGTTGAAAACTCCCTTTTCTCCTAACAAAAAAAGCAATTAACTAAAATAATTTCTTATAAAAAAGACGCTTTATCTTCCCTAGACCGGTTAAAAGTGCCGTTTTTTATGTAAAAAAAGGGATATGCGTTGGGAAGCAGAGCGAGTAAGCAATTTTAATTTAGCAATACTTCAGAAACTAAAGATTGGGTTTTGATAACCTAGCTGTCAAAATTTCACATCGAAACTGTATACTGTAGAACCCTAATTATCTAATCTGATTTCGTTGCCTTATAAATGGAACACATTAACTCAAAAAACATAGTTCTAAGGAAACGAAGAGGGAAATTCTATTATGTGTGCTAAATACAATAAAATGCATTTCTCGGGAAGTAATCTTAGCTCTATGCACAAAGAAAAATCTGATAGAGGATAAATAAGGTAGGTATATAAGTAAAGTCTCTCTGGAGCAACACAAATATCTATTGCAGACGGTCCGGGATCAACTCCCGAAGGGAAAGTTCCGAGGACAACACCACGTAATTTTAAACACATTCATAATGCGACTCTCTGAAGTGGTGTTCTCAGTGTAAGCAAACAGACCAGACGACCTGCGAATATTTTACTTCTGTTGTCCAAATGCTCTCGTATGTGTATCGGGGTTTTCTTAAAATGTAAATCAGAACCCGTTTGGATCTCTCCTTACCCCTCCAAGTGGTTCTGACGAGGTATTTCGTCATCAAGATATCGCCGATGTTTTGAAGATGATGGGATCAAGATCTTCTTAGTTTTTTTTTCTAAAGACGAGATATCTCGTCATTACTCAACTTAAGAACAATAAAGCTCTGGTAAGCAGCTTCATTGTTGATATGGGTGATTGGGTGGTGGGGTGTTGTGGTACAAAGATCATATTTGGCCATGCTACACCAAATGCAAAACAGACAAACACAAATTCAAAGATAGTTTTACAGACACAGAAGATAGAAATGCACACAAGGAGGAACCTGCAACGCATACAGCTCGCAGGTTGCTAGATCAGTAGGTGTAACCAATGAGCAGCGATGGTCCTTGTTGACATTAAGATTAAAGAATATATTTTTATGTTTATGTAATACATATTTTAGCAATTGATATCCGTTTAATTTCAATACATTTTAATTAATAAACATGAGTTCGTAAAATATTAACTGTTTATTTCATCTCAGTTTTCTTCATGTTACATAGCATTAAATTTTGCTCCCGATATAAAGACTAAAAATAGTAATCACTAACGTCCTAAGCAGTTGACATGTTCACCATTTAAATTTGCATTCTCAAGGGGTTCGCGAAAATTTCATATTTTTCAAGGAGGCCCTTGGAATTGAAAAGGTTGAAAATCATTACTTTAACATGTTACAGTGCTCATATAAGGAATTAAACTCACTCTAATAAATATTAAGCCGTATGTACTTACGAAGATTAAGTCGAAGATTAAGTATTGAATAATATTTCTCTAGAGATCGATAACTCTTTAAGGAATGAAAAATTCTCAATTTTATAACAGCTCATTTATCAATTTGAAAGCGGGAATCTTACAGATAGGGCTTATAAATGGAATGCATCCAATCGAATCTAGGGAGGAATGGAATCAATGTGTAATGTTTTAGAGAAGTTTTGTGAGTGAGCTGAAATAGAGTACCGGACTCGTCCTCAGATTTTCGGGTAGGTAGCTCGGTACCTAATTAACGTCGCATTGAAGGAACACTATGGGATATTAGTGACAGTCCGGGAGCAATCCCTAAAGGAACTCGTCCTCAGATATTCGGGTAGGTAGCTTGGTACCTAAGTGACATCGCACTGGAGAAACACAATGGGCTATTAGTGACAGTCCGGGATCAATCCCCGAAGGGACTCGTCCTCAGATATTCGGGTAGGTAGCTCGGTACCTAAGTAACATCGCACTGGAGAAACACAATGTACTATTAGTGACAGTCCGGGATCAATCCCTAAAGGGACTCGTCCTCAGATATTCGTGTAGGTAGCTTGGTACTTATAACGTCGCACTAGAGAAACACTATGGGCTATTAGTGACAGTCCGTGATCAATACCCGAAGTGACTCGTCCTCAGATATTGGGATAGGTAGCTCGGTACCAAAGTAACGTCGCACTAGAGAAACACAATGGGCTATTAGTGACAGTCCGGGATCAATCCCCGAAGGGACTCGTCCTCAGATATTCGGGTAGGTAGCTAGGTACCTAATTAACATCGCATTGCAGCAAAACAATGGGATATTGGTGACAGTCCGGGATCAAGCTCGGTAGGGACTAGTTCTGGGATATTCGGATAGGTAGCTAGGTATTTAATTATCGTCAAACTGGAGCAACACAACGAGCTATTGGCAATGGTCCGGGATCAACCGCTGAAGGGAAAGATCCGTGAGCAACCACTTAATTTTGAAACAATGTCAGATGACGAGGCAACACCTGAGATGGCACCCCACTCTCCACACTTCCATACCGCCAACGTGAGGACATTTGAGGCCACGACATATTTAACGTTCATCAGCTCATTTTGTACACGACGGTCTTTAATTGGATTCGAACTCGCAACCCTCTGATTGCTAGTTCGTTAGTCCCAACCGGGCTACCCCCAGATTTTCAGAAAAGTAGTGCATTGAGTTTCAAAAGTTACAGTTACTTTGATTTCAATTCTAACTTTCATTGAAATTCGATAGTTTAAGACTTAAAATTCGTTTTAAAAAATTGTTTCAATAGTACTAACACCGTAATACCTTATACATTTCGGTACATTTATTATTACGGTTATTGTTGACTATGTGTAACTAATAGAGTATGGAATTAATTGAGAACTATTTCGCTGATACAAATAAAATTCTTGAAATTAGTTAATCATTTTGAAACAAAAGTTATTCTAATATTCCGACAGTTTTTACATGTATCAGTTATAATTTTCTGCGTGACAACCGATAAAAAACTTGATGTAGTCTATAACATACGTACTTTTATATCAAATGTCTAAATATGATATCACTTGTTGATTTTTTATCTATATCTAAAGAAAGGAAAAGAACGACTCATATTGTACAGAAGTCATATTTCCACGGTGGACTTTAATGTTAGTTCATTTTGATGCATTTTGGTTTCGCGCTTAGGTAGGTTACAAGGACCGCAGTTGCCCGGTAACTTAGCAACCGGAGTATTTCGAGTTCGAATCCAACAAACACCGTCATGTACAAAAGGGACTTGTCCACGTTAAATCTATCGTAGCCTCAAATGTCCTCACTTTGGCGTGGTGTGGAAGTTTGGAGAGTGGTGTGCAGGCTCAAGTGTTGCCTCGTCATCTGACCATGGTTCAAGGATTGATTACGACGTTAATTAAAATACTTACTTAGATAGGTTAGAATTTTCGAGAACAAGAATGTTGTAAATTTGACATGTAAAAATTATCTTTAAAATTTTGTAGTAAATATCGAATTGTTTTTTTCGCTAATATGTTTTGAATGTTTATTTTACCGTTTCAACAATTAAATTAAATTATTATTTATTAGAGTTTTGAGGTTTTAAAAAATATCTTCACTGTGTATCTACAAATTGAGGAGTCACTGTTCAACAACGAAAGTACTCAAATTGTAAATATCTATACAATTTGAATAATTTCTTATGAAAGTATGTTTCTCTAACAAAAATAATCACCGTAACTTTCATTCTGAATTCAAGACAAATTTTCAATTGGCGTATGCCTTTTGCAGTACAAGATAGGAATTGTAGCAGTGCTTTTATTTCAAAGGAAGTAGGAATTTTAACTAATGTCGCACTGGAGCAACACAAAGGGCAATTGGTAACGGTCCGGCATCAATCATCAAGGAAAAGATTCGCTATTTCAAAGATTTTTAGACAATCCTTCTGAATGTTTAATAAAAACTGTTTTTTAAGAGTTGTATAGTCTATTTTTCGAAGTTTATGCTTACGGTGACCATACATACCGAAAAAATCGGGATAATCCCGATTTCAAAGGTTGCATCCCGAATAACGAAGTAAATGTCCCGAATCGTATAATTGTATAACTGTCCCAAATAATGTAATAATTGTCCCAGACAGAATAGACAAAACAGAAAATCTCGACAGAGCATAGATGGTTGACTGTGCTGTTTTGAGATGGATAAAAAAAAAAATTTTAATGGTCGCTTAGAAAAAAAATTATATAAAGTATCTCTAATCTCAAGATATTTGTGTAGTTTGTCTTTTTCCTGTCGGGAACTAATACATCAGTTTACCGAGCGTTCTCGTTGACAAACAATTTTTGGAGTACTGAAAAGTCTTCAATGTCAATTGAGTGTGTTAAAGCCGTTTTAGTTGTTCACAAAAGTTGTTCCGTAAAGTGTGTGGATATGTATGAGAAAACTTAGAAGAACAAGGCCCTATTAAAAGCATTGGCCGTCAGAGAAGTATGACTGGAATAAACGATCATGATATTCCGCAAACGATCACAATTCTTAAAAAAAAAGATAGGGACTTGGGTCCAGTAGTTTTGGATACCATTTTTATGTTTATTTTTTTGTTATTGACAACTCTGTCCAGTTATTGTAATGTGTGTCTTTTAGGCTTTCCAAAATCAACAAGAATCTTGATATGATAGCACCTCTATTTGAAGAAAATTAGATTCTTAGCAAGTTTTTATCTTAATAATATGATAATATGTGGTAAACAAAGGTGGGAGGGCATAAACGTAGGGAGTTGCCTTTTGAACCGTCCCAATTAGTGACCAAGCTGGGAAGGAGGGGGTAAATATATCATCCCTCCTTCATCATAATTTTTTACTTTTTAAAACTAAAAATTGGATCGTTTTGATTTTGACTCATGTCCAACATTTTTTTACATACCCAAAAATAATTATATTCCATGAAATACACAGTCGATGCAATCCATTTTTTGCAGGGAATGTGGGAAAGACAAGTCTAATTAGCATTATCCAGTCCAAAGTGTCGTCAAATGGTTCATAACTTGCAAATCAAGGCGATGTGTATCAAGCACTTTACGCAAAGTGAATATCTGAGTGAATTTCTGCAATACAGCGTTTGATTTCAGTGTGTAAGGCCTCCAGACGGTTTGTTATGACTCCAAAGTATCATTTGGAAGAATCTGTGAAGTGGCGCATCATCGACCGTTTAGAAGCAGGGCAGACAATCATGGAAGCAACGAAATGTGTGAATATTTCAAGACAGACAATCTGCGCTATGGAAACAATTTCAGAACTCTGGATTGGTAAAGTGGAATTGACATAGTAATAAACGTATAATAACTGCTTCATGATCGATATATGACAATAACTGCCCGTCGTAACAGGAAGTCTACTGCTAGGAAGTTAAGTTCATAACTTGTAGCCGCCTCGGGAACTGTTGTATCACGGCAAACTGTATACAAAAGGCTTAATAAAAAATGTCTTTATGCCAGAAAGCCAAGGGTATGTGTTTCACTGCCTTCAGACTTCAGAGTACAAGAGGAATCGCTTTAATTGGTGCATAAAACATCAGAACTGTAGTCAACACAAATTGACCCATGTTTTCTTTACTGATGGGTCGTTGTTTCTTTTAACATCTTATTCTAAACGTTTTTACATCTGGAGGGAGTCAAGAACGCTAAATCTTCCTTTGAACATTACGAATATGGCTGTATTGGTAGTGTAGGTGGGATGGTGTGGGGAGGAACAATGATCGACGGACGTACGCCAATACACGTTATGTTTTCAACAGAGGATCTGTGACCGGCCTAAGATATCGGAATGAGGTCTTAGAATGTTATGTAAGACTCTTCAGAGGTGCATATGCATCTGATTTTTATTTATGGACGATAATGCTTGTCCACATCGAGCAAACATCGTTGAAGAATTCCTTGAAAATGAAGCCATCGAGCAAAATCTTCTGATCTGAACCCAATAGAGAACTTACGGGAGTACCCTGGTAAAGCAGTTGCATGGAGACATCCTTCTTCTGGAGATATAAATGCCCTAAAGACCGCCAAGCTGTAAGAGTGGAACTTAATTTCCCAAACTGTGGTTGACAACATTATTGCCAGCATTAAATCACGTTGTGATACGTGTGTACAAATCAGAGGCAATCACACTTCATATTGAATTCCTTAATCTTAATTATTTTCTGAACTCTTCTTGTCACATATTACTTCCATTTTTATGGTTTCATGCTACAGTTTAAAAACCTATGTAATGTTCTTAAATTTTTTTTTATCTGTTATCTCTCATTCCAGAAAAAATTTATATTTCACAGTTTCTGAGAAATCCGTGATTCCATGCATGTAACGAGATAATTTTGGACAACAGTGTAGATTTTAGACGCTTGAAATGACTTCAAAACACACTTATAAAGGCTGGAATTAGGGCTCCCGAACCCTCTTCATATCTCCCTCCCCCTCGGATTAGATCTCACTGTCCCTAATAGAATCATCGGTAATATGGTCACCTTATCTATACTACATGTGTGTATTTCTCTCTTCTGGGTCAGAAAAAGTTTTATGTGTATAGATCTATTTGAATTGAAGCGTTTGGCACAGCTTCACTAAATATGGTCATTGCACCGTAAAATACAACCAATCAATCAAAGGTCTACAAGAGAATATCTTCATAAAATGTGTGGTCTTGATTTCTCTAACAATATTCATAGCGAACAAGATTTTTTTTTACAAGGTATACAAGAATTATGTGTATTACATATAGACGGTTAAAGTTACATTGGTGTAAGTTACTTTTTCAAAAAAAGACTTAGACACAGAAATCAGATATATTATAACCAAATTTAACTAAAGATAATTAGTTAGCCACAGAAACGAGATCTAGATGAGTCAATCTGTTAACAGAAAACGAGAAGTAAGTCAGATCTTTATTCAACTGCCAACTGATAGCAATGGAAGTTCTAAGTATTTGTTTTCGAAAAAGTGACTTACACCACTGTAATTTTAACTAGTTCATATGTAGATGGATAGTTTATATTTATCAGCGCAAAGGCTCCTAATTAAATGGACGATTAGTATAGGCTACTGTTGTCATCCACTTTTTGGTAGCATTATTTGTCTGAAATTTTTTTTAACATGAACCTGCAACATTTTTTGTAATTTTTAGTTTTAGAAAAAAGTTACTTCTTAAATAAGCAACACTAGAATTTATGTACTTTTAGCATATCATATACCATCG
The DNA here is from genome assembly GCA_947359465.1 of Metellina segmentata. Taxonomy (NCBI): domain Eukaryota; kingdom Metazoa; phylum Arthropoda; class Arachnida; order Araneae; family Tetragnathidae; genus Metellina; species Metellina segmentata. The sequence goes on from OX375875.1 coordinate 37,153,820, forward strand.
GTATATTCTTATAAAATTAGCTTTTTATAAAAAAATTATCGTAAAAAAATGCAATTTTGGCAGAAGAGAAATTCAGAAAATAAATTAATATTCTTTGTTAATTATTAGATATTTAGGCAACAAGTATGAGATAAAGAAAATACAAATTACCTTAGGAAGTAACTAGAGAAAACCTATTTAAATTTTATAATGTTATGTATATAACTACTTAATCGAACTTTTAAATTCCAATACTTTTTCATACTTACAGTGCCAGTTTCTAAACCATTCTTTCTTTTTTTCAGATCCTAAGCCAAATGAGTCAGATCAAGTTTCGAAAAACACTCTATCGAAAACTTCGAACCCTCCCGCTGAAAACTTGAAACTGAAATCCTCTCCGCCTCGAGCTAGAAGAGAAGCAAACTACAACAACCAATTTTTCACCGCAGATGGAAACAAAGCACTTGGTTCTGCTTACCGCTACAGCGACCAAATAGTGCAGAACCTGCTTCAAAACCAATCGCCAAGACCTTTAAGCTACGCAAGGTCACATTTTTTCCTAAACCTCCTAAAGCCATTAGATCGGCGGACGACGAGGTACAGTAACTGGGACGACCACTCAGTGATGCACTTTGGTAAGAGATCGGTTTCAAGGGAAGCATCTGCTGATGACTTTAAGAAAGACTTAGGCTCAATAGGAGATCTAGAAGAATACGTGAAAGAAGTGTCGCTAGAATATGAGAACGATCACAAAATCCAGAAACGTGATGTCCAAGCAATGTCTGAACTTAGTGGTAAGAAATTCAAAAATGTGAATGATATCAGTGATGGTAAATCAGGGATTCAGAAGCCGAATTCCACGAAAGATGATACCTCTGTAAATCAATTAGCGGAAGAAAGAACAACGCACCACAACAAGCGTGAAGCAAATGATGGTTCTAGCAGTGAGGAAATGATATCGCTTAAAAATCTTATGAATTCAGAAAAAACAGACGACGATCTATGGGATTCGATTAACTCTGACAAAAGATCAGAAAATCCTTGGGGAGATCACAATACAATGCATTTCGGTAAACGAGACGACGATCCCTGGCATAGCATGATGAGTTTTGGTAAACGGTCAACAAATCCTTGGGGAGATCATAACACGATGCATTTCGGGAAAAGACCAGACGAGCCTTGGCATAATATGATGAGTTTTGGGAAAAGATCTGAAAATTCATTGAATGATCAAAGCACAATAGATTTAGAAAAAAAAGAGGAAGAGCCTTGGCATAGCATGATGAGCTTTGGGAAAAGAGGAGATGACCCTTGGCACAGCATGATGAGTTTTGGAAAAAGAGGAGATGACCCTTGGCATAGCATGATGAGTTTTGGGAAAAAATCAGAAAACACGTGGGGAGATCATAACACGATGCACTTTGGAAAAAGAGAAGATGAGCCATGGCATAATATGATGAGTTTTGGGAAAAAGTCAGATAATTCATGGAAAGATCATAACACGATGCACTTTGGCAAAAGAGAAGATGAGCCATGGCATAATATGATGAGTTTTGGAAAAAGGTCATCAAATTCTTGGGATGATCACAACACAATGCATTTCGGGAAAAGAGAAGATGAGCCTTGGCATAGCATGATGAGTTTTGGTAAAAGAAATGATGACCCTTGGCATAATATGATGAGTTTTGGGAAAAAGTCAGATAATTCATGGAAAGATCATAACACGATGCACTTTGGCAAAAGAGAAGATGAGCCATGGCATAATATGATGAGTTTTGGAAAAAGGTCATCAAATCCTTGGGGTGATCACAATACAATGCATTTTGGTAAAAGAGAAGATGAACCGTGGCATAATATGATGAGTTTCGGCAAAAGGTCACCAAATCCTTGGGGTGATCATAACACAATGCATTTTGGTAAAAGAGAAGATGAGCCTTGGCATAGTATGATGAGTTTTGGTAAAAGAGGGGATGACCCTTGGCATAGTATGATGAGTTTTGGGAAAAGAGAAGATCCTTGGCATAGCATGATGAGTTTCGGAAAAAAGTCAGAAAACCCATGGGGTGATCATAACACGATGCACTTTGGTAAACGAGAAGACGAGCCATGGCATAGTATGATGAGTTTTGGTAAAAGGTCAAATCCTTGGGGTGATCACAATACAATGCATTTCGGTAAAAGAGAAGATGAGCCATGGCATAATATGATGAGCTTTGGCAAAAGATCACCAAATCCTTGGGGTGATCACAACACGATGCATTTCGGTAAAAGAGAAGATGAGCCATGGCATAGTATGATGAGCTTTGGAAAAAAATCTGGGAACCCATGGGGTGACCACAACACAATGCATTTCGGCAAAAGACCAGATGATCCTTGGCATAGCATGATGAGTTTTGGAAAAAGAGACGATGCACCTTGGCATGACATGATGAGTTTTGGAAAAAGAGACGATGCACCTTGGCATGACATGATGAGTTTCGGAAAGAAATCTGAAAATCCATTTAGTGAACACAGCACAATGCATTTTGGAAAGAGGGATGATCCTTGGCACAGTATGATGAGCTTTGGAAAGAAGTCAGACAGTTCTAACAATGATAAAGTTGGTGTGAAAAAAACTGCAAACACTTTCGAGAATCAAGCACAAGAAAAGGATGATGCTGGAAATAAAATTTTTGATGAAACAAATAGTCATAACGGAAACGTTGCACAATATAATGATCCTACAGCATCTCATTCCAAACATAATAAAAAGAGATCAGTGAGTTACATGGATACTCAGAGAGACTATGCAAAGAAATCTAAAAGTTTTGATGATCACAACACACTGCATTTTGGAAAGAAATCTGATGATTCAGAACACCAGTCTGAATTATCCAATAAAGAATCCCACTTATGGCAAGACCATAACAATGCAAATTTCGAAAAGAAATCTTTGGACTGGAATAATCACAATACAATGCACTTTGGGAAAAAGCAGGATCCTTGGAGTTCGCATTACGGAAAAAAGTTTGACCCATGGGAAAATCATAACACAATGCATTTTGGCAAGAAATCTGATCCATGGAATCAACATAACACAATGCATTTCGGTAAGAAATCTGACCCATGGAATCAACATAACACAATGCATTTTGGTAAAAAATCTGACAGCACAATCAATAACGAAAAAGAGCTATCTCCCGAATCGGATTCCAAGTTTAAATTGGTATCAAATAGTCCAACTGGGAAAATGTCTCAATTAAAGATGTCTGAAAATAAAGAGATGAAACATAACTTACCGAAAGACAACAGTTTTGATCTATTAAAACAGCCAGAATCTGTTAATCCACCAGGATTAGAAAATTGGCAAGGGATGATTAAAAAAAGATCTTTAAAATTTATAGATCCACATCACTCTAAAAATGAAGTTTCCGATAAACCCAATCATACAACCACAGTTCCGCTAAACAATGTATCGAGTCGATCAGCAGAGCATTCTAAGGAAAGTGAAACAAGCACGAAACCTGTGACAGGTGTTATAATGGGAACTGATAACATGAAGGAGAATACAGATGCCGATTCAAGAAAAATGAGAGCACATATTAACAAAAGGTCGGTAGAATCAGCAACCTTAGAATATAAATCACACAAAATGAATAAGGAGAGCGATAATCAAGTTTCTCAAACCGATGACGAAGAACCATCTCAGGAAGAATCATCAATAGATCCTGTCCTGCATTTTGGGAAAAGATCAATCTATTATGAAGATAATACAAAGAGATCGGAAGGCTATTGGCCAGGACAAGATATCATGCATTTTGGTAAGAGAGCAGATCCATGGGACATCCACAACACATTGCACTTTGGAAAAAAGTCTAACCCATGGGAGTCACATAGCACAATGCATTTTGGAAAACGGGCTGATCCATGGGAATCTCATAATACACTCCATTTTGGAAAGAAGTCCGACCCATGGGAATCTCATAATACAATGCATTTTGGAAAGAAATCTGACCCTTGGGAATCTCATAATACGATGCATTTTGGAAAGAAATCAGACCCTTGGGATTCTCATAATACGATGCATTTTGGCAAAAAATCGGACCCATGGGATTCTCATAATACTATGCATTTTGGCAAAAAATCAGATCCTTGGGACTCTCACAATACAATGCATTTTGGTAAAAAGTCTGACCCTTGGGATTCGCATAATACCATGCATTTTGGCAAGAAATCTGACTCCTGGGATTCTCATAATACCATGCATTTTGGAAAGAAATCTGACTCATGGGATTCTCATAATACGATGCATTTTGGAAAAAGATCTGATCCTTGGGATTCGCATAACACAATGCACTTTGGTAAAAAAGCTGATCCATGGGAATCCCATAATACGCTTCACTTTGGGAAAAGATCCAACACATCCGTAACAGAACGTTCGCAAAAGGAAATAGCAGATTTAACAGCTTTGCTGCAATACCTGAATTTTTTAAAAGAAAACCACGTAAAGGAAGATGAGAAGTTTTCTGAGATGCTGGAAAATGTAAACAATTACCTGACATCCTTATTAATTGATGAAGCCTTCGGGGAGAAAAACGAGAATTCCAAACCTACACGGGATAACTCGGAACTAGAAAACTCGAATGAACCCAACTCACAACAAGACAGATACGAAGAGCAGCACTCCTCTGACGTATTAAAAATGATACGCAATTATATTTCCGAGAATTCAAGAACTGACGGCGAAAGCGAAATTCCGAACTTTCTGCAGGAAATATTATCCAACGTCGCTGATGCAAAAGAGACTACTTCAGATGATTATTCCCCAACCGATAATCCTGAACCAGACATATCTTATTTGAGTCCCGAATCCATGGATGGAAGAATGGCGCTCATGTTAGGACCCCAATGGATATACGATCACGGAGTATCCAAAAACTACTTCAAAATGAAACCAAAGCCACTGAGGAAACCGGGCAATAAACGTTTTTTGATTCCTTTCCAAGGACCGAAATCAATTGTGTATCCTCATGCTTGGTTTGCTTCTCAAATACGGAGATCTGTACTTCCTAAAAATACTGACGAGGTCAGATTTTTCGAGACAAGGATGGCAGAGAAGAAGGAGGATCCTGTGAATTCCTTTATGCACTTTGGTAGACGCTAATTATTGTGTTGAAAACTTCAGATGTCTATTCGTATTAATCAAATAAAAAATCTTTATTGACCATTATACAACATTGGAAAACAATGATCGCAATGCTTCAAAATTATGAAAAGAAGTTTTCTTAATAGTCTATATTTAACTGATGACATATCAATAAATATCAGAGAGAAAATTTCTTTCATTTTGACACTTGGTTTCCATCTTAATTTAATGCATAAGCGAGAGAAAAAATTATACACAAACATGCACTTTAAATCCCAACTTTTTACCTAGAGACCAATAATGTGCTTCTAAATGCATTTTACCCAGCAATTAACCTCCTAAAGAGTTTATGCATAATAATACACATTATTGTGAACACAATAAACGTTGTTAGACTGAATTTTAACCATTAATACTTAAGAAATGTTTCTTTGTAGAACCGTGGTCCTTGAAATTTCCCTTTGAAAAATAAAGTTTTTGACAAATAGTTTTCAAAATCAAAGGTTTATCGCCATTTTAAATAAGAAATATTGTTTGATTACTGATTTATGCAACTGTTATTTTCGCTTTATAAGGACTCAATTCCACAAAATCCAATCCGCTTCATAAGGCTTTGTAAGGGGCATATCACAACAAAGTGAAATTTAGGAACACAAATATTTAGATTTTTAAATTTGGCTGCCTAGGTAATATGATGTAAAACGGGTATGCATTTTGAAGAAAAAACAAATTTGGAACCATGGCCAATTAATTATAAAGACTTGTAGTAAAGTCAAGCTTTTTGAAAACATGAAAAATAAATTAAAAAACTCTTGGCCTCAATTGCGGTGTTAATTTTATGTATAGTCATATCGTAAAAGGGCACGAAATATAGAATCCTCCCGATACCTCGACAGATAATTAACAAAACCCTTCTAAATCAAAATAAAATACTTCTAAACATATTTCACCTAATTCTGTATTGAGCGTCAGCCGAAAAAATCGGATTTTTAAATAAAAGAATTTTTGTACTTCACGATGCGAAAAATATTTTAGAGGCTCATTTAAAAAGCAAATTATTTACGAAAAACATGCATTGAAAAAATATTCTCAACGTTACTTATCAAAAAGTACTTTTGTTTATGAATGTTTAATACCAGTTTCCTGTTAAATTTGCTTTTCATAAAACAAGCAACTTTACAGTTGCTGCACATGTGTACGTAATTTAGAACAACTCCTCGATTGCCTGCAATATGGAACGTGTTCCGTATTGCATGCAATCGAGGAGTTAAAACAAAATTAACTTATCAGTATTTTGCTTTTGTTGATCTGGTTATGTATAAACCTTTTCCCACCACTCTCTGTCAACTTACCTTGCTTTCGCATGGTGTTATTTTTCGAGCAATATATACTGGTAAAACAATATTATTGGAAAACTTAATTTTTTATCAACACTGATAAAACAATGAGTTGCAATCGTTTTATACTTAATGTTATTTCCATGGCGATTTCGAGTCTAATGATTTCTTATATTTCGTATCTCGTTTCGCTCGTAACATCGCACAACCAATCAAAACAATCAGAAACTCCGCCTATTCGTGACGTCACGCAATCAATCAAACCTTTAATAGCCAAAGAAACACAGGAGAATCTAGCATTTATCTATCTATATATATAATTCTCTTACGTGGCTCACGAAAAAGACGTTATTTGTAATCGCGTTTTGGCAACACTGTACGATTGTTTGTTTATCGCGAAGTCTCGCGCATCGATTGAATTTATAGCGTTATCGGATGAAATTTCATTGAAAAAAAAAGGAAATTTTAATGAGCTGTTGCAGTTAGTTTATAATAGAAATCAAAGAAAGCGGAGGATCTTTTCAGGGCCATTTAAAAAACGGTCCTTTTCAGGGCCAACAATTATAGTTCAACAAGACGCTTGCACTACAACTTTCGGCAACAAACTCAATGAAAAAGTGTGGGTCGTTTGAGTGCTGGGAAAATGTACACACAAACAACATGCTGGGTATTCAATTTCCAAAGCAACGCTCACATTTCGAGTCAAAATTTGCACAAAGTTTTAAATTGAATTCTGATTTTAGAGATACTGTATATATGTTTTCTGTAATACAGCAAATTTAGTTTTGAAAAACATTTTTTTGGTAACATATTTTGTAAACAATCCCTTCTGCTAGGACACATGTCTTCATTGAGGCGAGCGAAGCGAGCATAGGTTCGCGCAGCGAACCAATGAGGATTGCGAAGCAATCACCCGGGGGTTGGCGAGCGTTAGCGATCAGGGGGCAGGCCCCCTAGTTTAATATAAGATATTATGTAGTTTAGTATTACTGTTGCTGTTTGCGCACATAGGAAAGCTCAAGCTGCGCTTGTGAAAAGAATATCGAAGATGGAAGTAAGATTATACCACGATGTTGGTTAAGATAGGTTAAGAATACATATATACAGGGTGCCGCAAAAAAAATGTTACCACTCGTTGATTGTTTATAAATTGTCTATCGAATATCGAACAATTTGTTTTCAATGTTTATAACAAACTATTGTACATTACCCTTTTTTTGTACACCAAATTTTTTTTAATTACTAGGGGGCTCCGCCCCCTGCTCGCTTACGCTCGCCAACCCCCGGGGATTGCTGCGCAATCCCATTTGGTTTGCTTCGCAAACCAACACTCCTGTCACAGAGTGAAACTATCTGAATAATTCGTATTATGCTGATTTCACTTTCCGGTTCATGACGTCACAGCGAGGGCTTCGCTGCGTCTCGCTTACGCTCGCCGACACCGGGGATTGCTACGCAATCCGTTTGGTTTGCTTACTCAAACCAATACTTCTTTCGCAAGTGATTTAACTTTTTTTTGCTTTAACACTTAATGCACCCTAAACTAATAGCCGTATCAGTAAAAAATCTTCTGCATCTTGTTCCCTGTACAACTTTAAGTAAACATTGTTAATATCCAAACTTTACTCTGTACTTTGTCGGTAAACTGTCTTGAGAACAGAGGGGAAAAAGCGAGCCTTTTTCCTCGCCAAATAAAAAGAAATCGTTTTTATGGCAATTGTTGCTACGATAAATTTGATATCTGGCAAACCCGATAGTCAAAAGTGTAACCCACTACTGCTTTCGGAAGCAGCTATGCGAACTGAAAAATACGAAATTTGTGTCACCAACTTTTGATTGCATCGAATTTATTTATGAACCAATTTTAAAAATAATTGTACCGTAAGAAAGAGTATATTCTGAGGTATACTGCAATATTTTTAAAATTAAAAACTAACAGTAATACTATACAGATATGACCATTTTAGTTTTGTATCGGAAGTTACGATCTGAAAGTTCCGAAAATTGTATGACCAACTTTTAATTGCATCGATTTTATTTATTAACCAATTTGAAAAATAACTGTACCATAAGAAAGAGTGTAATGTAATGTATTCAGTGATGTTTTCAAATTTAAAAAATAATGGCTTTTGCCGTAGACAAAACGGTTTTAACAATAAGTAGCGAAAATATCCAAAGATTCCGAATTTTGTATGACGAACTTTTGATCGCATCCAATTTAATTATTAACCGATTTCAAAAATAATAGTACGGTAAGAAAGAGTATATTCTGAGGTATACTGCTATATTTTAAAAATTAAAAACTAATAGTAATGAGATATAGATATGGCAGTTTAAAAAAAAAGTAACAAAAATGTCCCGATTTTTCCTGAATTTCAAAAAAATATTATCAAGAACCAAATTTAAATTTCCAAAAAAACTCGACGAGCTGCAAAAATTTACGTTGAGAGGTACTCTTAAAAAAAAACTCACGACTGAAGACTGAAATTTTGAATGTGTTTTGCTCACTCGCGGAAGAAATTTCACTTCTTCAACTTTAACACTTAATAAAACCTAAACTAATAGCCGCATCGGAAAAAAATCTTAATAATTATCCAGGGAATACGATGAAGAACAAAGCATGTTAATTTCATATTTTTCCGATCAGTACTTTCTCGGGAAACCGTCTAAGAATGGAGCTAAACAACAAAAATTTCAATTCTTCGGCGGCGGCGGCGGCGGTAACTTTTTTTTAATATAGAGAGAAATCGCTTCAAAATACAATGGACACTATCCTTTGGAATTCTTACTTCTCGAGCAGTCTGGAGAAGCGATGTTCTTTGCGGCCTCTGTAGACAATACATTTCCAACACCATTTCTTCAGTGTCTGCGTCACTCAATGATCTCGATCTACAGGAACGTTCTCTGAACATTCTAAACAATTCCATCTGCTTCAAACTTATCTTTAATTCGTCGTATGGTGAGTCTATTAGGTGGATCAGTGTGAAATTTTTGACCGAGTTCGTCTTTGCACTTCTACGGCGTTTTCGCAATTCCAGTAGCACTTTAACACAAACTTTCTTTCTTCGGAACCTAATCTGGATTGGGCCACTATTTTTAAAACGCTAAATGTGCATCAAAAATAACATTCAGTGTTTTATCAGCTAATGAAGTGTGGTAACATTTTTGTTGCGATCCCCTGTATTTTGAACAATTAAAATACACGATTAGATAGGAAACCTACATTAAATGAGGTTTTAGTAGCTGATTGAATGTAACATTGATATGGATAAGAGGGTTTTGGTTTCGTAGAAGGTTTTTGTGCGAGAATAGCCCTATCGTATATATTCCAAATATTTTCTCACAGGGAAAAGAACTTAAAAATTCGAAATTAAAAGTAAGCATAATTTTTTTCTTTGTACATCAGTACTAAGTAAATATGCTTTTTTTGTTCAAAAATATAGTTTTTTTGTGTTTGTGAAAAACTATACTCTTTTTCCTTAGGTGTTCCATATTATTTAACAGTTTTTCAAATCGACAAATCTTACTTTTTTAGTATAAAGCGAAAGTTTTTTGTTTGATCAATTTCTATTAGCATATGAATTTTAGTTCATTTTGTCTTGGTTTGGCGTTGTTCGTGCGAAGAAATCTATTTCTCTAATTTTGGTAAGAATTTAAAAAAATCAAGTAATCCGTATAACCCTATACTGGTTAAGTATTCAACCATTATTGTCTGTTAAGAATTATTAACATAATATGTACTATCCATTGAATAGATTCAGATTATAAACATAATTATCTCTTGACATAATTCTGATCAACAAAAAGGTAACTTTATACATGCATTTCACCTTCTAAAAGGCCTACATCTCTTTATTTCGATTCATAATTAATACCTTCACAAAAATAAATTTAAAGTATACAAATTATTTTAATCTGCTTTGATTTTGTTAACAAAACAAAAAATTATCATGCTGATAACTCAAAATGTAAAATTAATACTGGTAACATAAGTATTGAATTTTAAATATTCATAATTTTAAACGCTAAAAAAGGACTGTATATATCGGCTATTATTTTAATATGACACATCATTACTTTAAATCATTTTGAAAAATAAAACATACTAAAGTATGTCATTAAACTGGAAGTGGGCAACGCACCTAAAATTATATGTACTATTAAGATAGGTAGGAAGGTATTTTAATTTACTTCGCACTGGGGGGGGGGTGCAACATAACGGGTTATTGGTGAGGTCCTGGACACATTCCGAAGGGAAATACCCCAGGACAACACATCGTAATATTGAATCACAGTTAAATGACGGGTTCAACACTAGAGCTGGCACCCTACTCTCCAAGCTTCCATACCACGCCAGCGTGTGATTTGAGGCCACGACAGATATAACTTGCACCTGTCTACCCCACACATGATGGTCTTTGGTAGGACCGAATTTCAAACTTCTCAGGTTGCTCATCTTCGATTTCGGGTCCCTTCTTCAAGCAATTAGAAGCAAACAGAAAAATTAAGGTCTTTTAAGACTTCCTTCATTGTGATAGGTAGATGAATTTACGTTGCACGCGAGGAACATTAACGTGCTATATACTTACACTCTATGAAAAATACACATTGGATCACCACAAGTCCTTTTAGATGGTAAATACACGTTAAATCACAAGGCATTTTGGATAGAAATACACATTGGATCACCACAAGTCATTTCGGAAAATTTTAGAAAATATTAAAATTCGTGTTTCAAGTTTTAAAAATTGCTCTTGTATTTCCAAGGGGTAAAAAATTTTTTTGAAAGGCAAATTCTAATTTTCTGGGAGTGAGTAATTTTTTGAGGAGACATCGTTATTTAAATTGCATTCATGGTAAAAATACCGGAAAACTGAGAAGTTTACACATTACGGATGATTATTTAAATTTTATTTTCTAAATATTATTTTTTAATTACGAATCAAATCCTAATGTATGGTAACCTGTCAAGCAGTCAACTCAGAAACTCACATTTTCTAGCTACCAATATTTAAAGAGAATTTAAAAGGCAACAATAAGGTTCAACGACAAAAAAACATGTCATTGACTTAAAATTTGGATTTTTTTTTACCCTAAAAAGCATTTTACTTTTAATCAAAATATTTTATTATTGATGTAAAGCATAATTTCTGGAAATAAAACGCACACAAAACTAAAAAGATTATTAAAAACAAAAAAGTACTGTAAAGATTAAATGCGCTATAAAACTAAATGAACAAACGAGAGAGTGAGATTTTAAGGTACACAGCTCTTCAAGCCGAAGAAAACAAGAGGGCATTTTCGGAGGATATTAGTGCCGTTAGCTTTCATCGTTGTGACAACGTTTTTGCTGTTGATTTGTGAAGTGACACTTGTACGATTTCAGCTCAAATAATGGGATCTTGGGAAACTAACATTTTAACATGCGAAAAATGTTTAATTTTTGCATGGGATTCGTATAATGCAGCACAACTTGCAATTTTTTTTATTTTTCAACCTTGAATTGATTGGAATAAAGTTATTGAAGATAGTAGTATTTTAAAGCAAGTCACATAAAGTGCATGTTATCTATTTTAGTGACCATCTTAGTCGCGGCTAAACTTACCGCATATTTCTGAAGAGCTGGTAATAAATTCTAATTGATGGAGTCTGCCGTAAATACCATCGTAGAAATTAAATTCTACAGAAAAACAAATGAAAAAGAAAATATTTAAAAAAATAAACTATCATTGTAACATTGAAACGAATAATTCGAAAGACAATACCAAAAAAAAAACAGTGAGAAAATATTTAGTTCGTAAGGTAGGAGTTGAATAAACGTCACAGTGGAGAAGATATAATGTAAGGAAATCAAGAATGAAGTTATAAATAAATCGGAAAAATAGTGCTGCTCTTTCTGCTTCTGGTGATCATTATATAAACAAATCGAAATTATACAAACAAAAGATTAAAACTAGAAAAATGATTTTCCAACATACTAAACAGAAATTTCTCCAATTAGCGATATAGCTGTCTTCCGTTGTTAGGAGCTATCAGATGGTGTAAATTATGAACATTCTGTATTCTGTTTTTTTTCTAATAAAATCCTGTACAGAGTTAAGTATTTTCAACTTTTAAGTTCTGTTTCGCGTACCATGTTTGAAGAATTTCTTTGTAGTGCCATCTATAAACACATTTTAAACTAACTATCTTTTAACTTATCCCTGTATTAATATGCAAGTTTAATAGTCTTGAGAATCACCATCAATTTGGAGATTTAAATTAGAAATACTTTTCTTGCATTTTTATAAGAAACATAAAAAAGTGTTAAGGAGTGGTTTGATTTTCAGGAATAACCAAACGAATTCAAGCTGTCTTAAAAAAATATACATATTTCTACTTCTCAAGAACTCTCAGAAGCAAATCCTGCATTCATGAAATCATAAAAATATTGAATTTTTTAAATAAATTAAATGTTGACAACCTTTTAAAACATTACTAAAACTACAATATCTGCAAAGACAGAGTAATTCAAAATTCCCTAACAGAGAGGGTAGTATATATAAATTCAATAAAAATTTTAAAACATATAAAAAATGAAACAAAAAAAAATATACATTCTTTGTCAAAAAAATGCATGTCCAGCTGCTGCTCCTAGATGCTAGAGGGCGCTGTTTGGCACTTCGCAAATCAATTTTTTTTTAACTTTGTCATTTGCACCGCGGATTTCACACGTGGAGCAATACATGAATTCCGATAAAGCTCACATGCACGTATGAGGTTGCCAGTGGTAACGGAAGAGATGCTCAAATATTATATCTTGAGCGCTTCCCCGACAGGCGATCGAAGAAATGTCAATCATGTTGTTGTTTCTCATGCCTACACTGGCAGTCCAGAGGAGTGCCAGGCCCGTCGAAGACGGCAAGAGGCGAGGGGGGTGCGCCCTCCATGTTATTGAGCCCCATTGGGAGGAAGTCCGACTTTTGCTCGACATACATGGCACATCCGTTTTACAGGAAGGTCCCTTTCATACATCCATTCACTCACACATATCGTAATTTAGATCCCAATCAGAGGCCGATAACCCCCTGATCAGGTACCCCCAGCGGTATTGATTTGGTATGGGAACATGGGGGACTTTGTGACCACGACCTATTTAACGTGCCTCAGACACCATTAGTGAACACGACGGTCTTTAGCCAGGTCGAAGCGCCGATCTCGCAATCATCAGAATTGCAGGCTCCGCCGAGGACAGAACCCACAATCCTTCTGATGCGAGCCCGACCAATACCTCCTTGAGATACGCTCTACTGACTGAGCTACCTCGGCTCTAATGTCAATCATTTGCACCGCAAGCTGTGTGAAAACTGTAACATTTATGTCAGCAGACATGATTCGGGTCTACCGAGAAGTTGAAAAAGGAATTCTGGGTAATTTGACAAATTCAGGGCACGAGAGCTGTATTAGGTGCCTATGTAAGGGCTCTCACACACACACCCATCCATTAGCAGCAACATACGTTGGTTGTATGTCAACCGTCTCGGAATTCGTGTTATACTCTTATCACGTGGGAATGATGAAATTAATAAGGGGAAACAATTTGCACACAGTATTCTCTAGCGCAACAGTTGGACCATACACTCTTTAATTTTAAAAAAAAATCTCTTTATTTTGATACACCTTATAAAGTTTGGCCAGTGAATTTAGATCACCCTCCATTTTCGGTATTTTTGTGAAAACAAACCGTGCGGATTACGCATATTTTACAACTCGATTTCCAAGAATTCTCGCATGCTGCACGTTGGGGAAACCTTTAAATCTAGCTTATAGCCGCTTTGGCTTTTGATCAGTTAACTATCAAATCATCATTCGTAATTCATTCTTTGGATTTTTTTTTTTTTTGGGGGGGGGGCGATATTGTATTGGAAAAGCAGATTAGATGACGACGTATATGGAATTAGTACAGGAAACACTTCCAACATGCACCTTTTAGCTTGACAGAAAATGCCTATCAACACAATTTTAATCAAAACAATAACTCAGCTCAAATATTCAGATAGTTTAATTTGTTTTACAATATGAACCCGAGAGATAAATCTATGTCCTTTCCATATATGAGAAAGGACATAGAATCAATTGAAAGGGTTCAGCACAGAGCTACAAAAATAATAAAGGGGCTAGCAAATTTCGACTATAATGAACGTTTAAGTAAGCTAAACATGTATACACTGGAAAGAAGAAGAAGGAGGGGGGATTTGATTCAGCTTTTCAAGTTTGTAAAACAAGTGGACACAGAGGGCTTAAATTTCAATAGGGATAACAGAACAAGGAGTCATGGGTATAAATTGAATAAGACACATTTTAATCGGGATTTAAGGAAAAACTACTATTTTAATAGGGTAATAGACAGTTGGAACGCGTTGCCAGAAAATATAGTTCATTCAAAGGGAGTGTACGAATTTAAGATACAATTGGATAGTCAGTATTCATAAACAAAGGACCAGCCTTGTTGGGCTCGATCCTGTAGCTGGTCGTCAATATTTGTATTTGTATTTGTATTTGTATAATATGAAATAGAGAAATGTTCTCTCACTCACATTATATTAATGTGTATTAGTTAATAATAAGATTTTAAACATTCAACTAATGAAACAAACTATTAGGGCTTCATATCGCACCCCGGCAAGAAAAGTGACACAACTCAAAATTGCAGAATTTGAGAAACATCCAACTTAAAGGATACTATAAAACTATATGAAATAGAAGCTTCTTTAAAATTTTAGGTAAGTATTTACAGTGGTAACTTCTATTATATTCTATAGAATAGTAATATAACACGCTGGGGCACATCATACATATTTTTCAATGACATAACATCAAAATTTTTATTTTTTGACGGGTAACTTTTCTTGCTGGGTTGCGATATATTTTTCTTTGCTGGGAAATTAACCCTATTGGAATAATATTAGCTACCTTGGGCTTTCCATGGGATATTGTTTTCATTTATGAATTGTAGTTCAAAACATTTAAGTCAATAAGTCAAACAAAGTTTTATTAATTAAGTATCAAATTTTTTCCAA